>CM048917.1:9656492-10243992 GCA_026686955.1 Epinephelus cyanopodus
TAAAACATGCCGGGGTTTGAGGTTTAAATCCTGTCATAACATACAAAGTTTTACCCTCATATTATTATAGAATGATGAACTTAAACCTGCCCCACTATCAGGTGATGGCAGCATTACCAAGCTGCTGTGCCATGTGGTATACCGTGGGACATTGAGACCAAGCAGTGGTTTACATTTAAATCCCAAGTATTTTCTTGCGATATTCCTCTATTGTATTACCCTGAAATACTTGTGAAACTATCACTCTAAATCCTTACACTGTCTGCTGTTACTCAACATCTCCCCATGAGGTTGAATGATTATGGATTGTTTTACAATAGGTTATGCTAAGCCAAGCAATATGTCACTTAATTTACAAAACACCAATGTGCGCCAAGCAAAAACCATGTTATTGTCCATCTGTGGTCGGAGCGTCGGCTTCCCACGAAACAAGGCACCAGGGGCCAAATGTTGCTGGATTTGTGGCCAGGGCCACACTGCAGTTTGGCCATCACATGTGTCATAGATCTGCCTGGTCCCCTGATGTTGGAACAGTGTGTCCAGAGCTGGACTGAAAGGGAAAGCTTCCTGAGGTCAGGGGAGTATAATGCACTAGCTGGCTCTCAAATAAAACTGGTTTGTTTTTCTTAAAAGGAGGTTGAGGTTTCTGGGTTTCAGTCCATCACCCCCACACCACACCACCTCCACTCCTCTCCATTTGTTACAATGGGAGCCTTATGGTGTGTGCATTTGGAACTTTCTGATTCTAACACAAGGTGGTGATTGGCAGAAAACTTGTTTCATCGTGACTGGAGCTCTGGTTTGGCCCACCTAAATGTCAGCTGTGTATAAATTTGGTGAGGAGTGGTGCCATTGTTGGAAAGGTTTTTGGCATTAATAATATTACATAGAATAAACTACATATTGCACTGTTAAAAATATCTCCTGGAAAGACGGCAAGTTTATGAACAGCCATTGTAGAAGTTTATTTGCAGGGTCATCGGGGGACATTTCATATTTCAAAAAAATTTAAAGGAACAGTGTGTAAGGATGCTCTCAGACCTAGAGTTGTCTTGCTTTGGTCCGAATCAGGTACTGATTTTGTTATAGTTGCATAATGGCGGTTTGTGTTCTCACGGCAGCACTTACAAGATCAAGCTGCTCTTGATTGGTCAGAATTCCCAAGCAGGACAAAAGCAGTACACAAGATAAATGTGACACTTTCTAATGTCACAATGGAGGGACAACTATGCAGATTGATTTTAGCGCTGCTCATCGTGGACTATATTGACCACCTCTTTGAGACCACCTCTTCAGGAAGGTCTCGGTCAGGTTGTTTTAGTGTGCACCTGAGTGTGATTGCTGTGTTCACACCTGCCCAAACTAACCGCATTTAAGGGGCAAACGAACTTGAGTTTAATTGAACCAAATCAAACAGAGCAGGTGTGAAAGCAGGTTTAGTGGCATCTCCAGGTTCATCCAGATTAGCATTTCTTTGGTCAAGAGGATTTTACCCTGTGCCGAATTACCCACAGAGGTCTTTTCCTCACCAATACAAAGAGGCCAGATGATTAACACACAGTTTAATGTTAAAAAATCAATTTTTCTCCTACGCTGTTTGACACATCACAGCTTATGCAGCACTGACTAAGGTGTGCTCACCTTATATCTAATCCAGACATTAAGGAGGTTTTACCGTGAACTGAATTATCCAGAGAGCCAGTAATTTAAACCAGTAACAGCACTAAATAAAGCAGTATCACATTACAATTAAGTATTTCTCCGATGATGTTTGGCATGTCAGAGATGGGTTCACCTTTTCCCTCCAGATAGTCTCCTGAATAACTTTAAGATCCAGACATTCAGAAGGTTTTTACCAGGATCCGAATCATCTGCAGAGGTGTCTTCCTCTCCAGAACAAACAAGCCTGGCGATTTAAACCGGTAAAAACACAGAATGAAACACTTTCACATTTAAAAAAAAATCTGTTTTTCTGATGCTCTCAATGCGGACGAGCTTCTAACTGTGGTGACCTCATGAAAACGCAAATTTGCTACTGCAAAAACATAGTGATGCAACACAACTGTCTCCGTAGCCAGGGACCCGCTCCCTTTGTAGATATAAATGGCTCATTATTAGGTTACGAAACACAATGATTCTTGTTTTCAGGTGATTATGCACTAAAGAAAACATAGTTATATGTCGTATTTCATTTCTGTGAATACATCCCCCTGAATCTTACACACTGGACCTTTCACTTTAGATACAAAAACAAACCTCTCAACATCCACTGAGACATAATGAAACAGAAAAAGTCATTTTCAGTCTTCATAAAGAGTATGGTTTAAAAAAAAAAAAGAAAGAAAATTGAGTCATCTCATTTTATAAGGTCATCCACGAGAAGACGTTTGTTTTATTTTTCTAAGTCAGTGGCTGGCAAAGGAAGGAGTTATGGGGAAGAAGTTGCTCTCAGTTCCCATCGCGAGATTACACTTAAGTGTGAATGGACTCTGTTAACCTGGAGATAGCACACATCCAAAATAGTTAAAGCTCATTGGGTGTAATGGTCAGCAATGGTCAGTAATGGCCGGTGGTTTGGCGAGATCTGCTCCTCGTTACACAGTTCTTCCTGTCCACACACATACTGTATAATAAAGACTTCCTCAACAGATTGGAAACCACTCCGCTCTCACCAGCACTCTCAAGTTCCTCTTTCTCTCTCAACCCCCTCTCTCATTCTTACTTTCTTTCATTCTTGCTTTCTTTCAGCCGTTCCCATTCTCTTTCTCTATCTTTCCTTTTACATACTGACCTTCCCAGGCTGGCCTGGGTCTTTATATTTCAGGCTTTGAGGCTACATCTGAAACAAAAGCAAAATTATGGGTCTGGTTTGGCTTGAGGAGAGCGCAGTGACCCCGGCATGTGGTTTTCTTAGGCCAGACCAGAGAGAGGTGAGGTGGGGAGAAGAATTTGTGTGAATCTAGCTGTGTATTTGAAGAAAACCCTAACCACAGCTAATTTGAATGTGTCATTAGCAGGAGGGGGGTGATCTAAACTTGGGCTGGCCAGTGATGGAGTGAAATCCACACATACTACCGAAGACACCGCTTGTTTTTTCCTTTTTCTGTTGAGAGATTTTTGGGGCAACTTAGGGACCATAGCCTCGAGAGTAAGCACACCACTTATCACCTCATAAATCTTCTCACTTCCTCATCACTTGTCTGTGTCGTGAAGCTGTTGTTTTCCTGAAGCTTTTATGACTTCTGTCACTTGTTGCTCTGGGTCAAACTGTTCAAACAGCACAGGATGTTCCTGAAACCAAGTGATCCTATTATTTGCCATGTACGTCGTCACCGTGTTTCTTTTCCGAAGCCGTTTACGTTCCTTAACCTAACGTGACCTCTAAATCTAAAGACGCCCAACCATGTTACTTGTCTTAAACCTAACCAAAGTAACGGCAGCATGGTGGTGTTGTAGTTAGCATCGTCGCATCACAAGCAATCCAGGGTGTGGGGGGTTTGAACTTCAGGTGGGGGCGTCCCTCTGTGTCAGTGTGAGTTTTCTTCAGGTGCACTGGCCTCCTCCCACAGTCCAAAGACATGCAGGTTAATTGGTGGCTCTAAATTTTCCGTAGGTGGGAATGCAAGCGTGAATGGTTGTCTGCCTCTATGTGTCAGCCCTGCGATAGTCTGCCGACCTGTCCAAGCTGTACTCAGCTGGGGTAGGCTCCAGCGACCCCGCGACCCCTAACAGGATTAGCGGTTACGGAAAATGAATGAACCAAAGTAACTTTACTTGCCTAAGCCTAACCTACGTAACTTCACATCAAGTGTGCCGCGTAATTTGTAGGGTGCTAATTTGTGAGATATCAAATGAACCGTCATCACCATGAAGTGCAAAAGAGTGGGCTGGTATTGTCCAAATTTTGACATGGTCATATTGATAATATTGTGTCTTTATTCAGTTAAAGAATCCACGCTCTGAGCAGAGGATTCTTGCAGGTGTTCCAACAAAAGATATTGCTTAATGCATGTTTTTAAGACAAAGGAAACACTTTGGTCACACGGGTACACACTCTAAAGTGCGTGGCATGACATCCCATTGTTGGTACACATGAAACAGAGGCGTAACAATGAAACATAGAAATGGAGAACGGTGTATTTTGAGACCTGACGCAGATGGATCACCCTGAAGTAAAACAATCAGTGAAGAAAGCTCACAGTTTCTTCCTGTGTCTCTTAGAGTTTCCTACAGTGGGCCTGCATCGTACTGTGTGGTCTTGAACCCTATTTAGACCTCGTGGGTGACCACTGTACAATTAGGTATGCCATGTTTCACAGCAGCAGCAGAAAGTGGAATTCCTGTCAATGGAGCAGACCTTCTCATGTTTACTGCTCACATACTCTCCCTACCATTCATGGCACTGCACCCAACCTGGCTTATGGTTTGATTGTATCATGCAGTATGAATAACACAATTATAAAACCCCATAAGACACTCCGTGTTTATGTAACTGCAGATCCTCCAAGGGAAGGACTTACTACATGCAAGGATGAAAGTTGATGCCCCAGATGGCAATTTCAGAGCTAACAGAGATATATGTTTCTTGGCTTAAAGGTGTTTGACACAGCTAATTTAAAGATGACATGACTTCATGTCAGAGGGAGAAATAGGTCAGCATCTTGTAGATTTTCCTAATATAATAGGCATGCAAATTCTCTACATATAATGTACGTAAAGAACTCAGCACACAATCTTTAACACGTTATTTACATCAAAATCAATGAAAATGGCAACTCTTACTGTTATTATGCTTTCTTATCTGTCAGATGCCGAGAGACAACTACTAATGTATGCAAGCTAGCTAAAAAGAAGCTCAAAAGTCCCCCAGAATCGCCAGAAAAAATGTTGGCATTGTACGTTTCTGCAAACCAAAGGTACGTTACATTTGTATGTTATTATGTAATGGATGCATTGAAACTTTTCTTTACTCTACTTTTCAACAACGCTGTGGATAATGTGAGGTTTGATTATGGTTAGGGAAACATCACATTTTGGTTTAAAATACCGAGTTTGGGGGCCACAATCCCGACTGGAAATGCAGCAAAGACTTGGTACTAAACATTTGCTATTCATGGCACTCTCCTTGCAGGAAACCAAACAATGTCTGTAAAAAAAAAAAAAACAACTGCTTGTTATGGCACTATCCCGGCAGGAAAGGCAATGATGTTTCACTAATAAAGAGACGCATTTCATGGCATTATCCACAGTGGAAAAAAAGCCATGGTCCACTATAAAACACCCCCGTTTGGTGGCTCGTCTGGAAAAACAGTGATTGGTTACTTCAACACAACCATTTTTATGTGTTGGTCTCAAGCAGTGGTCTGCAGTGGCCTGCTGCTTGGCAGGCTTCTCACTTAGGTGTCACGCCATCCAACATTCCCTCCACCTCTACATGACAAAGTCAGCTCATATATGTCACTTTGGAAACATACAAACATAATGTATTTGTAGTGTGCAGAAACATGCAAAGCCAACATTTTCTTCTGCCGACTGGGCTGGATATGTAGGACCATCCAGGGAGAATTTCATCAGGCCTTTGAGGAGGCAGTGTTAGCGCTATAAGCCAGTCTTGACGTATTCTTGTTTGCACTGTGAACTGCCAGTTATTCTGTATGTTTATAGATTTCAGCCAGTGACTGCTAATAGATCACAGCCATACCCATGGATATCCCCAGAGACAATCTTGTTTTAAGGGGTGGGTCTGCAATCTGGGGGGAAAAAAGAACAATGGAGAGAAATCACATTATGGTTTTAATCCCTTGAGCCAATTGGTGCCATGCTTCATTCATAATGGTGGAAAGGAGACTTGAAGCATTGAAGTGTAGAGGGAGGTCTTATACCCATGACTGTCTTGAGAAAACCCAGCAAAAAGCCACAGCTCTGGAATCACATGTTAAAATCATTACAGCGTAAGACCCCTTACCACTGCAACCATGCCCTAACGAGAAATCTATCCATGCTGCTGCTCGTTGAGTGGTGTTGGTGGGAGGTTTGGTGACAGACCCTTGCGTGAACTACTATTGCTTCATCACCCTGCAGCCCATTTGCACATCCTTGAGATTAAGCTGCAGAGGCCTCCATGGCCGCGTAGCAAAGGCCGACCAAACGCAATGGCTTCTCAGAATCCACAGTGCGTTCAGACTGGGCCTTCTCGCTCTCCTCTTCTATTACCATATACCACACACACAGTCCGTTTCAAAACACAGCCGGCACCCATAAATTGTAGAAACCATCGACTGATTGGCAATGAGATCTTTTTCAAATAAAGAGCTCTCTTAAATCTACCTACTTTTGTAGTGGTCGTTCGAAAGTGGGAACCTTGACAGTCTGATGAGATCACAATATATTTTACGGCTGAATCCTCCCTTGAAACACGCACTCTTTAGACTTTGACCCAATATCAGCAAGAGATCTAAATGTCAAATTTATGCTCATAAGTTTAAACTTGCTCTCAACCTTTCCCCAGAACAAATGGATGGCTCCCTGGCAGGTCCATCTGTTGGATAGTACTGGTCCAGAGGGTGACTGGTGGTCACAGTCTGTACCACCCTCTTCCCACACTTGGTGTCTAGGCAAGTGGGCACTAGCCAGAACGTGCTCTGGGTAAAGGGCTGTGTGTGGTCCGTGCAGCTCCCACGACAGTCCAATGTTGTCCAAAAGAAAGCCAATGCCAAATCCACAATGTACGTAAAAAGGTAATAACATTTCCTCGAATTTGGGGAATCATATTTTGAAGAATATATAAAAGGACATCTACTCTTCTAGAATACTGTAAATGTTCTCCCTGGATTGTACATGTGTCAGAGTCCCTGTCAAAGTATTGTTTTTCTTGCACTATGAAGGACACTTTCTGTGCCACCAAAGTACAATAAGAAACAATTTTAACAATTTGGAAAACATTTGTGTCCTCAGTCCTGGAAGATTTACATTCTACTGTAACTAACAAAGAAATTGCTTTTACAAGATGATGATTCAGTAACTGTAATGATAAGACAGAACAATGGAGCAGACTATCATGATGACATTTTCTGGGCTGAAATACTTGTCCCCCTAGTCATGTCTCAGAGGAGATGGCAAAGGCTGCTTCTTCATCTTGTGCGTTCCCCCAGCACGCAGCGGGTCTGCTCTTAATTGTGGCAGGGAGAACATCGGCAAGACTCATTCTATTCTTCATTTCATCCCACAGACACACCAGAAAACAGCTAGTAGTTTCTGCAAGCTACATTTTCCACGGGAGACAGCCACAAGCCCAAAAAAGCAAAGCGCAATGTCATCACCCAGGAATCCAAGAAATACCAGAAAGTCTGAGTTTTATTACAAAAATCATCTGTGAGCACAAACAAATGTGGAGCACAAACATGCCTTTTAATTGAGAAGGCAGATGGTCCCATCGCGGGCGGGACGGCAGTGAGAAAGGCACTGTGGAAAACAACGCATCCGCGGCGACCACGACCCTCCATTTCTGCCGCTCCAACTGGGAGACAGGGTCTGGGGTTGGAAGCCACAAGACTCAAACAGAAATCACCATTGTTGCCTCAGCGAGACACACAGACAGAGCAATTCACAGGAACAAGTTGTATTGGGTTTCCGGGGGGAATGTTGTTTATCCACTTCATCATCATTGTTGTGTTTGTCTTCTGCCGTTTAGCTTTGATAGCTTTGGGAATGAAGCCACTTACATCTTGAACTGAAATCCCAAATGCAAAGAGATACTGGGGGAACACAACATTTACACTGAAATAAACACAGCAAAGACTCCATAGAGTGATCATCATGTAAAAGCTCAGCTTTGGTAGTCGCAGTAATTCGAGGAATACCACCAGTTGAAATGTTGTGATTTAAATAACGTGTATGAAAATGCTTTCTGTTGGCTGGGATTAAAGTGAAGCATTTTGAGGAACTAAATCTCCCCTAAAGATGCCTCCCCTCCCAGACTGATCATAGTAACTGGATCCTCTGTTTAATAGTTTGCTGTAGCAGGGGACTGACTGAGTGGTTTCCATTCCGCTGGGCTGTAACCGATTGTCCCAGTGACCACAACAAAGGGTAAAAAAGGAAGGAGGGTGAGGGGATAGAGAATAACTCGGGGCTCAGTATGGATTGGAGAACCCTGAGATCAATGACTCAATGGCTTCCAGAGTCTCCTCCGGCTTAACTGCATTTTAACCCCAACCTTATCTGCAGCATCTGCTTTACCCTTACCGCACAACAAGTCAAGGCTGTGTGATACACAGTTTGTATAACATCATCATACACACAGGATATAGTGTCTAACAACCAGTCTGGTTTCTCTGAACTTTACACTAATAGGTCGGAATCAAGGAAGCTTGATCTATTTAATTCATCCAGACATGAGAGGAAACAGAAAAAGACATCATCACAGCGGTCTACCAACAATGTAGGCCATATGTCCATTAAGTAGGCATTCTGTTTTGTGAAGTAGATGTGTGTGTTCACAAGGGTGACTGCTGTGTCAACAGACGTATGGTGTACAGACTGTGCTGTCGCGATGAAGTGGCATGACGGCGTTGCTCCACGGGCTTCCATACTGTAGCGGGTAACCATTAACCAAACCTACTTTGTGTGTATGACCCAGTACCGATGCAAGAAACACTGATGATGGATTTCCCCAACCCTCTGAAGTTACAAAGGCAGAAAACACCCTTTTGAGAAACAAAATGTGACATATTAATTATCATTGGCAATTGTGAGCTACGTTTAGTCACACAGAAAAGCTGCTTGCCAGCGTGCCAGATTCAAAGGCCTTCCACTCATTAATATCACAGATGACCTTTGTCTCATTGTGGTTCCTGGAAGCCTCAATCACCCCATAGTCATGCACCGAGTCAAATGGAGCATTGAGCAGGCAGAGATACAATGATGTTAATGGGAAAGCAGGCAAACGCATTGTGACTGTCACCAAATTAAAAATGTGCCTTTTGACGCCTTAAGTCCTTTTCCCCATGATGATGCCTCCGAACAATTGGATAATTAATTCCCTGAATGTCTTTTCTTAAAATTTGAGTGTATGCAGAGACAGTGGTTTGGGAACAATGACATACAGATGTGCTCTGGAAGATTGAGCTTTGCCATTACAAACCCATAAATAGTATTTCTATCAAAAAAACATTTTTTTTTCTCATTGAGCTCAGGCTAAAACAATTATAGCTTTTATATTGTCTCATAGCGGCTGATTTATTCCTCACTTCCCCTGTCAGACTGGGATTGGTTGAGACTGAGTATGTTAACAGGCTCCTTTTTGTCTTATTCAAATCACACATTTGTGTTATAATTGTGCCAAATCCAAAGCCAGATGTTTTCGTATAGACTTTGTAAGGTGTTACCGAACCACTGTATCCTCATACAGCGGTGTGCATATCTAACGAATTAGCATCCCATGAATGTAAAGTCACGTAGGATAAGTCAGGTGTAGGAAAAGAAATGTGATTTAGCGTTGCTGCGTTACGTACTTAACTTAAAGTTACATAGGTTTGGGCAAGTAAAGTACTGTAGATTAGGGTTAGGGAAAAAAACATGGTTGGGGGTTGTCATGTTACGTACATAACATGAAGTTACATAGGTAAGGTTTGGGCAAGTAAAGTTACGTTGGTTAGGTTAAGGGAATATTTGGGTTTGGGCAAATAACGTAAAATTGTATACAAAAGTAAGTTACGAGGGTTAGGTTTAGGCAAGTAAAGTTACGTAGGTTTGGTTAGGTTTAGGAAAAGAAACGTGGTTTGGTGTTGTCACGTTACGTACTTAACATAAAGTAACATAGGTTAGGTTTAGAAAAAGAAACATGACTGGGAGTCTTTAGGGTTAGGCAAGTAATGTTAAGTTGAGTACCTGATGTAAGTTACGAGGTTTAGGTTTAGGCAAGTAAAGTTACGTAGGCTCGATTAGGTTTAGAAAAAGAAACATGGTTTGCCGTTGCTGTACATAACATGACGTTACATAGGTTAGGTTTAAGCAAGTAACGTTACGAATGTAATGTAATGTTACTAAGGTTGGGGTTAGGAAAAAAACATGGCAACGACGTTCCTTAAAATAACTCAAAGTTCACTTGGTTTCACACAGGACATGGACACTGGTCTTTTCCACCACCTCAACTTGCTTCCTTATATGGATATTTGCTCTTTTACTACTTCCTACTTCACTCCATTGGTCATGTGATGGCAGCCTTCCTGATTACGTGAGTTATACACGAATTACTGGCTCATGATTGCGTGCGTTATGCATGAATTGTGGCACATTACTTTTCATAGCTATGCTTATGAACAGTGCATGAGAACAGCCTGACTAAAGATATCTATCTGTTAATAGGAACTCAGCAGTTTAAGTTTGGTTCATTACACATGCTGCTGAGTGATTTGGCGATGAATTACTGGGTGTGATTCTGACCACTGTAAGTGATGATTCTAAGTGTCAAAACTCAAAGGGCAAGTGAGAAGTAAGTTCCCCACGATTACATACTTGACACCTCAGATCAAAACATACAGTACGTAATGGTTTTCCTTGTTAACGAAAATGCCAAAATCCACTGACAACTCCCCGTGTTTACAGAGCAAATCTCCTTTCTCCTGATGTGTTCCCTGTCTGGTCGGCGCTCCGAGACCCAGAGACATCTGAGACGGTGCGAGGTGTCCACTGAGGGGTGACAGTTGGGCGTGTGTACGCAGCCACAGACAAAACAACACTTTGGCAGACACAGCAAACTCCCAGCTCATTTTCACGTACAATGAATGCTCAAACATTCCAGGTCTGAAGGCCACTTATGTCAGTGAAGCCTTTCGCAGACGTGCCGTGAAATCATGGTCACTGTCAGAGTATATAACTAAAGTCCACAAAGGCCAAGCCTCACCGCTGGACCAGTTTTTCAAAGTGCAGACAGCTATGACGTAGGTTTGATATGGGACTAGAATCCCCATGAAATCCTTCGATTTGTACTGAAACTGACGTGGCAAACTGGAAAAAGGCACATGAGCCTCATCATGGCAAATACACATTTTCTTTTTCGAGAAACCACTTTTTGAAGTGTAACTTCCCATTATTGGACAGTTAAATCTCACAGCTAGTGTCTCATGGAGTTTCCTCAATAAACATTGTGCTTTTTATCCTTATAAAGAACACATTTGTTTTAAATGTCGCAACAGGCCATAAAAGCTGACCAAATATGAAACAAATAAATGCCACGTTCAAATCACCCGTTTCATTTCAGAGAAGATGACTTTCTCAGCGTAAGGTCAGCCACTATTTTAGGTGGCCATCACACCACGTTTATATGTGGTCGGATTTGTTTCCCTTCCTCCCCTACGATATGCATCCACTTTAGCACTATGGACGTCACAGTGTGTTCTGAGCTGCTTGTAACAACAGAGAGACTGCACGCTGAATTTTCATGAGTGCAGCCTCGGTCTATATTCCCAAATGTGATTGATCCACTGTGTACTCTGGCAGCAGGTCGAGTTCAGTAGTGGTTGTAAATGGTTACATTTAAAATCTGTAAGTTATGGAGGGGCACACTTGTGTGCTTTGTGTTTTTCTTTGGGTCAAGGTGGAGCCCCCGTATAATTGGTGGACTGTCTATCAACCGAAACCTCAAAAGATTTAATTGATTTAAGGGGAGGCAATAACAGGAATCCCGTATCACAAGACTGTATGGAACTTGTCATGAAATACAGAGTTGCGGAGCCAATCCTTTACGATCCTATTTTGGGTGAAGGTCCCAGTAGAGTTTTCCGTAACATTCACATCAGATTCCCACATTGTTTTTTGTGCAATCCAACACTTTGTCAGACTTAAATCAGAATCTTATAGGATTTTAATGCTGTACTATTTAGGTCCCAGCGGAATATATTCTCAAATGATGGGCATAAATTTCAGTAAGTTCAGATTTTATTGCAAAGTCTGTCCTACTGGATAGAAAGATTCATGAGGGGATTTCTTTTTTTAACGAAAAGTAAAAAAACATTGGTCTTATGTTGGCTGTGTCTGCCATTGTAATGTAAGGTGGTGACAGTTTTCCAGGGAAATACATTGTTAGAGCTGTGTGGCTGTGCAGCGTTGTGTTGTATGTGTCTGCCATCTATTGGACTTCTTTGAAACACCACTTTGCAAATTCCCTTAAAAGCACAGTAAGGGAACACTTTGTAGACACAGGTGAAATATGTTATTAAAAGTGAAAAAATGTGAAAAAAAATATGTAAATTGTAATTTCTTTAAGGTTTATTCAGATTTAAAGTATGACAGATGACACATGCGGCAAGTCTGCAATAAATGCAAGATAAAAATTATCATCTTGTCACATTCAAATTTCCTGAATGAACCCATTATCTTTGCAAAGATGAAGTGTACTGCAAAGATGAGGATCTCAGGGAGACGGGAGCAAAACCACAGCGAGTTGGTAGTGCCCATCTACATGAAACATTTTTGTGTTTATGGTAATGAGGAACAGTGGTTTGCAAAATAGAGGAAAAAAATAAATACCCCCAAATTTATTAAAAGAACTCACTTATATCCTATAACATGTGTTGCGGTGGGAGCCGGGGTAAGACGCCAGGAAAAAGAGGGAGTGGGTGAGTGCAGGAGTCGGCCGAGCACGTGCCTCCTGAGGTCCTCTGGTCTCTGTCTGGGATCAGTCCGCCTCACCAACCCCTGGGCTAGACTCCCATCAGCCCCATACCCTGTCTACTCCGGGCCAGACACCACCATGACCACTTGTATTGAGAGGCCTGACCGCCATTGTGCCACAGCAGAGTACACAAACAAACAGTGCAGACACACAGGTCTGCTCCCCTGCCATTACGTCGACTCATCAAGCCCACTCGGCTTAGTCATACCGTAGGCTTCCAGTGCAAGCAGCTCCCTCTTGGCTTTGGATGGAGAATCTGGCAGAAGATATTTGCTCATTTGTCCCCACACATGTATGTGGTTTGGTAATGCTGCGAGGGACTGCTGCCCCAGCCTTTCTTACTGTCCAGATTCAGAGCCAGCCAGGCCTTTCCTGGGTAATGTCCTCCCACACAGTCTGGCTATATGGCTTTTTGTTGCTCATATTCAGCTGTTTATGTCCTTACAATGCGTTTTCTGAGGACTTTGGTATGCAGCACGGACGAGCCAAATACGGAGGCATTGTTTCGTCTTGCAAACTACTCAGAGACAATTTAAAGTGTGTCATGACTGAAACTGACAGTCTCATCTGACACTGATGAAGAGACCCGAGTTTTGCTCTTACTGATTTTTTCTTCTTTTTATCTGCTTTTAGAGAAGCGGCTTTAATTCTGCTAGGTGTGTATAGCTCCTTTAGGGAATTGTACTCTCCTTCAAAACAGATCATAACCTTTCTTCCTACTGATTAATTTGAAATATATATACCCAGCTGCCAGGATAAATGTTCTAATTGTATGTTTACACAAACCACATAAACTGTATGTAACATTTGTACATTATTATATTGAAACTTTATGTTCATCTACATTTCAACAACACTGTGGTTATTGTGTGGTTATGTTTAGGCACAAAAACCACTTTGTTCTGGTTAGGAAAAGATCATGTTTTGGCTTAAAATACCCTGTTTCGGTGCCACAATCACCACTGGAAGCACACCGATTTCTCAAACAGTGGCCTGCAGCTTGGCAGCCATCTGCGGCGGTGTCACGCCATGCACCATTCCCTTAACCTCCGGGTGACAAAGTCAGCTCATAAACTATGTCACTTTAGAAATGTTGACATAACGCGTCTGAAACGTACAAATGTAACAAATCTGTGGTTTGCAGAAATGTGCAATGTCAACATTTTCTTCTGCTGACTAGGCTGAAATACATGGACGTGCCAAAATGCCATGCTGGGGGGAAAAATCAAGTCAACTTTTAGTTATTATGTTTTCTATATGTTTTTTTTAATCTTTAAATTAATCAAGTTAGTCTAATTTATGTATTAAAAATTACAATCAAGGTGACAGGTTGTATAAAAAAGCAACAGAAAAATAACTTAATTTCAACCAGATTATTTTTTTTTTTGTTAATCAGCAACATCTTAGTCTGGAGGTTTAAACTTATGTCATACAAGGTTTGTGATTGAAACTAAATTTTAATCTCTGTCAGAGAAAACTGATCTGAGTTCAGACTGTTTACTGACAGCACAGCTACACTCACAGATAACTGAGCCTCCTACCTGCCTGTCAAACAGGATCAACCCGTAAACCCTCCCAAGACAGTCCAGACTGAGTGGAGTCCTGCGGCTTGTGGCTGCTTGCTAACAAGTGGAGCTAACTGCTAACTGCTAACAGCCACCGCTGCAACTAACAAACCAACACATTCTCACGTCCACATACAACATGCAAGGTACCCTGGGTGCGTTGGTTGTTGACGTTCTGGGACGGCATTCAGCTGTGTATCACGCCAATGTTAAAGGACACCTTTTTCGTTGGATTGTGACGCCGCAAGTCACTGTCCAAGCGTGGGATGTCAATGACTTTGAAGTCTCAACAAACTCCACAAACAGCTCCACCATCCACAGCCAGACACACAGCTGATTTACTCCTGAATTACAGCTCACAACTCGCACCAACGAGTGATGCTACTTTGTGCTGGCTCAGGAAACATCCTAGTGCTGACTTTTTACTGTTTACCAGCCTGGTGCTCATATGGCATCTGAAGATAATTGCAAGCGTGGCTGTTCTCCGCTTTCAACAGTCCACCATTAACATTTCTGTCGCATCTATTCTCATCAACGACATGACACATAGATTTCGTCTTAGTTCTTATTATCGAGATCTAATGTTAGCTCTTCATCATCTTTGGAAAAAGGCTGTTGAAAAAATTCATAGTTTTCGTTAACGAAATTAACATTGTTGACCTTTTATATAACATTGAACTTTTCCTAACAGTAACCAAAGCACTTTTGTTGTCTGAAACTAAGACAGGAGTCTGAATGCAAACCTTGGCTCTGGTGTCCAGGTCCTGCACTTTGTACGGCCACCATTCTCCCCAACCCCCTCCGTGTGAGTCCTTAGTGGTATATGAATGTAGTGTTTCATTACCTGAAAGAAATGTTGACTCTGAACATTATCCAGGCAGCGATTCTGTTGCCTTAACAACGTGCTGTGATTAAGAAAGCAGTTGAGTGTCGTACAAACATAATTTCTATGAGACAGCGTTGTTTTATTTTCACATTAGTTAAGTTACTCAGTTCAACATTAGCATACAGGAAGAAAACGTTTCATATTAAACATTAACTGAAAGTGTGGTTTTAGGATTCTGGAGTTAACACACACACACACGCACGCATGCAGAGCACTTGCTCCCTCTTTTCATGTCGACCACAGGGCTGACCTGCTGGCCTCTATTTCCTCTGAAGAGGATATCCCCCTTCAGCAGAGCCTTAAGATCCATCACGGCAGACGACTCGAAACCCTGATGTATGCGCCTCCTCCACTATTGTCTTTGAAGCATCGGGAGGCTTTGGCTGGGCCCAGCCACAGTGATGATTACAGTCTCATAGTTAGGCCGTTACTGACATGTGCTCAGCTCACTTTCTGTCTGATGTGCCCCCCCCCTCACATGTTTGATGGAGAGAGGAGTTCTGGTTCACTGGTAAATGTAATTAGGACTGTGGTTGCTGGTGCCCATGCCCACGGTCTTTAACTACTGCTGCCACCTTGTTCTCCTCCTCAGTTACTCAACAGAGAGGATTTCCTGAAAATCTTACGTCCGCAGGCTCCCAGAATGACAATAAGACCACAAAACCCACAGTCAACATGTTTACACGCATGCACTGGGTATCTTGAGTGGAAGCTTATGTACATCCTACAGCAGCTCAACATCTGAGGGCATTCTGAGGACAAGCTGTTAATATACATCTCCACTGGCCCTCCACACATATCACTGGGCACAAAGTAATCAGAACAGTCTAAATGTTGCCATGGAAACCGACGTCCCACAGACCGCCATGAACGAAAGTAAACTGGCTGAGATAGCGCTATTTGCACGTCTCTGTTTGTGAGCTAATATTGACACGTCCGAATTATCATAACCACGTTTCCTGTCACTGGGTTATGACTTCGTTCAGAGTATTGCAGAGTCATGATGATTTCATGAATGGACAAGTGATGAAAACACATTTCACACATTCAAATTTCAAATGGCATCTTTTAGGTTGGCAACCTGACTGAGACCTTCTTGAAGAGTTGGTCTCAGTCCGTTTACAAATGAACTCTGGTGCGGTTCGTTTGTGGTGAGAACGTGTTCCGACCTGGATCTGAACCAACTGCAGTCACATGACACATTGTTTGGGTTAAACATGAGCATGTTACAGTCCTGGAGGATTATTAATGTGCACCTCCTCCTGTACTGCCTTAATATGCACATTCAGCACATCCAATGCATCAAAACATTGTTTTCTAGTTGGAGCCGCGCCTTGTTTTCAAACTGTATGGTTTGACTAAAATGAACAATGACAGCAATATAGTCCACGATGAGCAGCGCTAAAATCAACCTGCGTAGTTGTCCCTCCATTGTGACATTAGAAAGTGTCACATTTATCTTGCAAGTGTACTCTTCTTCAACGTTTGCTTTACTTCCTGGATTTTTTCCACATGGAAATTCTGACCAATCAGGAGCAGCTATCTTACACAGGCATTTTATCTGGTCTGCTTGTAAATGCTGCCGTGAGAACACGAACCAACTCTAGGCAATTATACAACTTTGAAACAAAATGAGCCCCTGGTTCAAAAAATAACTTTTTCAGAGTGCTCCGGCTTTTTTTGTGCAGTCACTTCAAGTCACTGTTGCTTCTTTAGCTAAGCTACTCTCTACCGTCACAATAAAGACAGAAAAAAACATTTTTTGGGAGCAGAGCGGCCAGTGAACTCTGGATGTTGCTGGTGAGTGTTGTGCCTTTACTGCCATTTGCTCTGTAAGCTAGTTGTTAACGGGAGCTTGAAGCGCTATCCAGCAACCTGCCACAGCTTTTTCCCTGGAGAAAAAAACACTATGTGGACACAGGCCTTGAGGTTTTTCATCTTGAGCTCTTATTTGCAGCCAGTCATCAAACATATCATTGCATTGTCATTATAACTGTCCATTGACATGAAATTCATAAAATCACTGGTCCCAGAACTTGCAAGGTAAGCGTCGACTGTGGTGTGTCGATTTTCTTTTTCAGGTAATGGGAGTACTGAAGCTAGAAAGAAAAATGGCTGTAGGATGTGACTTATCATCAAAATATTCATGGACACTACATCAAGTGGGCCACTTCAAAAAACGACTGAACCCAAATGACAGGAGGCTGGAGCACTCGATAAAATTGCAGAGCTTTTAATAAGGTGCAAACAGACTGACGTTTCGACGCTACGGCATCTTCTTCAGAGTGGGTTTGACTCTGAAGAAGACGTGGCCCACTTGATGTAGTGTCTTCTAGTTTGTCCTGTGCTGTGAGCACTGATCCAGTTTTATTTTTGGCTGAAGCGCAAGAGTGCCTTTCTTTGATCAAAATATTCATATCAATACTCAATGCATTCAGAATGGGACAAGAAATTAAGTTCATCTGGGACATTTTTCTGAAGTGAAACCAGCATGTTTCATGACTTAGGCTATTGTGCAACACTGTCATATTACATTTGATGTTATTACAGAGATATTTGACTTGACTTATATACTGGCTTGGTGATGAGATCCAGCTGGGAGCAACAGGTGAGAATGATACTGCTGATGAGAAGGTGTGGCCGGGTGGAGAGAGGCTGAGGCAGGATGAGTGGAGAGCAGAGCAGACTGTGACAGTAGACAATATGGCACCAACGAGACAGGCAGCAAAAGAACAGGGTAGGGTGGATGATGTTTGTAGTGAATAGCGACATTAATGATATAATCACTTAATGACTGAACTGATGAGTTAAGCATTAAGAAACAAACATGATTGTCCCATTTTACCCGAGCATGTCATTAAAGTCAGTTTAGTATTTTACTGCAAAATATTTCTTTCAAATTTCTAAAAGTTACACTGAAGGTAGTCTTGAAAATTTCAGGTGGTGTTCTTGGTAATCTACCAGAAAGTGTACCAAATTACTAGTAATGACTTCACCCTAGATATTAGGACTTAGTTTGTAAAATAGATTCCCAATCCCAAATTTTCCACAGACGGAAAAATGTGAACATTACATCATTACAAGGGGGAAAGGAACCAAGCACAGACAAAAACAACAATTACAATGACAGATCCCATTCAGCCAGAGGTTTAAAATACTAAGTAAGTACTTATACACATTTGATGAACTGCAGCCTTCTAATTTCGACCCTGCCAAAGGACCATCAGCAGGCCGGGACAAAGGGAAATAATGGGGCACAAGGAGAACTTGAATTGTGGTGTGAGAAAAAAATCTGTGGAAAACTGGACCGCCGTCTTGGTGAGCGAATGGCGTTAGCGAACGTTACCAGATCTATGCTGAGGAAGTAGTCGTGAGGAAGAGTCGCACCAGTGCATTAGTTTCACATGGTTCTGATTTTGATATTCCATCCTGAACATCAACTTCGTCATATTTGGTGAAATATAATCGGCCCTGCAAAGACCACTTCACATCACTGTTTTTCATCACAGATGCAGCAGCTATCTCCTCATGTTCCCATCTTCTGTCTGTATTTTGGTTCTTAGAGTTCGTAAAACATCTACATACAGATATTTTCTCCTTTAGTGTTAACCTTCTGAACCCATGAGTGTGAATCCACAGAGAAATTCAAACACTGGTCTTGAAATGTTACTGGGAGGAAACACAAAAAACAAATACTGTAACTAAAATAGTGTTTATTCCATAGAAAAAATACCTCATCCAATGCATACGGTAAGAAAGGAAAAGTGAATGTTACAAAAACATGAAGGCTTATAATGTCATGAAAAGAATATTGTTGAATTTAATCATCGTATCCTTTAATGACCTTTCTGAATGCATGCACTTTCAATTTAAAACCTTCTGGATGTCTCATTTCTGAAGAGATTTTTTAATAACATAAAGTTTCTCTATATTCAGCTCCTTTATGCCAGATGCAACGCAGGGGTGCGCCTCAGGCTGAGCTTGTCATCAAAACATAGTGTAGTGCTGTCATCAGAAGCAGCTAGTAGCCTTTCATCTCAGAAACTGTCAAAAGTAATCAAACATGGGATTAAAACCTCGACACTGATCTATGCATTGATTCAACAAAACCAATGTGTACAGTGTTGACAACGAATGTCTTAATACATGTGGTAAGATCTGGCCTCTCAGAACCAGAACTCGGAGACGAAGACGTGAACGTTGATGATATTCTGGCCGGAGTCGCCTTGAGTTGTCAGGTTGCGCATGGACAGTTTCAGTACTGTAGTCAGTGGACCAATCAGAGCCTTCACCTGGCGAACAACACCTGAAGGAGGCAAAGAAGAAAAATATCAGTGACAATAACTACCGTAAATAGACTACAGTGGTTGGCCTGACTGGCAACAAGTGAAGTTTGTCGATTTCATAATTTCTCACGAACGTCAACTTTGATCAAAAGCAGCAATTAGCAAAGATAAATTGTTTCTATGCTTCTTCATTTTGATATGATTCTAATTTTTTTATTTATGTATTGCAGTTTGGTTCAAAGGGTCCAACCCCTAAACCCAAAACATGTTTTCTCCGGTAACTAGCACTGCAGATAGTTTTGGTTTCAAAGCCTGAGGTTTTGATTTCGAAATTCTGCTGCCACCCTAATACAATTGAGGATAATAGAATTTTATTTGTGGTGCTCACAGCATTAAAAAAATACATTTGTCTTTCAACAGCAAAGTATCTTTTCAGAAACAATGTCCCGGACAGAGGCTGTCTAAACCATTTCCGAATCGTGCAGTCGTCTGTCTCACGCACGTCTGACAGCTCCGCCACTGTTTTATTCGGTACAGCTGTCTACATCGGTTGTGCAACTGCTCACGCTTTGCGCTTAAATTTCAAGTCCATTTTCTTCTGACTGTATTGATTGTGTATCAGGTTGGGAGCATAGATGGGTTGCTGAATGGGCCTAGCGGGCACAGGCCCAGGGGTCCAAAGTGTCCGGGGCCCCCTGGTTTTCATCTGCAAAATGTCACTCAAATTAACACGCACCAACCAAGAGGAGACTGAAAATTACCACAAAGAGATAAAAAAAAGAGCACAAAAACATGTAGGCCTAAAAGAACTGCAGAGAGACACAAAACTGCATCAGAGATACAAAAAAACTACAAAAGGTGAAAACAATCACAAAGAGACACAAAAGGACAAAAAAAAGACACAAAATGACTTCAAAGAGACACAAAAATAATTATAAAATGGGCAAAACAACCACAGAGAGACACAAACAACTAAAGTAGACACCAAATAACTTTCAAGAGACACAAAATAACTACTAAGAGATGCAAAATTATCAACAAGAAAGGTTTGACCTAAGAAGAGACTCAAAAGGACCACATAGTGATGCAAAAGAAACTGCAAAGAGACACAAAACTACTTCAAAGGGTGGAAACAATCACAAAGAGACACATAAAAAAAAAGACACATAACAACTGTTCAAAGAAACACAAGACAACCAAAAAAAAGACCCAAATGACCTTGAAGAGACACAAAACAACATCAAAGAGACAACAAAAAAAGAAAAACTACAAAAATGGCAAAACAACCACAGAGAGACACAAACAACTACAAAGAGACACAAGATGACTACAAAGAAAAAAACTACAAAAAGGGTGGAAAAAAAATTAAAGAGACACAAAATGACAAAATAAAAGACACAGAATTATTAAAAAGAGATACAAGGCAACCGAAAAAAGACACAACATTACTCCAAAGAAACAAATAAAAAAACTACAACAGGGGCAAAACAACCACGGCGACACAAACAACTTCAAACAGACACAAACAACCAAAAATGACCTCACAGAGACTCATCATTATAAAAAAAGATCCAAAGTTACCACAAATAGACACAAAACCACAACAAGATGCACAATGGCAGCACGGTGGCCTCACAGCAAGAGGGAGCCCCCCTCTGTGGAGTCTGCATGCTCTCCCTGTGTCAGCGTGGGTTTTCTCAGGGTACTCCGGCTTCCTCCCACAGTCCAAAGACATGCAGGTTAATTGGTGACGAAATTGTCCGAAGGTGTGAATGGTTGTCTGTGTCTATGTGTCAGTCCTGTGATAGTCTGCTGACCTGTCCAGGGTGTGCCACGCTATCAGCATGTACATTTGGATGAGCACTCAAATTAAGTGTTGACATGCTCAACAAAGTCTAGCGATGTCAAGACTGTCCTTGACAACCTGAATGCCCTCCCTCCCACCTTGCACCCTCTCCATGGATAAGTGACACCCTCTGTCATGGTAAAACAAATGGGAGAATAAACACACTGCAACCGAGCATTACTGAACGCCCATGGAATTCATTGGGCGCTCTTTTTAAGTGAACATGCGATTACACGGGGAAAAAAATGCCAGTGTTTATACAGGCTGTCAGCGAGGCCTTTTCTCTGCAGAGGGCTGGTGACATTTCAGCTCTGGCCTGTTTGAACAGCCATCGACAGTTTGAACAGCCATCGCCAGAGTGCAGTCAGCCGGCACAAGCACGGCACTGTCCTCCTATCACACCTTCAGCCACCCTTTGTCTTTATCCCACTTCCTCTTATTCATAAGTGAGTCAGTAGAGTGTTCAAGCTTTTAGTATGATGACTCACGAGTTTAACTCAACACGGATCAAAATGACGACAGATCACCGCCTTGATCGCTCTGAATTATGAGGCTCCTTTCTGCGGTACTTGTAATAAAACAGTAAAAACCCATTTGGTCGTTCACCACAGGGCAGATGATGATCCATTATGCGCCATCCGCTGCGTCCTTTGGGACACTGGCATTGTATGATGGCAGATCCCCCCCCACCCACCCACTCATTCTCCTTCTCTTCCTCCCCTCTCTTCCCTTCCTGAGGGGGCCTGGTGTTTGTGGCACCATCACTGTGGCCCACAAGGGTAAATGAGTCCCATGTGTTTGATGGAGGGGAGCAGTCGCAGTCACGCGATACAGCCATGGACGCATTCCTCCAGGAATCCATCTTTAACTCTGGGAGGGGCAAGCAATGGGAGCTTGAGCTGCTGTCTTTCTCTCTCTGTCACTTTATTTTGCTTTCTCGTCCCTCTCCGGGTCGGATCTGTGGGCACACAACAGATTCCAGCAGATTCCGGCGATAAGCGCTCAGAGGAGTGTGGAATGGGGCCCACTTTGACCAGGGTTGCCCCTTGTTTTGGTGTTTTGGGACTCTGTTGCGTAGTGACACTAGACGGAGGGGAGCGGGACTCAGATTTTATTGTTTCCAAAGCGTCAGCGCCATCAGAAAAAGCTAACCTTTGCTTAAACCTAACAACAGCCGCAACATTAAGAGAATAACTGACATGGAAAAACAGATTGAATTTTGGAGTCTGAAAATTATTTTCAGACACAAGCCAGTCGAGATGTCACGCGACTCTCAGTTGACCGACGCAAAGTGGGTTCAGGAGGTTCATGATTTGTCTGTGTGCTTAAATCAAACAAAATCAAAAGCTTGAGCGGTGGGTTGAGCAAGAACACAGCGAAGATGAGTAAGATCTTATGGGCACAATATGGACCACCGCAGAGACACATGGGGTCCAGTCCACAATAACGATTTTTCTAAATTACAGTAAGTGTGGCCTGTATCTTACAAGAACTTAACACTCTAATCAGGGTCAACTGTGGGTACGTTTTACACCGGAAAAAAGAAGCTTAGCGGTCCAGATAAATAACAAAAACACAAACCCATATTGCCTTTAAACTGAAAATTTATGTCTAAATAGTGCAATATGTGGAATGTGTTTGTTTATTTTGTAAATTTGTTTGTGGTCTAATTAGCACATGCAGGGAGTGTGCTCTTGAGAACAGAAATTATAGTTCCCTTTAGCTCCTCCAAAACCCCAAAGTCCCTCTGAGCTCACTACTGGTGACTGAAACTTAACACAAAACTCAGTCAAGTGTTTCCCACCTCAGATTTTGGACTCTGGGACGCTCTCAGGCATATATATGTGATATATGTGAACATGTAGGATGTATCACGATTACTGTAGTGATTTGTGGCATGGTAAGAAACACCCATGTTTTATACAACCTGTAGCTTTTGTTTAACTTAGTTTTTGCACAACCTTGAGGGCGAGAAAAAGGTAATTATGTCATTACACTTTGGGCCTGATTGTGCAACAAAGGATGCTGAAGTCAGTGTACGTGACCATGATGACTGTGTGTTTCCGTAAGCTTCCCATCAAAAGCGCAGTGGTATCATCAATGAGTGGAAAGCATCAGCTAACAGCTGGGCCTCAACATACTCACAGTGAACCTGAGGTGAAACCACAACCGCATACTCATCTTTAACATTTCATCCGGGCTGTAAGGCAAAAAGCCAACAGCCGCAAAACAGGTTGACTCTGATTGGCGACCGTACCACCTGAGATTCATATAAATAAACACGAGGACGTTTAAAAGAAAAACCACGGCTGACAATCTGCCCTGTGACTGGGCTGCAAGGTCATGTAATCCAAGACCTTAAGTTCCCAAGCAGGACATCCAGTTGGAGCGCTGGAAAGGTTTGTGGTGTCTTTCCATCTCACTGAGGTATCTTGCCACAGGGTGCAAAGGTGACTGCGCTGGCTTGAACAGCCACCATCAAACAAACAGCTGTACAATCTGTCCGCTCTCCAAAACATTCCGCCACACCATAAAGTAGCCCCTTAAGTAGAAAATAGCCTTAAATAAATGCATGCTAGTAGCAGAGACACTGCCACAAAACAAAGTGAAGCAAATGCCAGGAGGCATTTGTCATCCTTCATGGCCACGAGCGCTGCAATATTGAAGGGTTACATGTAAACAGTACAATTTCGGGGTTTTCTGGTTTCTACAACTCAGCGAGGAAGTGTATGACAAAATCCAAAATGAACGGGTTTAACACCAGAGACAAATGAAAAATATGCATTGGCCTCACCACAGTATTGTATAATGACACACTGGTTGTGGCGCTATGCATGCTCACTGCAGTGAAACCATTGGAGAGCATCCAGGTGGTGTACAAAGTTCCAGTATGCAAAGAGGGTACTGGAGGGCATTCTTCAGCGTCATTATGGCTATAACTGTGATATGTTTTGTATCTAACCATATCGCTGCTGTACAGCTGAGCACTGCTGGCATAAACATAAACACAGCAAAGAGCGGTTTCTTATTCAATTATGCTTTTTTTTTTTTTTTTTACTGTCTGAAACTTGTCTCCAAAAAGCCCATAAAACCGAGGAGACGTGCCAAAGAAACTGCTAACTAGCTCCCTTGTTACCCTATTAGCAAAGCAACCAATTTCAGTTTTGATAACCCGTCAGCATGGCTGAAATATAATCCATTCAAATTGCCAACAGTGAGTGCAAAGGCCCCTTGGGTACCGGATCTTGTGTTTACGGCCTGGTCACCGCTCACTGGTACAAGGATGGCCAGTCGGGTCAGGCCGTCCAAACCCAACTCTGACCACTCCAAAGAGGGGGTGGGAGCCCTGACCACCCCTGCTCTGAAAGGCCAGCACATGTGGCTTGATATTTTAAGGTCAATTAACAGCGAGTCATACTTACAGATCTCTCAAATGGCCCGTGGGTCATTGTTGGACGGTGTCGCAAACCGGGCGGTGACATCATTGAAAAGTAGCCGTGGGGAATTGGTCTGTTCTTTTCTTGGACTTTCTGTTTTAGCAGTTGTGGGCCAGAGCAGCTGAGATGACATAACATGCACCATTATCTTTACCACAACCTTTGCACTATATTACAAGTGACCTTTCAAAGCTGAGACCCATAACTAAGGAGCAAAATATAGACCTGACAGTGTAGACTAAATGGAAAGGAAATAAAAACCTGCTTTGTTTGCATTTTAAATCAGGATTTAAGATCATATTCTCCATCTAAATTATGAATGGATGAAAGTTTACAGCGTCTTGATAAGCTGTTTGAGTACTTTGCTATAACAGCATTCATTTTGTGAGATGAGCTATTGCATAAACAAAGTTGCATTTCTTAAAATCACAGAGCCAGACAGCAGAGAGTAAAGACGAGTATAAATTAACTAGATCACTAAACCAAAGGAGATAAGTGTATCTGAGAATTATGGAGACAGCTTTATTGCATGGAATATGTACTGTATGTGTGCATACCAGTATGTCTTTGAGCGTGACATATCTGCATCACTATCTCTTCATCAGTACATTGGTGGTGGAGGACCACCCGAGGGGAGCGATGTGTGTTTGGCTGTGGGGTTGTCGGGTGGAGAAGACCCTGTTTTGATTAGCTGTACTAATCTCTTGTGGGGCAGACAAGGATTCCTTATGGGCTTGGCGCGCTCTAGTGGGCCCACTGCTGCCATGTCATGATTCATCCAAATGACAGCCGCTCAAACGGAGCGAGTTGTCTGCTTATCTCCACTGCTGTCCTCAACTCCTCACCAGCACAGCCACAAGCCGGAGCCACAAGCAAGCTCCACTGGCTCTGAAGTAGTCATGTCTCACACAGTAGGCTCACATTCCACCAGCCACTGCGGACGGCCGCGCTGACGACCATGACTACCTGCACAGAGACAAACTGTCCACTTCCTCTGCCATTCATCTTGCTGTCTGCCTCGCTGGCTGCCAGCCCTGCACCAGTGGCAATGCAGAAGGTATTTATCCTCTGCACAGGAGAAAAACCGCAAAGGCATATTTCCACCTGCTTTTCAAAAATGAGTGGAATTTAGCTGCAGCGTCTTAGACTTAGAGTTTCTCCAGAGGATAATTCATGAAGAGAAGGCACCATATTATCTGTTGCTGTCCGGTTAAATAAACGTAAATCAGTTTTTCAGAGAATTAGACAGCAGTGATTAATGGTACTGTAAAATCCTTCCATGACAAATAATTACTCATGAAGAGGAGTCATTTGGACACATTCAGGGATGACTAAACATGTGCTGACTATTTGATTCCACAGTTGACTACTGAGTGTATTGTACATTTGATTTACACACACTGAGCCTCATTCACTGATATGTGCGTAGAGATGTTGTCACCTAGTGCGCAAAATAACCATCAGATTCACGACATGCATGCACTGGCCAAAGTTGTTCTTTCCACCGTGCGTATATTAGTGCGTCAGAATAATTCTAAACTGACAGGTGCATGCACAGCATCAGCATACTGTCACGCCCCCAGTTCTCTACTTAAAGGATAGCTTTGGCACTTTTCAACCTGGACCGTATTTCCCCATGTAAATCGATCAAAGACACTGATGTGAACAATTTTTGAAATTGCTCCAGTATTGAGGGAGCCGGCAGCGGCCTGCAGCTGCAGAACGAGCTGCAGTGGAAACACAGGGGGCAACTGAACATCGTCACTGTGTGTCCATTAAAAGTTGGTTATTTAGATTGATATTATTAAGTGTCTGAAGTTACTCTTTACCTTTCACTTGATCTGGTCTGTTTGTTATCGCCTCGTTAAGCAGAGGTCTCTTTCTGAAATATCGCAAGATGTCGTTTGTTGTAGGAAAACAACAGTGGAATCCTGTGTGAGCTCCGGAGAGAGAATACTAACCAGACTATTTTACAGTAAGCGTAGTTTAGTGTTATCTAAACGATATTCAGTGCAGTCTCCGCTGCTACTTATCTTAGCTGTTGTTTCACACTCTCATTGCTATTTCTGGCCGTCATTACAGACGCCATTATCATGTTTGATATCAATCTCGTTGTGGGTAAAATCTGCTGCCATTCTCTAAATAACTCGTTTTCAATGCATTAATTAAAAAATAAATAAAAAAAATACCACACAATTGTTTCACTGATAACTGGTTTTGAACTAGATATGTTTCCTTCTTGCTTAGTATTTTTATGCCTTTGTCATGTTGAAGATAATATTGTGGTTGAATGGAGGATTATTAAATGATTAATTAATTAGAGCGGCACAGTGGTGCAGTGGTCAACATTGTCGCCTCACAGCAAGGGTTCCTGGTTTGAACCCAAGGATAGGGGAGCCCCTCTGTGTGGAGTCTGCATGTTCTTCCAGTGTCGCCGTCGGTTTTCTCCGAGTAATCCGGCTTCCTCCCACAGTCCATGCAGGTTAACTGGTGACTCTAAATTTCCCGTAGGTGTGAATGTGAGTGTGAATGGTTGTCTATCTCTATGTGTCAGCTCTGTGATAGTCTGGTGACCTGTCCAGGGTGAACCCCGCCCCCCCGTGACCGCCTACAAGGTAAACTGTTACGGAAAATTAATTAATTAATGAATGAGTGATGAGGAAGAAATTTGTCCATCCATCCATCCATTTCATCCAATGCAAGGCCCTCTCCCCGGCAATGCTTTCTAGCGCCTCCTGGGGGACCCCAAGATGAGATATGTGCACGCTCTGGATCTGCCACAATTTTGCATACATCAGTAAATAAACAGTTAAATATTGCTGTCTATTTAAGTCTTTTTTAGCAGGCCCACCTTGGTACAAGGGAAAAAAGCAACACAAGTCTACGATACCATCAGTGGGAGTGGTCAAAGACAATATTAATCCCTGCTATGATGTCACTGAGAGATAATACAACAGGGGAACCACCAGCATATTATCAGGGGTGAGAGCCTCAGCTCCAGGCTCAGCCCATGCTTCCAGCAGAGACCACAGAGAGAGTGTTTTCAAAGGGAGGACTCACCCTTCCACCTGCTGACTGCCAAAATCAATCATCCCATTATCAGCCCTACACAAACAACCTGTCCCGGATCAAAAGTGGACGACGGCGTCGGCATGAATACACATTCCTTCACTGTTTGTGTTTTCAAACATGTGTACGATGTGACGCAGATGTTGTCTTTGCTGCCAGGATGATATGTGTTACTCCAGTGTGTCTACATACCTGCAGGGATTTTGTGTGGTCGCCGCTGCTGTGCTACTGTGGTCGTCATGGGAATCTGTAAGTGTTTGATTGGTTCTGATCATGTTTTCCAAGTGTTGTGTTTGCACAGATGCGTAAGGCTGTCAGGGTTGTCTTCCAGATGTGACAGTGCTGGGAAAGCCAGTGATGGATGACCAGGAACTAGGAAAGAGTGGTGCAATTCTTACACTATTTGGTGTACTGTCAGTCTATATGTGTGTGTGTGTGTGTGTGTGTGTGTGTGTGTGTGTGCGTGTGTGTGTGCGCATACGTCTAAGCAAACACTGCATGCCTGTGTGCGCAGGCGACTGGTTTTAAAGAGTGAGTAAGTGAGCATAACGGAAAAGAGCGTCAGCCAATCAAACCTTTCAAGGATCACTTTTTCACGTTAGCAACGGATTCTGAGGATTCCTAATTGCCTCTTTTGTCCCTTTCAAAAACACACAAAGTGGCCAAAAATAATGGCCAAAGTTAGTTTGAGTTCACGCACTTGTTCATTAGTGGAGCCTCAATGTCTGCTACTCTTCACATCCCACCAAGCTGTAATACCACTGTTGGAGACACTGGAGATACTGGAAACTAAGCTTCCTTAAGTGACACGTCAGCGAGCCTCACACAATGGTTACGCAACAGCAGCATCTGTGGGCCAAAGCACCAGCAGCACAACCCACTAAATAAAACCAAGAGGGCCTTCATCGCACCGTGGACACCACACTTCACAGCGAGCAGTCAGTGACCAAAGGCTCCACTGCACAGCGCCTCAATTTGGATGTGCGATGGGCAACTGGTGCTAACATGCAAGAGCTGCATCCAATAAGCATCCAATGGGTTTGGGAGAGAAGTGGCTCCTCACAAACAGGCCTTTCATGTGGTCGTCAGTTTAAGTGCTCTAATGCTCGGCGAGACACTGAGGCCTAGCGTGGGGAAATGGAACAATACATTTAACCACATGAAGCAAAGCGCCCAGGATTACTTCTGCACATATTTTCTCCCTCTTTCTTTCCTCTTTCATTGAATCGCAGTCTCTCACTTTGTCTTTCTCTGCAATTTTATTCACCATCTCTTGCACACACACACACACACACACACACACACACGCAGTGTACTTGCCCCTGCAAATGAGCACCACTATAAACAGGGAATTTCGCTTAAATCCTCTTTACACACGCGCACACAGACGCACACACCAGACGATATAATACAAAATAAGGCTTATCACTGATGCAGAATTACACCGCTGCCTATTCCAACAAAAACATACCATTATATGTCAGTACAATATAATTATAACTGCTTCAACAGTGACTTATGTGAATTGTTGCTGGTCTTTTCTCATGTTTCGTGTGTGAATTTGGGTACGTTTGATAGCCACACATCTGTTTCTGCACAAGTGTACAACTTGCGAGCACACACTATCCAGCCTGCACCAGTGACAGTCACATTCCCCCTCCCTTGCTTTCATTCTGGAAAGACAGATGTGCATACTGATGGGCCGTCCCTTCATCCATCAACATTAGAAGAAGACAACGCTGTCCTTGCGCTACCACCCTGCCTGCATCTCAGCACCAAAACAAAACAAAACACCTAGACAGGCCCAATGATGTGTCATCGTTGGGCTCACAACAACCCTCATCCTCCCGGGGCCAAGGCTCAGTTCAGCTCTCCCACAGGCGTGCAGCAGCTTTGGGTTGCCACCAGACTAAAGGATGGGAATGGCTTCCACCCAAACATGTGTTGTTGTTACACACCACTGGAGATGTTATCTGCTGCTCCTACTTGAACTAGCGCAGGGTTCCTTTTTGCATGCTGGCGGTCGCTGCAACAGGTAGTTATAATGAACCGCTTGTCAACTGCAATCACTCGTGCGAGCGTGCGCGTGAATGCACGAGCGTAGATTTATGCACTCTATTGTACGTCCAGACTGCCGTAACTTATTGTGGAAAGTAATGATCTGCTTGGGATAAGCAAAGCCGTAGATAAGTGAATTAAATGGTACTTTGTTTCACCACAAGACTGTGGAAATTGATGCCAAATATTTGGCGAGACAGAAACAGGCCTTCGTCTGTCTCAAAGAGCCACTCAGAGGACAACTCTCGGAAGACACAGACACCGAGAGCCCCCGTGAAGACGATGACAGCTACATGATGCCACAACACTGCAAAGACCATAACGGGCTGTGTCAGATGCAGTTATGTCAGAGTGTCCAGACATTCCTCGTGGGAGTTTTTGTGCTTTTTTGTCCCTTCTCAGTGTGCACATGTGAGTTTGATTTGTTAAAAAAAAAAGAATACACATATTTCATACGTTTCAAAATGAGAAATCAGATAAGGGAAACCGCCTTCTTGTCAAACGAAAAAATGCAGTTCTCAGTCACGGAGGCCGTCGGGTGGTACAGGCTGCATGTTAAAGCTGCTTTTGTCAAATGTTTGCACTGGTTTGGTTCATCCACAACACAAAGCAGGGTGAAATCCCTGTACTCACCCACATACATTCCATTCTCTACCCGCTTGATGATGTCGAAGGCGTTATCCACGTTGCCCTCCAGGATGTCAAACTTGACGTCGTAACTGCCTAAGTGATAGGGCCCGTAAGCCGGCACTGTGGTTCTCAGGAAAACAATCTCTGTTGGAAGATAACAATTAGACACAAAAAGCTTTTGGAGCCTAAACCCTCATAATCACACTGGGATTGCACCGCCAATCCAGTGCCAACTCTTGCTTTTCTTTTCTTTTTTTTCCTCTCCGAGAGAAAGACAATAAAATGGGAGATGGAAAGGTCTGTGTTTATTGTGCACCGAGAGGGTCACAGGAAGGTTGAGGCTTTTCAGTGCTGTTGTTCAGCTGAAGGGCCTCGAGTCCTTTACACCCCAACTCAGAGCTTATGGGAAATGACAAGAGCTTAACTCCCCGTGACGTTGAGCATGAGTGTGTCTGAAACATGCACTGCATGCCAGCCAATAGATGCTTGTCAGCTGTCACTGTCTGCGAGTGATTACCGTGGTTACTCATATCCAACCAGCATGGCACTTACTCTCTGGTGTGGGCCAGCCAAGCCCAGGACTGCATGGAGAACATCATGGAATAACTAATTTGGAGGTCAGAGGTAGTCATATGGATTCTGACAACTGCAGGAAAATGCATTTGATGGGAGCTCGGAGATTAAGGAAGATAAAGCAGAGCTAAAGAGAAAAAAAGGCTGAGGACCGCATTGACACTAAATAAACCACAAGTTATCATGCAGTCTACAAATTCGTTGTCTCTAAGGATTTTAACAGGCACAGAATGAAGCCTCAAATACGGGCCTTTGTGGGTTAGTGAAACTGTAGAGAGCAGAGGGATACACTGAAGAAATATTAGGAGATGAGATGATCTGTACATTTTCAAAAATGACATTAAAGCAGAACTTCAACATCTTGGGAAATGAATGTATTTGCTTTCTTGCCAATAGTTAAATTAGAGGATTGATGAGACTCTGTGCAGTAAATATGAACCTACCGTCAGCAGCTGTTTAGCTTAGCGTAAACACTGAAAACAAAACGAAACAGCTAACCTGTCCAAAACTGGGGAGAAAAACCCTGCACTTTGACTGGCTGTCCACTTTGGCTTTTAGATTAATGATTTAATATGTTAAGTAGTGAGTCCAAGGGAGTCTGGTGCTGTAGGTGAGTCGGGGTCATTCCTATGTTCCCCAGATTTATATGGCACATAATGGGAACATAACAAATGCTCCTACATTCCTCAGTTCTACCAGGGTTCTACGTTCCCATGGTCCCGTGTTCCCCAGTTTTATAGAGCACGTCATGGGAACCTGACGAAGCTGTTCCCCTGCTCTGTACTCACTATGACATGGGCTAGGGTTAGATAAGTGATCATGATTCTGAGTCATGAAATTGCACTGGACTTGGCCTTAACAGCACATTCTCTCCTCTCTGAACTAGTGGGACGCTCAAGTACTCTTTTTGAATAAAGAGCAATGCCCAAACATATTTCAGCTCTGAAAATAAGGACTAGTCAACCAATAGATTTACCAATTAAATAGAGGAAGAAAAACAATATATTAAAAGAGAAAAATTATTATCAAGCATTTTAGAGTTCGGAAATCAAAAGAAGCTGACTATTGCCATTTCCAAACAGGTTAAGATAAGGAAAGGATTAGGACGTGTAGGATCAAGTTAGTTTACTTGAAATGTGAATATTTTCAGATATTTTAATTCAAACGGGTTTAATTTGAAACAAAAACAATAGGAGGGTTACTGTGTTTAAACAGATTATTAAACACAGACCTGGTAAACATGGACCCTGGGAAAATAGGGCCATGGGAACACAGGAATATAGGAACATAAGACCTTGGTAATATAGGGCTTTGGGAACAAAGGAACCTGGATACAATTGGACCTTGGGAACAAAGGACACTGCAAACTTAGCACCTCAGAAACATAGGACCTTGGGAACATAGGAACCTAGGAACATAGGGCCTTGGGAAAAATAGATCCCTGGGAACATAGATATGCTCCCAGTGAGTTTTATTAACTGTGGACAGAACCAGGTCAGCGTTTAACCGTTTCCAGTCTTTATTCTATGCTAACTAGCCGACAGCTAGAGTTTTGTAATTACTTATAAATATGAGCGTGTTATCAATCATCTCATCTAAGTTGGCAAAACAGGGAAAAGCGCTTTTCCCAAAAATGTCAAGCTGTTCTGTTTCCCAATGAACTTTGTATTTCATCCCTTTTGTTTTTACACTTCCTCTGCATGTTTGCCCATCTGGATCACTCCAGAACTTTCCATCATTAGTATAGACATAAAAAATGAACTTGCACCTACCCTCTGGCCTCGTGAACTCTCTGAAGGTGGGCAAGGAGATGAAGGTGTGGGATATTGAGTGCATGGGGTCCAGAACACAAGCGACGTCATTGGGCTGACAGGACTTTACACAGCGAATGGTGTCAGAGCGTTGAAGCCTCGCCACTCTGAGGGACAGAACAAACATAGACACCCACAAAAAAGAAAAACACACACACACACACACACACACACACACACACACACACGGCCTATGACCTTTAGGTAATGTCTATATACAGACTTCACCGTCAACCGCCTTTGGTTTCTGAAGCTCACAATAACAGGGCATCCTTGGGAGCAGCCCACTGCGTAATCAGAACCCAGTGGGACAACTCCAATGGCCGCTACACAAACAATATCTGAACAAGACAGCGGGGACACTGGATATAGCAGTCAACATCAAAAACAATCAAATTCTGTGTGGCTTGGAAGAATAATAAACCAACAATGGCCTCAGCTCATGCCGCAGCCAACCTTTGTAGCTTGCCTTGTGGAGACTAGCGCTGCCATTGATGCTTTTCTGATGCACTATTTCAAGCTGTGTGGGAAATGAATTACTACACTCACAGAGAATGATCCACAACCTGCTCAGGAAAAATATTTGGATTTGCTGAGCATCCCCGGCTTCACATCAGATAATCTCTTGAGGAGGATTTATGGGGCAAGGGAGTGTTCTAAAAGACTCCTAAATTGTGAGCAACATGACTAGACAACTCCCCAGCCTCTCCCCAGGGCAGCTCTCATCCTATTATTTAGGGCTTTGTTTATTCCACAGACTAATCAGTGACAGGTCGGAGGGAATGGAGGGCCTCTGCTGGCTCCTAAGGCTAACGCCACCTGAAGTATCGCTATTCACTACCTGTCTGCAGCGTAAGACTTTGAGAGAGGTTTCTAAAGCACTAACAACCTCATAAATCAGGAGTTTGTCTTTGAAACGACGAGGAACTTGTGATCATGAAAGAGCTATTGAAACAAAATAAAAGCCTCCACTTTGACATCCAAGATGTTAAATTTAAGCTTGGTTTTTCACAAAGGAGACAAGTCAGTACACGGTTATATTGGGTTATGAAAACAGCCAAGTTGCCATGTATAAGTCCAGTTAATGTGCATGGCAGCCGTATAGCCACATCGTGAGTCATGGGCCGTGGATCTCTGGCGCTCCTCTGGGGACCTATAGGCTGCAGCTCAAAGCCGGGCCCGGCTTGGGTTGCAGGGCTCCTTCCACGGAGAGCGAGGAGAGAAGCCCCTGACAAAAAGTCAAGCCACCACTGGGTAGGGGCTTGTAATTAGCAATTAGCGGGTGGGTCCAAGTTTTGCTTTGGCCCACGCCAAACCCACAAAATGTTCTCCTAGTTTATAATACCACGGCCTGAGCTGCAGAAAGACCCGAGCGGGGCTCTAGAGGACGAGGTGAAAGCTCTGTTGAGGTAGAGAGTAAATTTACGAGAAGATAATGACCCAGGGTGAACTGCCCCCTTACACACAGACGGACACTTCAAAGCAAAGGCAGCAAGTGGAGCTAATTACAGCTCCATGTGTGTGCTAATGCACATACGTGTCTGCACCAAAACGACCTATATGTGCGTCTATGTGTTTATTTGTGCATGTGAGCCTTTGTGCATGCAAACATGCTTGTGTATATGTGTCTGTGTGCGCGCGTGCATGCAGAAATGTACGTCTTCTTCATCTCCCATGCCTCACGTGGCCCAGCCCAGGAGAAAAACCCCAATACTTTCAGACCAGAAAGAAAAACAGACTTTTTGGATGAAAGTCCTCTGGTCAAGCGTATGGGGCCTTTTATTTTTTTGGTAATTATTATTTATAGTCGGCACATTGATAACGCCCCAACACAAACACTGCAGGGCATCATTCATTCTGTGCGCGGTGATGTTGCTGCACCACAAATTGTTCAGACCACCAGCCAGAGCCCAGAGCCCCATAACTCAATGTCAAAGGGGAAGAAAAAACCTTATGCGCACCACTATGTTCTTATTTTAAGGATATCCCCACTAGGGACCAAGTGCATCCTTACTGGCCTGACAGCTCAGGACAGGAGGAACCTAGGACATCTGAATTTACAGTTATTATAAGCCACAGCCCTCGGGCAGCAGCCTCACAGCACGTCAAACTATTTATACTCTCTCCTGCTGGTGCACATTTCCCTCTCCTTTGCCACTGCATCCCATCGCGTGTCACTTACTCAGCCTTCATTTGGATTATCTGTCTGCTTTGGGGTTTACACCCGCAGTATGCAGTGGAAATCTGTGCATTTCACATTAAGCTTGAAATGTAATGGGAGCTAAAGAGATGTGCATGAAAATAGCTGCCAGAGAAAGACGCATTTGCGGTGCAAGGTAACTGATGTTTGGGAAGTGGGAGTAACAATACATTAATCGGCCCAGTCTGGCTTTTTTCTGAATGGAATTTGGAGGTGTGGAATTACTTCATGGACTTAATAAATAGTGGAAATTGACATAGATGAAAACTTGTGTGTGTGTTTCGAAGCCTATTTAAAAACACAGGTCTGGTTCGCTTCTGTGTTCATGAACATTACTGATGCAGGAAACTTTTAAAAGATAATAAAATCATTAAATAAATAATTATAATGAAGCTGGTGTGTTTATTAAAATAACTTGTGTGTAGATTTTTGTAGATAATCAACCCTTTTTTAAATCAGATCACAAAACATACTTTGACTTTAAATATTTGCATCACGAGAGATTTGCATGTGTCAGTGGACTTCCTCTTCACTGAAGCTGTTGGAATAATAGTAACATGAAACTATGTGAGGAAGTCTTCTTGCCTCCATCTGTGATTTGGCCTCACATTCCAGCTGCTCCCTTCGCTGTATTTGATTAAAGCCCACAATGCACCATTATCAAGAACTGGATTTGACTTGAACATGTGTTATTTCTATTTCAATTTTAATAGAAAACTGTTCATCCAACACATAAACCATAAAATACTGCAAAATGTCAGACTTTATCATGCAACCATCATCAGATTACACTCAGTTGTAGGCAAACTTGGGTCGTTACCATTTCATCATTTACCCTGACCTAGGACGCCACCTAGCGGCTAACACGGTGCCTTACCTCCAGGAAGATACATTCAGTTGGACCTAGTTTGCGCTGCTCAATCATGACTCTTAATTCTAGTAGTAAAAATTGATTATGTAAAATGCTACGGTACTAAGAAACTGTGCTTCTTTCTCCTGATTTTGTGTGTTGTTTTATTTCATATCCACTCTCAAAAAAGGGTGTGTCATCTTTAACACTTGTTCTGTGTCGAACTGAGTCATATCTGTGGTGATTTATAGCAAAATAAAAGATGAAACAGACAAGGCTGGACAAATGGTCAGACAGAGGGGGCAGCTGCCCCACAATACTAGACGATCAGTGCCTGTGAAAGCTGCACAGTCACTAGTCGGGTCTCCATGCAGATATAGTGCACATTTTAACAAAACTGAGAACATCTGCAAAGGAAAATGCAGGTTTATATGGTTTGCCATCCACTACTTACTGTTGATTCATAATAATAATTTTCAAATCAGATGCTAATACAGAACAAGGTGCAACGAGATGATGGAATTAGAGAAAGAATTATTACGTCAAACCTCACACAAAGGAAAACAATGGATGTATAATGACGGGCAGCACACTGGACAATGGAAATAGAATTCTGAATAACTAATTTAACAGCTGTGTGTTCTTAGAAGAGTTCTGGCAACAACACTGTGTGGATAAATGCCATCCAGAGACGATTTAGAGAGCTTGTAGTGGCCTATGCAATGACGGTACGCCATGACTGCATGTCATCATTTATTTGCTGAATCTCCCCCAAGTCTAAAGATATTTTTGTAAAATTTCTGGAGGAAATTTTTGTTGTTTCCACTCTTTTTTTTAACTGTGCAAATTTATAAATGCACATAAAAACAGGTGGGTGGAAATTTGATGCATTGAAAAATGGTGTACAGGAATAGTTTGACATTTTAGGAAATGCACTTAAAAAACTACTCACACTTGCTTTCTTGCTGAGAGTTAGAGTCTGGCAAGCTTTTTTCCCTGTTTCCAATCTTCTTGCTAAACTAAGTGCTAGCTAACTAACGAACTAACTACCTGCCAGCTTCTCATCAAGTCCCTAAAATATCCTTTATGAATATGCAATAACTCACATATCACAATATCAAGAAAAATGTTTTTGGTTTTTCTGTCAAAGTGAAATTGTTTTTATAGAGGACAGGATGCTGCACAGATATTGTACAAAGGGCGACAGGGGTTGTTAGCAGGGCCGTCCATAAGGGGGAAAAGGGAAAAATTTATAGGGCCCAACTAAAGATATTTTTAGGGCTTTTTTTTTTCTTTTGTCAATGGGACAGTATTAGCGTGAAAGGGGGATGACATGCAGCAGGGGGCCATGGGACGGAATCGAGCCCCTGTCCACTACAGCTTGAACAAAGCCTTTTTATATGGGGCACCTGCTCTACCAGGTGAGCTACTGGACGCCCCGACCAAGTGTTATTTTGAAGCCTGGTTCATAATAAAAACCCCTCTCATGTGCGGTCCATTTTTTTTGCAACAGTTGCATACAAAAAAAAACAAAAAAAAAACTGCACACCATTTTCAGGAGCACAGAAATGCGTTGATACGAGTGAAGCAGATTTGGGGAGAGTCCACAACTGGACTTTTTCAGGAGACAAGCTAGTTCTATGGATGGGACTATTTGTTAGGGGCCCACAGCTCATTTCCACCCTGGGGCCCCCAAGCCAGTTAATTCCGCCATTAATTTGGGCACATTTTTAGGCAGGCCTTACTCTAATCACACAAATCTATGAATGAAAGAAAATTTTTTTGATTATAACAATGAATTTTTAGTAACTGGAAATCCTAATTTTTATTGATATCTACACATCACCATGCTTCGCTTTGAACATACTGTGACGTTATCTCGCAGGCATCTTGTGTTGCGGATGATTTTTTTCTGTTAACTCCACGACACAGTGCATTAAAAATGACACATCCTTTTTAAGAGTGCAGTAACTTGTGTGACCCTGTGTAACTTTAGTGTTTTATTCTAGTAGGGGATTGTAAGGTACTCTGGGCTCGTCCTGGGTAACAAACACCAGCACTTTGGCCAGGTACGTGCTGAGCGTGCCGTAGCGACGCAGCCTTAGCTCCACAGACAGATCGAAGTCCTGCGGCTTGTTGATGAGCTTTGCCACCGACATGACGCCGCCAGTGGCCACCCGCTCCGTCTTGAAGAAACCGCCCTCGTTGCCAGAGGTGATAGCGATCTGGATGTCGTCACCGGCCACGTTGTGGGAGGGGCCCATGCGGAAGATGTTGGTGAAGACGGGGATGTTGGTGGGGAAGGTGAGGTAGTAGTAGGTTATTCTCAGGGGCATGGCCAGGCACTCGACAGACTCATTGCAAAGCAAGCGTTCACATCGACTGCAAAGAGAGAAAGGGTATGGGGAGGGGCGGGGGCGGGGGCAGGATGGGACAAGACAGAACAAAACAGGCACAGGGAGAAGGAGAGAGAGAGACCAGGTGTAAATTTAATTTGCCGTGCATGGCATGCAGTGGGAGAAACATCAGTCTCTGCAGCGTAAACCTTCACAGGCCAGTCGCGGTGCCCTCTATGGGATCATGCAAGAGTCACTGGTGCCTCCATAACAGGGTGGTCATACACAGCCTCTACTGAGCAAATATCCATATGCATTTCATCATTATAAAACAACAGAACATGCTACAGCCAAAATCTTTTCTCAAGTCATTCCAGCATGGAGCACACTGGACATGCACAGCCTTGAATACCATCTCAATCAGGGGCAGTTTAAAAGGCCTGACATCATTTACCAGTCGGATAACCACTCAAACCTGACTGTGAATCACGGACCTTGCTGTGTGAGTGTTTTTGTGTCAGTGTTTGCATTATTTATGTCTGTCTATTGATTATAATATTGCTGGGAGAGCAGAGGACAATGTGTCCCATTAAGCAACAGTCACTACGTTTACATGCACACTAATATTCACCAATATTCTGATTTTTATACAGGTCATGTAAACAGCATATTATATTTAAATATTTCTATATTAGGCCTTTTTCTGATTGTAGCATTGTTCGGGTTTTAAAAGCATTCTTACGGTGTGTATACAACACATTGGGACTATGCATTTTAAGTTGGGTTTTTACTGCAGTTTGTGACATATAACCTCTTGTCTCTTGCCTTTTTACAGTCAGCTCTGGGCGTCGACTTTGATATCAACAGGTTTTTGGATATATGGAAATATTGCATTCAAGAAGGTGGTTGAAGGAATAAAAGGAGGTTGTTTTTTAACAATACAACAAGTCCGCCACTGGTGGAAAACTTGTCTTAACATGATTACAACATGTTAAGGCACGTTAATCAGAGTATGTGTGGCTGCATGTAAACAGGAATATTAGTGCAACATTCGTTGTCATTAGCCATGTAATTTGGAATGAGGGTAAAAACCTGTATATTTTGTGCATGTAAACATATAATATACACCCAGTCCAGATACTCACGTCTCTCCAACGCGCCGGTAGTTGTTTGGACAGTCGAAAGACAGGCATCTGAATCCTCCCTGTACATTAAAGCAGCTCTGATTCTCCGCACACGTGTGTGTTCCTGTCACACATTCATCAATATCTGGGAGTGAAAGGACAAAAAGTGGATTTAAAAACATTTGCAAATTTGTTGCTATGACAAAGTTCAGGAATAAGACCACATTTCTTTCTCCCACAAATCCAATCACCTGTCGCTAATTTACCCATCTCTGCCTCATTGATTCAATCACGTGTTTGGACCTACATACATGTGTCTAACTGAGTCTGCACCATTACCTCAACAGCATAGCTCTACTCATACGAGTACGCCCCCCTTAACCCCATCATCCCATTAAACACAACCCTTACCCCATTTTTACTTAATCATCAATCAATGAATTTTATTTATAAAGCCCAATATCATAAATCACTTTACAGAGTGATTTCTAATGATGTTACCTAAAGGAAGCATATATAGAGTAAATAGGATTGGTCTGAGCACAGAACCTTGCGGAACTCCAAAACAGACTTTAGTCCACAAGGATGATTCGTCATGAACAAACTGAAAACGATCAGATAAATAAGATTTAAACCAGCTTAGTGCAGAACCTTATAGGCCAATTAAGTGTTGCAGTCTCTGTAGCAGAATTTCATGGTCAGTTGTGTCAAACGCCGCACTAAGATCTAATAAAACAAGTACAGAGACGAGTCCTTTGTCTGAAGCAATCAGAAGGTCATTTCTAATTTTAACTAGTGCTATGATGCAATCTAAATCCAGACTGTAACTCCTCAAATAAATCATCATGGAGAAAATCACACAGCTCGTCTGCGACTACTTTCTCAAGGATCTTTGAAAGAAAGGGAAGATTAGATATTGGTCTATAAAAAAAATAATGTGTCCTGTGAGCCTGCAACTTTCGTGTAGGATAGCTCACCCTGGCAGCTGCGGCCGTTGGGTGCCAAGGTGTAGCCAATGACAGGACAGGAACAGTGGAAGCTGCCGGGGGTGTTGTGACAGCGATAGGAGCAAATATGACCTCCAGTGGGCAGGGCACACTCATCTATATCTAAAAATGTCACAGAGACAGATAAAAACAAGTCAAACCAGAGAGCAGATAAAAGAAATATATATTTTAGCTGCTTATGATTGATCTGTTTCACAAGTAATGTAGTTTGCTTTACTGAATGCTAACACATAAATAGATTCTCTGTAGCAGACTTTAGCTCAGTAGTACCACACATCCTCAAAGCACCTGTTGACATTTTACCATCACCATTTTTACCTTCACAAGTCATGCCATCTATGTCACTGAGCTGGTAACCACGGCGACAGTAACACTGGTAGGAGCCGTACACGTTGGCACACTCTTGGCTACATGGGTTGCTCTCACACTCATTTAAATCTACAGAGAGGAAAAAGTAACAGACCATATAAGAATGCGTGATATCAAGGGCCTGAAGTGTGGCATTTTTTCCCCCAACAGTAGCTACCAATTGTTATTTTTAGTTTATATTTTTACTGGTGAAATATTTTTGGTCTAATAAAGTACAGTGGGGTATTTGTTAAGTCGGCGACTGAATGCCTGTCTCCATTTCAATGAATGTTGGACTGTGAAAACCACCAGGGACATGAATGGAAATATGTCTGCACTGGGTGGCACCAGCTATGTGTAAATTCAAACGTAGCCTCGTTTGATTGGTTCCCTAATTAAGATCACATACTACTAACATTTTAAGGGTTGCACCAGCTGACATAGCTTCACTGTATGCAAAGTTACAACATAAACTTTAGAGGTATACTGTGCAGGACACGCTCGCCAGTGGATCTGACGGTAAAAGCCAACTCCAGATTCACTCTGGTTTGACGTTTCGCTTCGCTATATTAGTGTTGTTTTAGCGCTGTGTGTCTTGGACGCCTGTTAATTACAGTCTGGCACCTGGTCACTACCTTTTTATAGAGCCCTGACCTCAATTGAGTGCTGTTGGGGTACACACCCATAAACATCCTGAGTGCAGAAAATAAGACATGACAGGCAGAGGGCAGAGTCTCTGCAGAAAAAATACACTGCCACACACTTCTAGTGGGTCATAGGTAATGATGGAGAGGGATTAGCTCTGTACGAGTCTATATATTGTTTTCAGGAAAAGGTTGTAGGAGAAGTAAATTAAACAACACATTGCCGTGGCTTTTATTTACAAAATAGAGATGCTTGAAACTGAATAGAAGTGCATGTAAACGTGCAAAGTACAGGGCATACACACACATGGACAGAGTTTCACCACTTGACGTTTTGTTATTCTGCACAGTAGCTGCAGGTTAAGGTTGTACGGTTATCACCTAACCATAGCGCTTTGTCCTAATCAACGTACCATTTTGTTGTTTGGTGATTAAAGTTAGCTATTTTTTTGCACTTTTCATGACAAGGCCACATCAAGAGAAAACGTCATTTCCTGCAGTAATATTATATTTTATAATAATTAGGAAACAAATGTCATGGCAAACAAAATGTTTTGATACATCAATGCACACAACAGCTACAGATAAATAAATTTGCCGTTAAGTTAAATTACACAGAAGGTTATCCACATAAGAGTACAGCAACAACTTCATTACACACAAAATAATTCCATGACTTTTACAAAAAAGTATCATCACACATGACATCTTGGTGTGGTACAACAGCTGCTCCGCGGCTGAACAGAGTCAGGAAGTCAGCCCAGAAAACAACACACACGCAGCTACCATCACTTTCCAAAATATCACACCAGACGCCAACAACGAGCACAGAACATTATTCAGGATATTTCCCACCCAGGTCACAATCATTTCACACTGCTGCCTTCTGGGAGGCGCGACAGATCTATTCAGGCCTGTACCTCCAAACTGTCCCTTTGCTTTTATCCCAGTGATATCAGACAGCTGAACCTGCGCACACACTGTCTGACCTACTGCTGCTCTCCCACTGATCGCACTAGAGGACTGTGCATTATAGTTACTTATGTTTATCGACTGTGCAATATATATATGTTTGTTTATTACATTTATGTGTATTTATTATTGTGTGTTGATGTTGTCTTGTTTGAAGTATGTTTTTCTTTTATCATTCTTGTCTCCTTTAATGACCACATGGGGCCTGCAATTTCAATCCCATTGTACCATGTATAATGACAATAAAGGCATTCATCATTCATTAAAACTTCCAATGATTTTTACTAATTCCATGACTTTTCCTGGCCTTACCGTCACAATTCCTGCCATCACCAGCGAGCTTGAAGCCGGTGGTGCAGCTACACTGGTACGATCCAAGTGTGTTCTCACACTTATGAGCACACAGGCGGCCAGGGTAGTGCCTGCACTCATTAATATCTAAAACATAAAACAACAAAAGCGTGTATTTACGAGCAAAGCATCCATTTGGATCACTTATGTGAGAACATGAAGGGAAATCGATCAGATACTCACCCTCACAGACCCGACTGATGCTGTTGAAGATGTAGCCCGTCTCACACTCGCAGCGGTAGGAGCCTATCAGGTTGATGCAACCATGACCCGCACAGACCTTTTCAGGGCCCTTACACTCATCAATATCTGTGGAGGGAGAACACCATGATATGCACCTCAGGTAGGTTGGCAAGATGCTTTGTTATCTAGGAGCAGTGAGTGTTTCAGTCGTACCAACGCAGCGATTGCCCTCCTCATTGAGGTGGTATCCTCGGCCGCAGTTAACGGAGTTCCTCTGGCACATGTAGGAGCCGACTGTGTTGACACAGATCTGCCCGCGGTGGCATGGGCCCGTCTGGCTAACACACTCATTGATATCTGAAAACACAGATACAGATGACACTTTTACATCGCGAAAAGATTGCTTTGATCCATCCAATGTCCAATTTGTCAGGTTTCTTTGAGTGCGATGACCCATTTATTTGAACACATGCTCACCGTCACACGGGTTAAACATTGTATGTCCATAATTCATCTCAGGTAAGTTTCCACTTCACAGTTTCACAGTCCATCACAGCTAAGTGTCCATTCATCAATTCCTGCTACATGCTACAAATTCTTCATGCTGCCACACGGGCAAAAAACAGTTTGCTTTTCCCGTCACACATATGCCAAGTCCTGCCATTCTTTATTCTGAGAATAAGCATATCATGGTAAGAAAAAAAAAGCAGTAGCGGCCATCTACTAATCAACCCCAGCAGCCCTGGCTCTGCAGTCCGGTCTCCACCTGATCGTTCGGTCTACCTTGAGATACCGACTACAGTCTATTTGTTGCTTATTGCTTTTTTCCTGCTTGGATTTTTTGCCTACAATGTGTTTCTCTTTGCCTCAGACCCACACTCACTGGTCGTCCGTTTGCCCGCACAGCCAGGATACGTGAGGCAACCTTCACAAGCAAAGGCGTAGTGAAAAAGCAAGTATATCTCTGAGTCTTCCTGTAATTACCAAGCAGTACCCTAGGCGGCAGTAACATGAAGCCAATGTGGGAGTGCCAAAAACTGCAGTTCCTCAAATAGCCACTTGAGGCTGGCTCCAGAAATGACTCAATCCCCATAGACCCGATGTTAAAATGCCAAACTTTACAGCAGAAATAAACGTGTTTACAGCCTGGTACAATTTTAATTTTCCTGTTCATGACAAATGTCACCTATCACTCACCTTTTACTAAGACTTAAAATTAAGCGTAATTACAGGCTGTCTAAGAATAGTGTCTCCTCCACAGCTCCAACCCCGCATTCAAATATGGTTACCTCTGTCTCCAAAAATCCAAGATGGCGATGGCTTAAATGCCCAACTCAAGGTTTCAAAATTGGAGTCCACAAACCAATGCTACATCCATTATTTTTGTACAGTCTGTGGTCATTACAGAATCAGCTACAAAACTTCCTCCTGCCCTGCAGTAACCCCTCTCCACCTGCTCTCCATGTCTCTGATTAGTCTTGCAGTGTTGTGGTCCATCTGCACTCTGTATTTGCCAAATTATCTTGTGTGTGTCCACCTACCTTACCAGTGTTATTCTGCCAGTTTATTCACAGGCTGTGCCTAGTATCACCAAAACTACATCATATAAAATGCTGACTTGCTGTTGTAGTAGTAAGGTGCTTACCAATGCAGCTGCCAAGGGCATCCTGGATATATCCAGCACCACACTTGACCTTCGGGACACAGCGGAACGACCCCTGGGTGTTTTGGCACTCAAACTCTGGGCCACAGTTGTGGATACCAGTCTCACACTCATCAATATCTGGATAAAGAAATCACAGACAAAAATTCCATTGAAGGCCAGCACCTAAAACAATAAAAAAACAACCGACTAAGATACACAGTAACAGAGGCAGACTGACCTTTACAATTGTTGTTGTCAGTGAGTTCATAGCCAGTCCCACAGCTGACCTCTCTCTGGCAACGGAACGAGCCCTCTGTGTTGATACAGCGCTCTCCTGCTCGGCAGTTGCTGGCTCCCAGCAAACACTCGTTGATATCTGAGAGCGTGTGAAAGCAGAGGTTCACTTATTGTGCTGATGTTTCCAACAGGGACACACAGTATTACAGCATTTGAATCGCAAAACTTTCACAAGCACAACTCTCCTCCGTGCTCTTAAGTCTCTGTTTGAAGTTGAAGACGGGACGGACTATTACTCACCCTCACAGCTCTTTCCATCTGGCTTGAGTTTGAAGCCTTTGTGGCAGGTGCAAGTGTCATTGCCTACACAGTTATGAGCACATTTCCCTGAAAAGAATCACAAACAGGTTGATAATTGATTGCTGAGTTTGCAAGATTAAATACTTTAGGTGTAGAAAAGGTTGTTTATTGACATATTATACAATACCTTGGCACAGATCATTTAATACTGAATTATCTCCATTGTCACTGGTGTCATCCTTGTTTGGTACTGCATGAAAGAAGAAAAACATGTTTTTATGTCTTGCATCTTAAAGGGATGGCTCGGATTTTTTGAAGCAGGGTTGTATGTTGTTCCAGTCGGCACGCTAAGCAATGATCTGCTGGGGATTGGGGTCAGCAACAAAACATATTTTAGTTACCCAAAATAGTCCCACCGAAAACATCAGTATCACTTTAAGTATACGCGATATTGAGAGTACTTTCACCAGTTTACCTTTCCATCACACTGCCCATTTTGTCAGGGAAGCTGTTAACGGTTTCAGTTCCCCGTCTACGCACTCATTAAACCAGACTCCATTGAGAAAAACAGTCATTTTGGCTCGCTGACCACAGGAGCTGCTGCTACCACTGCTTTGATCAGTTAGTTAGTTAATGTTATGGCGTGACTCTGGTGAATCCAAACTAAGCTTTCTTAATGCCAACGTCACACAACAGCTCAAACAACCAAATGGATAGAGGCAGGAGTAGATCAGCGGCTCCTGTGTTCAGAAGTGTTAAATCACTGTTTTTCTCAATGGAGCCTGGCTCTGAAGAAGAACTTCCAACTGGTAACTGGGAATTTCCGACCTCCGAGTACAAAGCGAACGCACCATAAGCCCTTTCAGAGTCGTTAAGGTCACCTGTGAGACGTTGACCCACCTGGCTATTTTGTGTGTTGTCAAGGTTAGATGGGTTCAGGTGTGAATGGGTGTTCAGTTGTCTGGGGATTGATCACAAGATTGCTTACTGTGGGTGAACGACAAAACAAACCAGAGCCGAGAAGTCTCTAACGCAGCTGTAAATCCAGTCAATTACTGCTCATGAACTGCAGTCAAACTGTCAAATTCGGCACGTGAATCAAGATTCTGGAACTGCACTGTTTATTTCTCAACTAAATATTTTCAGGAAAATATTTTAGTGTACTGCCTGACTGAAAAAGAGAAAGTTTGCTCCAACCAGTGGGCAATGCTAAGTATCCAACATGGCGGTCAGGTCATAAACTTTCTCAGTAAAAAAATATAACCTTAGAATAAGCCGTTTATATCTACATGATAAGTGCAAAAATATGTTTCTGAAAATATTTGGGCGAGGAATATGCAATGCAGTAAGAGAGCCTTGATTCATATTTGATAAGCGCTGCCTAGTTTGACTACAGTGATTGACAAGATTGACAACGATGGTCAAGACTCCTCGGCTCTGATTGGTTGTTTTCAGTGCACTGCAGTAGATTCTTGCAAAAGGCAGAAGGTACTTCTCTCAGAATATAGTGTCAGTTTCAGCAAATATAATACAAGTTATTTTAAAAGTGTTTCCAACTGTAGCTTTAAACGTCAGGTGGCATAATATCATTAATGCCATAATAATACTCAAGACCAAGATGACATTTTCAAATACCTCTTTTGTCTGTCCATCACTCCAAAACTAATTAAACTATTAAATGGGATAAATAAAATCCACAAATCCTCACAAATGAAAAGCTGGAACTGGGAAATCTCCATGAGTAACACACTAAATGCCGACCAGCTCCAGAGTTAGTGTCCTTTAGCTGAACCTTGTTTGTGTTTAGGCACAAGCCGAGAGATGGATTCCTCCTGTGGAAGCTAACAGCAATGACGACAAACATCCAGGTGGGGGCAGTGTGGGCTCACGTTTGACGACACCAGCTGCTCTGATTTCTACACTTAATTATTCTTCCTTCTTCTGTTTATCTTCCAATATTTTAAAATTCAATTTAAAATGTTTGGGCACAGGTTGTTCTCTATTTTTTTTTCTGCTTTTCTACCTGAATATTAAGTTCCTGATTTGATGGAAGCAAACTGAAGGAAAACATTTTTACATTTGGCCTACTTCACGCTTGTTTTTTTAACCCACATTCAGTTGTTGCTGTGGGTGTGGTCTGGTTGTCTGGGGCTGCATCCACGCAGCAAGCTCGGGACACCAGGCCACACTGGTAACCCACTGACAGGTTGTGGTCACAGGTTAGGCCGTTCTCCAGGGCCGCCTTCCCCAGCAGACAGCAGTCGCAGCACATCTGCAGAACACAGGGAAGCATAAAAGAGAATAACTCAGACTTAGCATGCACAACAACATCTTATTTTTTTATACATAAAGGAGAGGAAAAACACTGTCGCAGAGAATCATTACGCCATTCAGCTCTCTAATGCAGCCGGGGAAGTGAAACCAAAACTGCAGGCGGGGGAAAAGAAGTTGTGGGATGATGATGATGATGATGATGGTTGGTAAAATACTGGAGGTAGATGAGACAAGCTTTTTATTCTGACAAATGAGGAGGATGTGAGTCAGACAGACAGCCAAGCTCTCAATCAACCCGACAGACAAAAAAGGAGGCTGATTGAGAAGACATTCCAACTGACAGGCTTCAGACAGACAGATGAAAAGCAGTAAGTCAGTGAGCGAGACGGACAGAGAGACAGACAGTGATGAGATGACATCATCCCCTCTGGCTGAAGCGTGCTCAATCAATCATTATGGCAGCCGGGTAATGTCAGTCGGGGAGGGGGATGAAAGGTGCAGAGAGTGGGGGATGGGTGTGTTTGTGTTGCAGTTTGGGCAGTGAGGGTATGTACGTGAAGTGTAACCAGGTGTGGTGTATTTGTGCGGCGAGGGTGATAGCATGACTTTCAAATATCACAGCTCTATCGGTTGTGCAGCAGTAGTCATTAAATGCTGCTCAGTCTGTCTGTGTTTGTTTCTGTGGCTTTTACTCTGTCCCAGAAAAGTAAATCATTTCAGTGCAGAGTGACCCGCAGAGGCTGGATGAAAACCAGGAATCGCCATGTTCAGAACTGTGCAAAGAAAAAATGTGTCCACAAAGCTAAAGCTGTCCTGTCGTGAATATAATCAATAGTTTTGGTTTTAATCTGCTTACAGCAACAGATCAGCAAGGTTACATAACCGGGGTAGGTCAAATGATGTTGGATATCAGTTGTCAGTCTCTCAAGGTGGGGACTTCTATTGAAAAGCTGCACACTTGAAAGATAATCCTATGTGTAAGTGACGTCAGGCGACCCTTCACTAAGTCCCGCCCTCAAAGGAAGACTGGCAAATCAAAGTGGGAATGTTGTGCTGTTACCCCGCCTCACTATTTTTTTGTAAAAGGTACGATCGCGGGTTGAGGGGACAGAGCTGTCTCGCCTTTAAGGTAATGATAGCGCCAAATCGATGTCTGCGTAAAAGGGACAGCTGGCAGGACGGGATCATGGACAGGACAGGTGTGACAGCCGCTGCGTTTCGCTCTGTCGACGTCATTCGGAGCAGAATCCTGCACAGGTCCATTTTTGAAAACCCGCACCCGCACAGATCCATAAAGCTCAATACCAGAACCAACCATCACTATGTCTAATTCAAAGCTGCACCTGCCTGCACGCAAATCATGCGGACAAAAAGTCTCCACCACCATAAAACCTACAAGGATCCTCTTTGAGTGTCCGGAACTCGATGTTCGCTGCCACCTCATCCTAAGGCTGCAAAGTCTCATTGCAGAAGTCCTGCAGGAGCCAGCAAGCCCACCGATTGGCTCACACAGTTGTCAGTCATGTTGTAAAATCCCCATTTTGTGACTAAATAACTAATTAAAACCAAACTTAGCAAAAAACTGAACAAAATGACAGAGCCCACCTTCAAGAAAAATTTATTTGATGTGCACTTTGGTTTATGACATATACTGCAGCCAGCCACCAGGGGGCGATTCAGATGTTTCGGCTTCACTTTTGGGAAAAGCCGTCATCCTGGATATCTTATCTTGCACTAATAAACAGCATTTCGGCGCCAGCATCAGCAGAGTAGCAATCTCCATTATATACATGCACCTGTTAAACAAATCACGAGCAGCATAACTGTCAATTATGACGTCAAACTCCTTTTTAAAGCATTAAATAACTACTTTATAACCAAACTTGTGAACAGCCGTCGTGTCGTCCATCTTTATATACAGTCTATGGTAGTGACTTGACCATTATTTTATCCAGTTACAGTGGGTGAAGCCATCTCCTGCTCACACATATCTTCTGTCTTATTCACCTTACAGTGTCTGGGTACTTTTAAGTCTGAGCCACCACCTGCACTTCAGTCGATCATGTAAAGACAAGCTGTCCTAATTATCTCATCCTTTCCAGAAAATGCACCAACTTGCATCCTCTCCTTGGTACATTTTGCCAAGCATTTATCTTCCCGATGTGTTTATGTGGAGTGTGTTGTGAAAATATGGAGGCACGGTGAGGGTTGGGTTGAAGGAATAAAAACATAGAAAGGCTGCAAAGTGCTTGGACGTGAGCCTGCGGAAGATTCTAGAGTCGGAGCTGAATTTATAATCTATCTGACAGCAACAAGCTCCATTCCTCCCTGGAGTGACATGCCTCATCCTGCTCACAGCGCACACACACACACACAGACAAAAACACACACAAACGCACACCATCGCTCTCATCAATCATTCGCCTTCAAACTGGCTGTCCAGCAGAGTGATGTACTGTACACTGATTGAGTGGAGGGAGATTTTTCGGTGCACACTGTGATTATACTCCCTTTTTTTGTCTATATTTTCAGTTGGTAAAGCACAAATATATGTGCACATTCAAGTGCAAACACACCTTCGTGGTCTTGGTGTCGCAGGTGTTGGTCAATAACGAATCGCAGGCTCCTTGGTCTTTGGCCACGTTGATACCAATGGTGCACATGTCATCCTCCAGCACTGCTACACAGCACTGCTCCTGCACTATCCTGTCAGCGAGAGAAACCACAAAACACAGGTGATGCATTTATTCTCAGCTCTATCAATAATCTCCGTGCTGCAGTGCAACTCTGCCTGAAAGTGTAGCCCATTAAAATCAGCCCGAGGCGAGCCTGATGGGGATCTCGGAGTTGTCACACTAAAAATGCGTGGATGAGTGGGTTGAGCGAGTCCTGTGTGGATTCAGAGGAGGGCATCGGTCGTTTATTTGTGTTTTGCTACGCTGACATCACTGGATTTAAAGTGGGTTGAGCAGCGCTCCCTGAGGCCTTTGTCCTGTTGTTTTAGAGTTGGAGCAACATTTCAGTCCCAAGATGAACATTTGTCCACCTCCGCATGTCCTTAATCAGGGTGGGATTGTGTGTGTATATTTTTAAGGAATTAATCTTAATATAATAATATCACTAAAACAAACCACTCCCTTTAGATAAGCATGCTGTGACCTGTGAGAGTGAGGAAGAGTTGCCCACTAATTTGGTGACTAACAGTTGCAAGTATATATAGTTAGCTTGAGGTAAATGACATCAGCAGGGCAGTCGCTCTCCTTAGAAATCAGTGATGACATGTTGCTGATGTGATTTAAAGAATAAAGTGAGAAACATGTTGTTACTGGAAGCACTCCAGCCGGCTTAACCTCTTAGCTCTGTGCAATGAGGATAGTAAAATGTATATCTCTACAGGGATCAGTAAAATACTTTATATTACTATAATGGCTGCTCAGATGTCAAAAGCAATATCTGGAGTAGCCCCTCGTGAGACTCTTATTATGAAAGTATCTGATCAGATTTCATTGTATTGTCTAGCAAAGTCCAATCGGTTAAGAGCGGATGACTGTTCCTGTCTGGTCTGAATATCTGTCTCGCTGCAACTTTACAAGGCAGAGAGCATAAAACGCCACCCCCTCACCTCTTCTCTCTCATTTCCAACCAGCCCTCTTTATCAACCCTTACCAGAAATCTCTTTCCAAATAAACTACCGTAGATCTCGAATTCACGTCAAGGCGCGCACCTCCTCTGCAGAACCTTTTAAGGGCACAGTCGCGCTCCTGTTTTTCTTTTCTCTTCTCTACTCTCTCTGCAGTTTTTTTTCTTTCATACTTCTTTTCCCCCTTTGGTGTCTGAAGTAATCGTTCAGATTTCCTGTTATTGCCTCTCTCCATCCTCCCTCTATGTCGCGTTTCACCTCTGAGGTATTTCCTGGGTTTTGAAACAGCCCCTCTTTCTGACCCCCCCCCTCACCCCCTTTTCCACCCTGCTCCCCCACAAACCTCTGCCCTTTTCCTCTTTTCCCCACACACTATAATTTAGACAAATTTGGGATCACTTAGGGTGGCTACGGTAAATGTGTTTGCCATCAGTGTTCACGGCGGCAGATCTCCCCGGCTTATGGGCCCTGAACCTGTGGCAGCACACCCTCTAGGGTTACCAGCAGACCTGTTATTATCCCATCACTATTAGTGTTTCCTGCTCTCACGTGAAGTGAATAATGTGCCTGGAGATTTATTGGAGTAAGGTAAAGCAATCTCATATTAAGGGTCTACACACATTTCCCCTCACACATGGTACAGGCCAAATCCCATGGGGCCAATACTGCAGGAGCTTCTGTTGTGCAGATAGCAAATGTAAGATTGGGACAAAGGGTGCAGCGGTTAATGACTTGTAAATCTAAATAAGCCCCGGGCAAGTCTCCTACCCAGCACTCTTATTCTGTGCAATCAGCCAGTGAGAGCAGAGTAGCAGATAGCGTCCGCTCACCTGCATGTGTTTGACGCAGAGATGAGAGGCAAGGACGAGCAGTCTTCCTTATCACTGGCTCGCTTCTGGCCATCTTTACAGCAGTCCTCTATGGAGATCTGCTCCACTCCTGCAAAACATTAAAAACAACCCAAGGTGTGTTTGTATGAGCAGGTAAAACAAATGGTGAGCATCTCCTTCACTGAGCACTGTCAGAGGGAGATTTTCATATCTGGCATTGTCTGGTTGGCCGCAGCACGTGGACCCCTACTGACATGATCGCTGCAGGAGATGGACCCCAGATGGAGTAACCCACCTGCCTGCATACACACAAGGTGGTGCCCCCAGAAATGTTTCATGGTGGTGGCCAGATGGGGCCGATGAACATCCTGGGGTGGCACACCAAAACCAAAAGCCATAGCTGAATTTCAGGAATTCGATTAAGCTGCTGTAGTATGTAGGCTAGTTGAGAATATGAAGAGTTAAGGAAACACACATTGATAAACCCTCGTTTCTTATCGTACAGTTAATGTTGCCAATTGTTCAATGTGCGCAGACTAGCTACCTTTTGACTTCCACAACAACGTGTTATGTATCCGTATCATAGACTGTATATAAAGAAGGACGACACGTCTCTACCACTGTACAATAACGAGCCCAAAATATCCTGGATACGGCTGCCGCCATCTTGCACTGGTGATGTCATTTGGCACCAGCGTCGCTGCAGCAGCAGTCTCCATTGTCTTGAGTTCCCATTCATGCGCCCGTCCAACCAGCGCCACTGATCACAAGCACACACAACTGTTAATCATGACGTGAAACCTGGTTTTATAGCATCAAATTAATAGCTTTAACCAAACTTGAAAAAAAAAACGAGCACTTAAACGGAACATCAGCATTTAAAGAACTCCCTAAAATGACGAAAACCATCTTTTATTTGACGTTTACTTTGAGTTTTTAGTTTGGCTCAGGTCTATGACCTACACTGCAGCCAGCCACCAGGGGGCGATTGAGATGTTTTGGCATCACCCTTTGGGAGCTGGTATGTCATCCATCTTTATATACAGTCCATGGCAGTTACTTGACCATTATGTTATCCAGATAAACTAGGTTAGGCCATCTCTTATTCATACATATCTTTTCTTCTTATTCACCTTCCAGTACCTGGACGCTTTTAAGTCAAGGGATCCCTTTTTGAAAATGGCCAGTTGTTACCTCACCAAAATTTAGCCTAAATTCGGAGTGTTACTACACTGCTTACCAACAAGCTGTGCCAACATTGTTGGTACCAATGGATGCCTTAGGTTGTGCCGTTTCACAAGATACCACTACCTTTGTGCTAGCTTAAAAGATGAGCACGCCACAGCCTGTTGAAACAGTCACGTCAACCTCAAATTAATTTCGCCAGGAGGGCAAGCATTTGTATCAGATGGGCAATGGCCCCCTAATGTCCTCCCTTTGGGCCGCCCCTGTTAACACACTCGCCTTGAGACTAATGTCATGCCTTAGTCATGCTGATCATGATGAAGCATATCAGATGGTATTGTTTTGTAACATTAAGCATTCTTTGATAAACACATTTTCTTTTGGCGCAGATAAATCCTGCTGATTGAGACGAGTTATGATAGGCTAATCACATTTGGAAATCTAAGCCAAACAAAAAGGATACTGCCGTTGTCCTCTGAGGCATTCTCTACAAGATGGAAAAACAAAATCAAAATCTGTCAATTCAAATTGCCCGTAGGCCTGTTTTAAAATATTTTTTTGCCAAAGACAATGAATGATGGATATGTTGTTGCAGACACAAGAGATTTTTTTTTTTACTGGAGCAAAACCAACTCTGTGGTGATCTGGCTGTTTATTCATGTGGATTAGAGAGCGTGGAATGCCTCGACTCTGTAAACAATCAGCCGTCCCAATCACATCAAGTACATTCATTCGCCTGTGGTTTGTGTGATCTGCCAAACGTGAAATAGCTTTGGCAGATCGGCTTCTTGGACTTTTTTTGCCTTCAGCTCAAACCAGGATAAGTGCGTCAAATTGTTATTAACAATAAGTCCCTCGGGATAAAAAAAAAAAAACACAGAAAAAATAAAACAAACTTACCGTGAAATAAATTCTGTCGACCCATTGTAACAGAATACGAGTTGTTGCTGGTTAGTGACCGAATGCCCTGAATTATTGGGAATAGTGATTGTGAAACTCGCTGAACAAATCCATCTGTTTGAGACACAGCGTCTGCCGTGAACAGTCTGGCAGGAGTCAGCAACTTCAGATAATAAGTTAGATTACGCTGGGAGGACAAGTGTCTGGAATAGCAGTCCTCAGTTTTATAGATTTGCTGCCGTCTCCCAGAGGGGCAGGAGGAATTTTATTATAACCAGTAAATCAGAGATGAAGCACAAGCAGGAATAGTCATCACCACAAACAGTTTTCTGCATTGATAAACTTTGTAACAACACAATGTAAGCATTGCAATAAAACTCTTAATTTCCCAGAACAGTTTGCAGGCTCCTATAAACCCAGTGTTGCAGCACAGAACTACGTCAGGGCCAAAACATCACAAGAGTTTATTCAAATCGATGTGTTTTTCCTCCGAAGAAAGCGAGTCATTTCTCCAGTGCAGGCTGCAGGAAAATGAAACGCAGAATTAAAACACTGTATCCAATGCTACTACGCAAAGGATGATTAAGCTGGCAGAAAGGAGTGAATATAGACAGAGGATTTATTACTAGGCAGCCACATTAGCTGACTCACTACTGACTTCTGGAAGTCTGGCACATCCCAGAATCCTCTGGCCAATAAACCTTGTAGCAGCTGGATGAAATGAGATGGTATTTTAAAAGCTTTTCACATGGGCCTACCAAGTGGGCCCTCTCAAAGTCTCTCTCTGTCCTCTATCTGTTTGCAAAGTAAAACTAGGACTACGACATAACATTTACCTCCAAAAAAATATGATAATATGGATATGAATTTGCACCATTAACGCCTCATACAAAGGTGTTAATGGCCAGAAGTCAAACACAGTGTTTGAAATGACAGCTGGTCTCCTACTGTAATTGCTCACACTGCTCTGCCCACAGTAGCTCTCTGCTGATAACTAACTCAAACCCACAAATGGCATCACAGAGTCATTCCAACGCCACCACTGTCTGCCGCTCCAGCAAACCCAAATTGAAAGACCAGAAGTGCCTTTAAAAGCCGTGTGGCGCTGTTTTATCAAAAGAGGCAAACCAGGCGCAGCCGTGCCGCGGTTCCCTGTCTCTGTGATGCATTGTCTGTCTGTCTAGAGAGAGGGCTGATTTCCATCTTGGATGGCGATGCTGGTTGTGAGGGCCATTCTGTCTTGGCAGGGCAGCACATGGCTTGCCTGCGTCTAGACGCCTCATGTAAACAAGGCTTAATGAGCCCACTGGTGGAGCTCCGCCCAGACAGAGTAGTTGGCCTGGGCCAGGCGTCACAACAGCAGCGTGCATCTCCTTCACGGGCTGCAGCCGAGACTTTTATTTGGAGGTTTATGTTTATTATATAAAAACTTCAGTCTTTACATGATACACACAGGTACTCACTTAACTAAGGGAGGTGATAGCTGACTGAATTTCCCCCCAAACTGACCCTTGACACAACCCCCCACAGCTTGGAGAAAAGTGGCCCTGCTGACTGTGAAAGCTGCCCCATGTGTGACCAGGGGACCAGGAGCATTTGGGTGTGTATAAATCACACTCCTCTGTCCGGACCACCCTGCCCTGGTGAGACGCTGGTCGTTCTGACAGCATCACAGCATACGAGGCACTTGGCCTTTGACTTGGAGGGCAGAAAGTGGAGAAACCAGAGCAAGGAGAGCTCTTGCTTCCAACTTATGTGAAACTGCATTTTGACACTCACATAAAATCTTCTTTTATCGCTTTATAAATCAAGTTGAATCTTCCTATAGCATAAACAATGTGTAATGAATGAAAGAGAGAGTTTACTTTTTGATATGACATTTTCAAGTTATGTGGAGCATCTGGATTTTGTCCTCAGTCTTGCACGTCCAAAGAGTTTACAGCTGCTAGAAATGACTTCATATGACACTTAATATCACTCCCTACATTGGAAATTGGGAGGTTATATGATGTTTTGCTGCATTTATGTAATGACATAATAGGAAATCTGAACTTCATTTCAATCCTAACATGCAACACTTTGAAGCACCCAGCTTTGTGAGCTTGGCTTTCATCACATGCCCCGACTAGTCCTGTGATAAATTCGTCACCTCCTTGTGTCTCACTCTTTGCCTTTATCACTTTGATTCCTTCTGTACATGCCTTCACAAACTCATGTTAAAAAAGTTATCTTGCAACATCATATATCAACACACGTGCAGCATTATCATTCTTTGGCTCTGTTTGGATTAGCTCAGTTACAAGTCATCTGGTGCTGGTGATAGAGTTTCTTCCAGGAAGGTAACTTACCTTGTCCAAGCAGAGCTCCGAACAGAGAGCAGAGCAACACTACACACGGACCCATTGAATGAAAAGAGATTCAACTTTGGGAGGGGAGGAAACGATGTCCGAGAGCTGAGAGAGTCCCGATGCTGGTTGTCGTGCAGGATGTGTGAATAAAGAGTGTTTCAGTGCTGCTGTGAAGACAGAAAGACTTGACTCCGCGGGACAGAAGTGGAAGTGATGGAGCTGAGTGAGTCGCAGTTGCAGCGTGACTGCAGGAACGAGCGTCCAATTATGACAGTGCGAGGGGCGGGCTGGGGCCACAGCACACTCACACTCATTGCTAATCACATGGCTTTTTCTTTCCAACTTCAGATGAAGAGTGAGCTCATTTACAGTAGCCTGTGTCGCAATTTTAAAAAAAAAGATTTGGCTTTTTGGCACCTACACATTGGCTCTATACTGTGAGTCCCAAGTCCTCAACTTTGTGTTTTGAGTCCTTAACTAGTCCCTGTGCACTCTTCACCAAATGTTAAGCAATTTACTCAACATAATAATATATATTTTCTTAAATGAACAAAATCTTTTGAATAAAATCTTCTAAAACAAGGTTTTTGGAAGTTGTTGCATCTCTTGTAACCTGCATATTTTGCACACCGCAACTCCTTTTCTGTTGACCGCCACCACAGAGTAGGCCAGAGAGTCGATGTGTCTGTCAGGCTAGTTGTTCCCCTGTTTCTAGTCTTCATGCTAAGCTAAGATAATTAACTGCTTCCTGGCTTCAGTGTGTCACTTAAAGGAACAGTGTGTGACATTCAGGGGGATTTAGTGCCATCTAGTGGTGGTTTAAAGCAGTTGCGCAGAACTTTTTACCATTATAAAACTGTCCCTAGCTCGTATCACCCCCTCTTGAAGATCCGCATATTTACTTGAACCCAACAGCGACAAAAAAGCCTTTCTCTATATGACTATTTAGCGTAGCCTCGGCCGGGTCGGACACAGCGGAAGTCAAACCAGAATAGGGCACCTGGAGGCGAAAGAAAGTCTGCACGGTACGCAACCAGCATTGCTGAACACTTAACAGTTTTACCAGATGCATCTATATGGACTTGGTTGTACTTCCGATGTCATGGAAGAAGGAGCACCATCTAAAAGAAAAAAGAACAGAAGAAGGCTAAACGGGACAGTGATAGGGCTCGAGCCCAAATGTGTGTAAACCTCAGTCGGGCATTCACCAAGTGGAGAGAGCTGAGAGATTTGAAAGATTTTAAAACTGATCCCGAGTTGGCCCTTTTCCTAATCGACAGGTATGTCATTTTTGTTTTTATTTAGAAAATATACTGCAACTTGTTAGACGTTGTTCCACTTCAATATATGACGACATGGAAGTTATAAGCAAGCTAAATGTAACGTTAGCTGATGTGAACCGCTTTTGTCTAGTAACGTTACAACAAATGCCACAAAATGATCTGTGACTGTGACCATGAACACAAATATACAGCAGGCAGTTGTCCGCAGTTTATAAGAAATTCAGAGCTACACCAGAACATTTCTGATTTTCCTCTCGCTCTCCAAAACAAATGCATGCGGTAATTGCTGGTTGCAGTTGAGATTTTACGACACCAGGCTGTGGGTGTCATACCGCTTCGACCAAAGGGGGCGCTATAATCAACAAAAGCGTAAATGCAGTTTAACGCTAGAAAACAAAAAACAGTGTTTTTCCAATGTTCTTAATGTGGAGGGATTTCTTACAACAATGGCCAGTGTGAAAATGTGAATGGCCCTATCTAGAGCCAGTTTTTGGTTTGTCTGTTCTAGGCTACTGTAGAAACATGGCGGACTCCAGCGAGCAGGCAGCTGAAGCAGCTTCACGACCCGCCTTCTACATGCATGACTCACCAACAAGAAAGCGCGCCAGGGACGAAGCCTATAACCTGGGAACGAGTTTGCAGTTTACCACTCATGGTTCCCTCGTTTTAAAGTGAATGGGTTTTTGGTTAGTTGCCTGAAATAAGGTCTGTGGTTCACACAAGAGACCAAGAGACTTTTGCGTTTCCTTGTACGAAAGCTTCTACGAGATTCTATGTCTTGGTGGTAGCTATGAAGTGGCTAAATGAAACTACAGAATGTCATCGCGCCAAACGTGGCTTTACAGTCTTGCTATGGTGGAGACGTTAGGTCATGTGACCGTAGCATCGTTTGTCCATAGCCTCACATTAGCTTTTTACTTTTGGTGATTGCATCTGGGCTTTAATAATCATGAAGTAGAGTTTATTTGTCAAGATTATCTTGCTTAAAAAATCATAAATGTTTGTTTGCCACAGAGCTTATTTTCGGCCTCTATAGACTGTGAAAACAATGTACACTGCCGCCACCCATTGATTTGTGGACTCCCGTTTTGGAGCCTTGAGTTCGGCATTTGCATTTTGGCCATGGCCATCTTGGTTTTTTGGAGTCGGAAGTGGCCATATTTGAGAGAGAGAGAGGCCACTGCACAGTTTTTGTACGTGAACAAAATTATCTTTGGTACCATTTTTTTCCAGCTGTATCTCAGTAACGTGATTCTTCATCGTTCTCTCTTGCAACTCGATTGGATGCCGTCACATCCAAAGTAGAGCTGGTGAATTCCGTGTTGACTTCCTAGGAATGAAAAGTGATGTTAGTTTGGATCTGGGAATGAAGGGAAATTAATTGATGCATGGCACACTTAAAAAAGTATTTAAACTGAACTTTAAATCTTTGGGCTTGGGGAGAAAGTCACTGGCATTAATGTCCAAGTCGAGTTGCAACTCTAACTTCGTTAAGTCGAATCTTAAGTCATCAAATTTGTGACTTATGTCTGAGTCGAGTCCAAGTCGCGTGACTCAAGTCCACATCTCGGCTACACTGACAGGAATGGTTATACAATAGGCCTACCCCAGCTGCCATTCTAATGTTTATTCACTGTTGAATCACCATGGCTGAATCACTGCTGAATTATGTTTCTAATTTTGAGAGTGAAAATGAATCAACATTGATTTCACAATGTTGTTTCATAAACTTTCAGTATTGTTTCAACACTGAAACAGATTTTTCTGAACTGTCAGAGTTGATGACGACTTTTGTGACGTTCTTACAGCCATCAGAATTAAACGTTTAGTGTTGAAACAACAACTGAAATAATTTCATCCACATTTCAATGTTGAAGGTTGGTCGTGTGCCAGCTGGGACGCTTCTAAAATATGTTTTATGATTGACACATTTATGCATGCTGGAAAGAATAAGACCTGAAATACAACCTTGGAAGATGTGGACTTAAATGTTTGTTTTATTGCCTACAGGAAGAATTGCAAGTGACTTCAGGCTACTGTGCTACAAGGTATGCATGCACACATGGAAATTGTCTTCCCATCAATGGCAAAGTCGACTTCTTCTCTCTGTGACTAATGATTGTGCTGATTACTCAACATCTGGAGCCGGTTTTGGGGTATTTTAAAAATCTCCTGTGGCTATGTCCAGACTGTAAGCCTTGAAACCTTTGGATATCTCAGTTAGAGGAAATAGGGGGAATCAAAAAAAATAAATATTTTCACCCCCACTGCCTGAAAATAACTATGTTTTTTTCACTGCTGCATTTGAGTGTGCTGCATCTTAAGTAAAGTGAAAGATCAAAACGGAAACTGGATCTGTGCTGTGAAAACTTCCTTATATTTTAATCCCCATTGATACTGGTGGTATTAAAGGTCCCTGCAGGCCAACTGCTGAGCCTATTTTTCTCTTTACTTACTGAACTTCACAGCTGTGCCGAAGAAAATGAGGCCATTTCCCTCAAAGTTAATGAATTAAAGCTTTTGTAACGGTGCCACAGATGCGGGCACACCGTCAGCCAAAGTGATCACGAACTGTGAGAAGGAGCCGGGTATAAACAAGCCACACACGCGCTTGCATGCACACACACACACCAGTCTACCGGAATTGGCAAGGAGCGGAGAAATAATTGCTAGACTGCATTATAAACATTTTGTACCAACTCTGCAAATTCAATCAGTCTACTGACTCTGGGCATGGTGACAGAGAGAGGTTAAATGATCTTCTAATCAGAGCCACATGTCTCCACCACCAGTCTAGCCGGTCTAGAAACATCACCAAGGACTTGATATCAGGACACCGCAGGCATACAGGAAAGCCCACAAGTATATGGCAGTTATAAATGGATAACTGCACTGTTTAAGTGTAGTGTGCGACAAGTCGTGTCTCAATCTCTCCTCAGTCCAGCAGTCTACGTCTCCTACTCCGTTAACAGTCTTTCTATACGACCACATTTTAATGGACCATACCGGTGTTTTGAAAGTTGTACTCCATTAAAATGCATAATATACATTTATGAATGTTATTTAGACTTTCCAGACGGCCACGTGCCTCCATTTATTTCTCTATATAGTGCCACTACCGCAGGCCTGACTTAGGGTAGTGGAGATTTTGCAGTTTTATGTCATGTATCTTCCTTATTTAGAAAACACAGCTGCCTTTGTCAATACTGAGCTCCCCTTTTTCTAATAAAACCCACTTCAAAACATCCCACTGTGATGTAAAAATGAGCTTGCAGGGAACTTGTTGTAGGAGGTAATCCATCACAGTGAACATGTCTGCTTTTATTTTTGTCTTTTACATCACGGTTGGAAAGTAGTGGGGCAGTAATTGCACCAGCGATTTAACCTTGACAACAACAAAAGCAGACACAGCAATGGTTGTAATGGATTAGCAGGTTTTCTGTTATTTTATTTAAGCTTATTGTTGGGTTTTTATTATCTTTTTTTTGATAGTGTGGCTGAAGATTGACAGGAAAGGGAGGGGAGATGACGTGCAGGTAAGGGCCGTGAGTCAGACTCGAACCTGCACTGCAGGTTATTTTCTGCAAGTTATTCTTTATACCTCAGAGAAATGAATGAAATGGTACAAAAAACACCATTTGCAAATCAAAAAGACAACAGCATACCTTGAAAAATGATCTTAAATATTGTATTATGAAGTAAATCATGCAGAAACACTTTCATAGTCCTGGAAGCATGTTTAAACTGTGCAGTGAGACCTCTAGGTTAAAAGTAGACTGTTGCTATGGCAGCAAAGATATGGTTCCTGCAGACATTTATCAGTCAAGGATGTGGCAACCCCTGCACTCTGTGACGTTACACTTATCACAACAAAGAGCCCCCCTTTACTGCTTCCTCTAATCTTATCTTTGCTCAGCATAATGTAGGAAAGAGATAATAAGCCTTTAGAAGCCATATAACGAATGAAGAATGGCCACAATGAGTCAGATCAGCGTCGGATTATAAACCTGGCTGCCTGGAACACAGTGAACATCTGAGGGCAACTTCTCATGCCTGCTTTCCAGAAACGACCAGACCTTCACTCCACCTTCGATCTATATTTAGGCTTTAACAAGAAACAGCAGCGTGAGCTGACCTCCCAGCTCCTGAGGTGGAGGAAATTGGAGTGGTCGAGGTCGCATTCAAACAGTGTTAATCTTGTTGTGGGGGTGCGGTACAGTTCCTTTGAAGCTCCACAAAGCTTGTCTTGCCACGTCTGTGTCAATCAGCAGAGGGCCACTAACACAGCCAGGCAGTCAGAGGCCTGCCCTGTGGGGCCCAAAGGACTCGTTCAGTGTTAGTCAACACAACCGTAGACACTTGTTAAAGGAGAAAGTGGCTTTGCTTAGCTCTAACGTTGTAAAGAGGGGAGTAAAACATTTCTCGTGTTCCAGTGGGACATTAATAGACTCCATTAACATGCATTTATAGGGTGAAGGAGGTTTATAACATTAATCATTTCCCAGAATCATAACTCAGATGTGAGCTATCATGTTTTATTTTACCCTGTAAACACCTGCAAGCTGACTTGCATGCGAGTAGGTTTATGGCTGAATGTCCTGGCTCTTGGATGTTATAAGAAAACAGCTCAGAATGCTGAGTGTGTGGAGAAAATCTGCCTCAGCTAAAGTGATCTTAGTGAAAACAGAGTCTCACTTTGCAGTGTGCTTAACTCTTCACAATAAAATCCGAAAATCTTTTATTAAATAAACACAAATAAATAAAATTGGACATAACATTTAGCTTTACAACATCAGATCTGCAGCTCTGCACTATAAAAGCCCGACAAATGAGCCCAGGCAGAAATATTGTGTAATGATGTGTGACAGTGTAACATCTTAAACAGTCTTGGGTTTTATCAAACAGCTTTGACTGCTTTGATGTTTTTCATTTCACTGGCCTCGAGGGGCCCTGAAACACATCTTATTCCGCATAAGATAGACCACAAACATCAAAGCTGATGATTATCACCCTTCCTCTGATAACTTCTATATTTACACATGGAAAGCTAAACAGGAAAAACACAGCGGACCTGACGAAAGCGTCTATAGCTCAGTGTCAATGAATGTATCTACTGAGAGCAGACGTATCAGTTAGTGACAGCGAACTGACAACTTGTACCCTGTAAAAACCCAAATGTGCTGCATGTGTGTATTCTTGCAGGAACTGCAGTCGTAATCTTCAAGCTTGTTCAGAGTCAAAACAAATGCAACAGCTGTTTCGCGGTTAAGTCCAGAAAATAGAGCTAATTTGTTGCCCTGCATCATCGTTCGTTGCTTGCTGTACATGTAATCAATAATTATAAAACATTTTTGGTGACCTGAAGGTGACTGTGTGTCATAAATGTTTGTAATTACATGTAACACACCACATATACGCTGGTGCTGGCAGTGTTGTCAAGCGATTCATTTGTGCTTTCATACTACTCCCTCCTCTCCACTGGGACATCTCGATGTATCCTGGGAGTCTGAACATGTGCGCTGACGCTTTGCAGGCTGGGAAATATTGTCAAGAGGTGAGAAGAGAGAGTCAGACAGGGTTGTAGGTATCATCTCCAGTTTGATTTCTGGAAAGGTCTGGTCAGGGAAGGTGATCCTCAGGTGCTCCTCAAACAGCTCTTTGAGCTTCCTGCCTGCCATGGCGGCCTCTGTGTCAGCCTGGGGACCAAGAAAAGACAACCAGGTGACATGAGCTGAATTATACTGGGAGGGAAAAAAGGCTTTCTGCATTTAATTCTCTTCACAATACCTCACTGAGGACTGCATGGCTTCCCAAGACGAGCCTGATGTCTGATACAAACTCTGCAGGGCTCTGATAGCACACACTCTGCTTCGCCTCCAGTCGTCTCTTCACAGCAGAGAGATTCACCGGTCCCTTTACAGTCAGCATGTTACTTGCACATACCTACAGTATTTAGGAGGGGAGAGATAATTAAACAATAAAACTTCATGGGAAGATGTTGAAGTAAAGTCATGATTAATGTCTCTTTTATATAAAGTATTATACGTTGGCATTGTGCACTAGAGAGTAAGGATTTTCACCCCATTTTGTTATGTGAAGGTTTATAATAAACTGAGGTAATTCTCTGTGCTGCACACAAATACAGAGTTGTAATTACTGTAATTTATAGTTTATAATCTATAATTCTTAATGTTCATCCACTCTGTGCAATAACAAATACAAGGTCTCTGTCAGCAACAAAAATCCCTGTGTATTTACAGGTTAATAATGTTTCTGTGTTTACTGACAAATACTGCATATTACACATCATTAAAATTACAGTTACATTAACTCCATGTGACGTTAATCCTGTGAACTTTTCGCCCGTAGTCAGCTAAGCTTCCAGACTCACCGAGGGGGATGCAGGCCCTTGAAAATCTGAACTCAGCTCGTTGCAAAACAAGTGCAGCAACAGCCTCTCACACTTCTGCAGGGGGAGAAAAATACATAATACATGTCAGCACATAACTGAGGAATCAAACGCAGTTTTCCGATCTTTAGCCCATTGCATCTGCTTACGTATTGAATCAGACATGAGTAGCATATTGGTGAGGTTTGCCTCTCATAACTGGAAACTGATCTGCTTTGTGTCTAACTGTAAGTCTTAGCTGTTGTTAAATCACTGCGTCAAGCTGCTAATCAAGAGTTCAGTTGTGTGTGTCTGTTTGTTTGCAGCTAATCTTGCGTACTACTGGATCCATCAGCCTAATATTCTCTGTGCACATTTCTGACTGCGTGCTCCTGTACCTCTTGTGTTAGCGGTGATTCACAACTTTTGAAAACCCCTTTTTACTAACTTTTATACAGTCACTGAATGCTGCATCTTAAACCCTCTTAAAGGGGAACACCACCTGAATGAAGAATTCTATCATGTTATTTTATTTATTTTAGATTGTTAATCAATATTTGTGGATTTTTTGTGAGCTAATCTCTCTTACAGTCAGAAACCAGAGAGGTTATGCAGTATTTATACTTCTGCACTGTACCTATAGCGTAGGCTCTGTGTCAACGTAGAGCCTATGCTATACCTTACAATGTAGCCTGACGTGCACCTCCCCAGAAATGTAACTACATGTCAAGGTGACGCAGACCTCCTGTCTATTTTTGTAAGCTGAAACGAGGCTTTTATTTACTTTAATTTCACAGATAAGAAACAATAAATCATGAAGACAGTAAAGCCTCCACACAAATAGCATTTTAAGTCTTGTGAATGTTTAATCCTTTCGGGATTTATACTTATTTATCGTGCCTTAATATGAGCAGAGGAAATCTCTGCATGTCACCAGGCTAATTCATACAATGTAAAATGCCACAGCTTGCGCTAAAAACATTAGTGTTCTGTCTGTGAATGCTGTGAGTTATAATGGAGCCGATTTGTGTACTTGTGTTTGAAATTGTCACTAAGCTATGTTTAATGTGTGTTTTGAATCAACTAAACTTTACAGCCATTCACAGAAACCCCCGCCGCCGACTAGTGGTTTGGAGGAGTAACTGCAGTATGACACAGAGACACCAACGCTCACAACAGCGTAGGCCACGTTTGTAGGCTACAGTGTAGGGTCTGCTGCACAAGTATAAATCCCCCTTAAGTCTCAAACTTGTGATGTCATAGGGTATTAAGTCTGGATCTGCTCCATAGACACTAAATGGGAGCCTGATTTTGTGAACCCACCGAGCGTTTGTTTCTTTTTTATGCCAAAATGAGCTTTATTCTATTGTAGTGTTCTCGGTTCTGAAACATAAAATGTTTGCTCAGAACATTTCCCTGAGTGCTCTCAGTGTCATCGAGAACACTTTTACCAATTCATCATCTATGGAGCAGCTCCAGATTTTACAGCGTATGACATCACAAGTTTGAGTTTTGGCTCTCTAGTTTTTGGATTTGGAGAGAGTTGTTGGTATTTTTGGACTGTCACAGGCCACAGGAACAACATATATCAACATGACAAAATGGGCGTTGTTCCCCTTAAACTGGCCAGGAGGAGCATCAACTAGCAGCAACATACGTGGTGGTCATGTGGTGATGTGCTGGTGGATTCTTTCACTAGCATTTCCACTTTGAAATTGGCCTTTAACATTTCTAGTGTTCCTGTTCAGATTTGCTTGCCAAGGTAAGACATCTGTGGTTTGTATTCATTCCACTACTCCCATGCAAACACTTTGGACACAGCCTGCCCTGCCCTCCCTGCTCTCCACCCACATGCCCCCAGACACACCTGGCAAATATCTGCACTCTGGTTGCTTTTCAAATGCACTGCTTCACATGCCATTCTAAGTCTTGTAAATCTGAGATTTTCCTTAATACAATCACTACATCTTATTCTTGTGATACACAATATAGTTGCTGGACAGTAGAAAAAGCGATACGTGTGCTAGACCACCAGTTGAAACAAGGAAAATATGAGTTAGTTGGGCTAGCCAATGAGTCAGCTAGGATTCTGTTCAATGAAGGAACAGGAGGTAAACTATCGCATGCAACTACTAACAAGCTCCAAAAGGTTATACGTAAGGATACAGACAGACTTTGAGTACTGTGTTTGCTGTGGATGAAACCACAATCTGGTGTTTACTATCCACAAGATTATTATAATAATTCTATAATCTGTCTTGTAAACAAATTACTGGGATCATTTTTGTAAAAGCGTACTGACTCGTTTTTCCACAGGGGGAAATCCTCCTTCAGATCCTGGCTCCTTCTTTACTGTTTTGGCTTCAGGTTTGCTTTCACAGTCATACTCCATCTCAGGCACTAACAGGTCACGGCAGAAAGAGCAAAACCATTCCCCACTGTAAAGAGACAGTCCAAAGACTCAATGCAAAAGCCACTAAGCAGGAACATAAATTAACAAGTACATAATTCTGCTCTCAGATGAAAGCCTCACACCAAAAGGTGGAATAAAACTTGTCAAAAAGAGACTCGTTCTTATTAGCTGAAGGGTTTTCTTTCCACAGAAGACCATATTTCTTTGATTCTAGTGCAAACATGAGTTATGGGGTTTCATCTGAGACCATAAATAAATTAATTTCCCCTGTCAAAGCTTGCCTGAGAGATTTGAGGAGAGTGGGAACATGGCACGAAAGGTGAAAAACCTTGGGACACTTATCGCAGCACAGCAGCTCTCCCCCGGTTCGACACACAGCACACAGGACTTCATTAGAGTCGTCCAGCGGAGCTCGGTGCTGCTCTACCTGCTGTTCTCCTCCCAGTGAACGGATGCCATTTGCAGCATTAGTCTTACTCTGGTCCTGTGGGCTGCTCGGAGGCTGTGAGGGGCTATGGGGTTTGTCGTTTGTGCTTTGAAGAGGGGTAGAGACTTTGTTCCCCTCACCATGGGCACTGATTTGGGGTTGGTCACCTGTGCTGTCGGGGAGGCTGGCTCTTTGGTTGGCTTGTACCTGGAATCCACAGAGAGAAAAACAGCTCTGAGAACACTGTAACCAAAAAGGGGCTTAGCTTTGATCCACAATAATTGCCACAGTTGTCCACACAGACAACTTTTCTGTCCAACAGGGGATTATCACTGACACTTCAGGTGACATCACTTCGGATTTTACCTCCAAATAATTAGGTTTAGGAAAACTAACTCAGCTGCGGGCTTGTTCCTTGTCCTGTTTGATAGATAATCTCTGTGTTCCCAGATCTCATTAATTACTGTGGTGAGGCAGTTTTATGGGAATCAAAAGTTGCATTTCTAGCTATTAAAGTTGTAATAAACCGCAGTTTTCATTTAGACTCATACTCTGTTTTCTTACAACCCAATCGCCAGAAAAAAAAGTTGCAATTATACATTTCTGCAAACCAGTTAGGTTAAATTTGCATGTTTTTATGTGTTGGATATGTTGAAACTTCACATCTGTGCTGTGGTTATCGTGTGGCTAGGTTTAGGCACTAAAGCCACTTGATTATGGTTAGGAAAAGACCATATTTTTAAATAAAAACAACCACTCCTTGTGGCACTATCCACGCTGGAAAAGCAGCAACAGGTCGCGACAAAACGTCCTAGTTTAGTGCCTAAAAAGGCCCCAAAACCACGACACTGACTCACTAAATCATAACCGGTTTTGTTGTTTGTTGGTCTCAAACAGTGGTTGGCAGCTTAGCAGGCATCTTCCCTCAGTGACAAGCCATCCATCATCCCCTCCATCTCCTGATGACAGTCAGCTCATATCTAGAGTCACTTTAAAAACGTTGATATGATATGTATGAAATGTGCCAGTGGAATGTTTTGTGGTGTGCACAAACGACTGGGCTGTTTTTTTAAATTTGCTGTCTTCCAACAGTACTAAGCTTTTGCTAAAAGCATCTGCAAGAATCTAATCTACACTATAAATAGATTAGTCACTGGACTGTATTAATAATCCATTGTCTTCTTACGTAGCTGCCGTCATCATCTGGCTCGTCTTTGATGACAATGATGGGCCCCGGTGACGATCTTCGTCTTTTTTTCACAGCTGAGCCCACTGCTCCGCTCGCCTGGTGTGTTTCTGGAGGTTTCCATGTCACAGTCCTTGGGAGCAAAGCATGAACCAATTAGAGTAAAGCCAAATTCACTGGAGAGGCCAATGGCCCAAAGGGACGACTGTACACAGCTGTCGCCTTACCCTGGTTTCTCCTCCTGGGATACAGCAGTGTACCCTAGTGAATTCTGCTGTCCTTGCACTTGAGAGAAATAAAAATCCTCCATCAAGAATACAGCAATACATACAATGTGCAAATTACAAATTATGATAGTCCAGATATACCATTTCTGTGTAGCAAAGAAGGTGGCAGGCTCTGGGGATAGTTAGGTTTCAGTATATAGATGGGACCACCTGAGTCACTCCTCCTCGTCAGATACGTAGGTTCAATCTGAACACAGTATTGCAAATTGTTTACTACACTGATAACATAATGTATATAAACAAAACTGACATTATTGGATGGAGTCACTTGCTGTCTGTCGTGATTGAGGCGAACTGACGCCGCCATTGATGGGCAGTGGTGTTATCTGGGTGTACAGAGGTGAGGAGGAAAACACGTCCATAGGTTTGGGCTGGTAGCTGGAGCTGCTTCCCATCCCCCTCAGAGGCTACAAGACAGAGACACAGGAAGATGGATAGAAGTGCTGCAGTCATTTTCATCCTACATTCCTGTCAGCGTCTGTAAGCATGTGATGATGGAGGTGGAGATGAAAGAGTGTGCTTTCATTACCCTGTCACTGGCTGCGTGGGTCGACGCCACCTGGCAACAACCGGAACACAGAGGACTTAACCATCAACAAAACACTCACAAGTTCCAGGCTGATCCTGCCTAAGAGTTATTTTTGGTTTATTGTAGCTTTAACCTCGCAGGTGCAGCTCATCTTTCTCCTCCTACAAAATGCAAATGGTTCAGATGCACCTAAAGTGACAGTTCACCACAAAATCAAAAATACAGATATTTCCTTTTACGTGTCGTGCTTTTTTCCCAATCTAGATTGCTTTGGTGTGAGTAGACACTCACATAAAACAATCTGGAATCATGAATAGCACTACATATAAGAGGAGAAACATGTATTTCAGTCAGGAACACTTCATTCAAAGAAAACTTTATTTCCATTTGCAGTATATTTGGCAGTATGGCTCTGCTCAGGGGCCTCTCTGAGAAAGCACACCTCTCTGCCCTTCCATGCGCCTACATGGACAGCCTTAAGGCAAAGAGAGCACACTTGTCTGCCCCTCCACGTGCAAGCGAGGAAAGCCTAAGGTGGAAAGAGCACATCTACCTGCCCTTCCATGCACTTAGCGCCTACATGGAAAGCCTAAGGCAGGTAGCTGTTCAGGCAGCTGCTTCATCAGTTGACCGGGCTATTTGAGATCAGCTGATGTAGCTGGGATGTGAGCTGAGCTTGACATTGTGTCCTGCCTGATTTAGCGCTATGCTTCATTTTTGATTTTCGGGTGAACTGTCCCTTTAAAGGACCATACCAACATTTTTTTAACGCATAACACTACACTGCAGTTACACCAATTCAAATCACAGACCTGTATACTTTAGTACTGTGCAATCTATTCTCTCCATCAGCCTGTTACTATGAGCCACGAGGTCCAACACTAACACAAAATGTTCAGCCAAAGTCAAAACAGTTTTTGTTATTTTACATGACATTGCATGCTGATAAAATCTAATAAATCTACACCCACACACAGTTTCTGTGTGTTAAACTCTGCTTATTAAGTCATGGACATTTACTGTACTTACTTTAATACCTAAGATTTGAAACCAAGTTTTAAGGGGCTTTGTTACTAACCACTCTGGAGAATGCAGTCACTGTTTTTGCAAACCTTCCAGGAAGCCTTTGGTTTTCATTTATTTCACAACAGTATGAAATGAACTTGCCTCATCATGTCAGCTTTTCTATTTATCAAGATTAAATGAACACTCTGAGGTAATTTTTTCACATTAATCTGCTCTTAGAGTTGCACTACGGAATAACAATAAAATAACTCGAGACAAAATAACAGCAGACAGGCTCTACAGTTAAAATTATAGACTTGTCAGTTATCCTTAAATATCTTTAAGTCGACTGCACAATAGTGACGTACAAAGAAAAACAACTAAAGCACCCAGAACACAATCTATAAAACCTACTACATCTTGATTTAATATATACTCAGCACTATCATGACACAATCTGCAGTAAAACACACAACACACTGTTATATTTCTTTCCAACTGAGAACATTCAAGAGTTCATTATGCAGCTATAACAGCTTGTTCACATCAGTGTGACACAACGTAAGTGTGCACTTCACACGCCAGTATTGTCCTGCGTACGAGCCTATACTTCAGAGCTGGAACCAAAACACCCCGTGAACTAGACTAAACAACTTGGATGACAAGATAATATCAAGCCTTTTCTTATGGAATCTTGGGCCCGATCTCTGTCACATGTTGGCTGCTGTCGCACTGCAGATTTAGCTGTTTTATTTTATGACTTTGAGTCATAAGCGCGTCCAAGACTAAAATTCATCTTGACAAGGAAAGACATAAATTGCCCAGGATGTGAAGGCTGTCAGCTCTATTTAGGACAATGCCATCCTCTGTCAGTGCTCGTTAAGAGGGCTTGTCAGTCAAACGGACACGAGCGACACATGCACACTCACACACAGAGGCGTGCACCAACCTGGGGCGTAAACCCAGGGCTCGGTAGGCTGCTAGTTGGGCTGACGTGGTTGGCAGGAGGCACCATAAACCTGCGGCCTGGTTGGGGAAGCATAGTGTGGGAGGGAGAGCCTCCTTGCAAAGGCCCTGGAATGGTTCGCTGTAGCCGGACGCTCTGGTACCACGTCCAGGGTGGAGGAGGTGGTTGGGGCTGCCAGTTGGCCTGCGGGTTGAGCTTGTCCACCTGCATCTGGAGCTGAGCCAGAGTACTATGGGGTGCTCCCAGGGCAAAGCTGTGGGGTGAGCCTGAGGGGCCCTGCCCAGGGTGGGAGAGCTGATGAGGGATACCCTGAAAACCGCCCAGCTGGTGGCCTGGTACACTCTCCACCACTAAAGAGCCTGAGGGAACATACACACAGAGACAGGAGGAGCATAACAATTAGGGATCAAAATACAATCTTCTGCAGAAAACTGTGGAAAGAGAAAGTTTGTGCAGTTATGTGGAAACTTTGGGGACTATAGAGGGGGAAAACCAATTAGGGATACAACAACGGCTTTTATCAGTTATGTCATTGGTTATATTTCAATTAATCTGTTAAAATGGGTTTAGTGATATGAAAAAAATGTCCCTCAAAAGCTCCAGAGCCCAATGGCATGTATTCAGTTGGCTTGTTTTTACATTCCAAAACCCAAAGATATTTAATTTACGATGATATAAAATCCAATCTTAACCACTCGCCATTCCATTTTGATGCTGTCCAGACAGTGCAACTATTGAATCATCGAGTTATAAAGTCAAACAGGAAACTCTCAAGGGACAGATAATCATGACAAAAGGCATGTGACAGCTTTACGCAAGGTTTGTCATATTAACATAATCTGCCACTATCTTTGTTGTTATGCTTGTTTTATAAGCAACCCACTCACCAGAATCAATGTTGGCATTGTATGTTTCTGCAAATTATACATTTGTGCATTATTATGTAGCAGATACGTTAAAACCTTACATTTTAACAATGATTATTGACTGGTTAGGTTTAGACACACAAATGATGTGTGGAAAAGATCATGTTTTTGGCTTAAAACAACTGCTTTTTGTGGCACTATCCCCTGTGGAAACACAGTGATGTCTCTGTAAAAAACAACAGCTTGTTGTGGTGCAATCAAGACTGGAAATGCAGCAATGTCTCAGTGAAAACAATCACTGTTCATGGCGCTATCTGGCAGGGAACAAAGCAATGTCTTAGTATAAACCAATTGGTTTTGGTGGCACATTCACAGGTGGAAACACAGCGATATCTCTGTAAAAAAAACAACAGCTTTTGGTGGCACAATCAAGACTAAAAAAAGGAAGCCAATTATGTGGCACTGTCCCCAATGGTTTCACAGCGATAGGTCGTTAAAAACCAACCACACTTAGTGCCTAAATAGCCACTAAAAACACAGCAATGAAACAGCTGGGTCAAAACAACCATGTTGGTGAATATGTGGGAATAGAGAGGCAAACCACACACATATTTTTGGGGGAATGTCGCAAGCTACACCAATTCTGGGAAATGGTGAATGTTACAAAGAAATTCGAAAAAAATTCTGGGATATTACGGCACAGTTACTTACCTTGGGAATATGAATGATTGTGTCATGGATTATGATAAATATTTGGCCAAGATATTACTGATAACTAGCATTGAGGCAATAACAAGGAATTGGCCCAAGACTAAATCCCCTAATATAGAACAATGGATGAAATTATAGATGAAACCTTTTAGTTAGTCAATAGGAGAAATGGATGATTTATGACACAGTGGAAAAACATCTGGACTAACTAACAAATAAACATTCTTTAAAAATTGGACATTTGTAATCATGACTGTTCTACTTCTCACACTTTTTGCTCAGTTTTTCTCTTCACCTTTTTGATTGTGGAAAGACTGTTTTAAGTTGTTCTAAATGATACTTAAGGTTGTATACAAAATAAATATTCATTTATTTCCTGTAACCGCTTATCCTGTTGGGAGTCGCAGGGGCAGCTGACATTGGGTGAGAGGCATGGTACACCCTGGACACGTCACCAGACTTGACACATAGAGACAGACAACCCTTCACCAATTAACCTGCATGTCTTTGAACTGTTGGAGGAAGCAGGAGCACCCCGAGAAAACCCACACTGACATGGGAGGACATACAAACTCCGCACAGGGGGGCTCCCCCACCCTAGGCTCGAACCAGGAACCCTCTTGCTGTGAGGCAACAATGCTAACCACTGCACCACTGTGCCGCCAATAGATAAACATTTAAGTAGAAAAAACAAAACACAGCAATGACTGGCTTAAAAAACAACCAGATTTGCTGTTTGTTGGTCTCCAACAGTGGTCTTACTTGACTTCGGGAACATTATGATGTGTATGAAACATGAAAATGTAACACATTTGTGGTTTGCAGAAACATACAATGCAGACATTTTCTTCTGGCTATTTGGCTGGTATTTAAAAACGCTGTCTTTCAACAGTAGCAAGCTTTAGTTAAAAGTATTTACAGAAATACCAATGAATAATATGATCAGTGTGGCTTTTATTGTGTGGTTAGAGATTGTGTAGCAGTTAACCAGTTCAACAACACTCTTAAAGTTATCCAATAATACAGTACAGTAAAATTTGGTTGAGGTCTAAAGCTCTCAAAAACTACAAAAACAGAAAACTCACAATGAAAACAGTGCCCTGACCAAGAGAAATGTATTCTGGGGATTCTGGATAAGCTTCCATAACAGAGACATTTGTTCATGCCTTACCCAGATCAACATTTGAGGCCCAGTAAGAGGATCGACTCTGGAAGCGTACAGTGCTCTGTGGTATGAACGAGGTACTACATTTTGCCCTCAGGAGGTTTCCAATCTGAAACAGAATCTGCAACAGAAGGGATGTTATTAATAATTTTTAGAGGAGGACGCCTGTGTGTTACAAAAGGCATATGTTCCCACTTCATCACGTCCAAGACAGACCACGCTCCTAACTGGCTTTCAGAGCTGAGGTTCATGTTGGGGGAAAAACAAGACTGTGATGAGATAGTGGATAAATGATCAGACAGGCCTCACCAAACGTTTACAGTACAAGAGGGCCGTGCCCCCATTCCTGGCTGTGGCCCATTTGGTGAAGTTGATGACATGATCCAGGTGTCTGGATAGATAGCCGATGTCCTCCTGTTGTTTTCGCAGGACAGTCTCGTGATCCTTTGTTACAGCCTGGAAAACATGAATAAGTGAACATCTGCAGTGTTCAAACAGCTTGAGGGTATGCGCTCTGGGCCTCGGGGTAAGACAGTCAACGGAGTTTGCATGCAAGTAATGTTCCCCTGGAAACAACACCACAGCAATCTACAGGTCTGCAGCATGCAGCCCATAAACAACACAGTTTTATTATATTTGTGATAAATTTAGAAGCTTTTCTCATACCTCTAGCTGATTAACTAGCATCTTGCCCTTCTTGTTTATCTCCAGGATCAAACTGCAGATGGATTTCTTTATTTCATTATGAACAGACGTCCGGTTCTGATCAACCTGAACAAGTCTGAAAAACATAATTACACACAACCATCAATAAGCATTCAAATCTGACCAATTCTATGCAAAGCAAACACACTTTACAAACATCTTTTTATCACTGGAATCGTGCGTTCCTTTATCCTTAAACAGTTGCTCTTGTTCATAAAATTCAGAGGTCATGGGGAAGAACAACATGGCTCACAGTTCTGTAAACCATGAGTGCGTTCAACTTTTGTTTAGATTCTGCACACTTGACATATATAATCGTGTGTTGCAATACGTACCCGCTGTTTATGGAGTTAGACACCTCTTCGATCAGTTTCTGTTTCTCCTGCAGCTGATGGGTCATGCTCTCCATGTGCTGTTTGTGGTTTCTATAAGCATCTTCAAGGAACTGGTAGCTAATCCAATAAGAACATATTACGTCAGTGGGTACAATACTGAAAGTAAACGTGCCTCCTCAACTTGGATATGAGGACGATGTGATTTACAGCAGCAAGCCAAAGACTGACAATGGTTCAGTGACACTTTTGCAGGCAGCACAAAAACAATATGGTTTAAATCAGTGTCATGATAACCATCAGGATTTTGTAGTATCAAAATGTATATTAATTTCATGCATAATCAAATGTCAGACAGTCAAAGTTATGTTAATCACATATAACTACGCAGCATTGTTAAAGGAGCTCTATACAATATTAAGAGTGCATGATTCAAAGGTTGTCTGCACACAGTTCTCAACATGAAGGTCCCTCCGATGGCAGCTAGCTGCTAACAAAGCTAACAGCATGAACAGTGCAAAAAACGATAAAGCAAGGTTTATGTTTCTGCACAGCTACGACGCAGAGGGCTTTGCGGAGGCGTTGCGTCCCTCTGCAACCGACGCAGAGATGCAATGTGCACCTCCAAAAATTGGAACTACGCATCGAGGCAACGCAGACCCAACGCAGACTGCAAGAGCTATGATTGGTCCTTCAAACTACATCATTTCCGTCGTTCTGCAAGGTTTCACTTCCTGCTGCAGTGCCACCAAACCGCCTCAAGCCATTCAATGGGCGTAAACCGTCGGTGCAGCCGCCTCTCTCTTTGTTGTCGTTATAACATTTGTAATAAGCACATTTGTTGATCAATGTCAATCATCTCGAGCTCCAGCAACAGTCTTTCTCTCTTGGTTGCCATCTTCACTATGACTAGAGCAAAGCCGGGAGATAAACAAACAATGAACAAGCAACAACCATCGACGTCACAGAGTCTAGGTAGGTATATAAAAAACGCCGCGCCCCCAAGTGCTTTGGCTGGGAATTGCATAGCGAAAGAGACCAATAGGACGCAGAACTATGATAGGCACACAGCAACTGCGTGCACGTTGCGTCAAGTGTACGCAGAAGCATAAAGAAACTTTCATGGTACTGACAGAGGTAACGGTGTGAGCCCTAAAGGGCAGGCGCTTCATTTCTGCAACAACACTGCCCTAATTAGGAATGGATATTTATATTTCATATATATATGTATATATATATATATATATATATATTTTTTTTTTTTTTTTTTTAATTTATTTAGATTTTGCCAATATCAGGTATGCTGAACAACTTATTTGGTTTTTTCCCTACCTAATTTTAGTGATCATCAAGTTTCTTCTGTAGCGGAATCAACATCATATTATGCATGCAGTCTCTTATTGTGATGGCCAAGGCCAACCAGCAGATGGAGACATGAAATAGAATACTTTTCAATGTACCGATGACATGCCGATATCATCGTGCACCCCTAGTTTCAATATCAGTGTTACACACACGGGATTTAGATGCACTGACATGCACGTGCAGCCCGACCGTCTACCACAACAATGAAACGAGGAGCTCCGATTTCAAAACACACAGAGGTAGTGTGACTTCATTTTATGCTCAGAACACCTTTCCACTGCTATATCTTCATGTAACAGGCTCAACTATACAGCAGTAATATGCGTAACAAATTGAAATGTGCATTTGTGATATCAAGTGTTATAATTACACAAAATTTGTTTCAGTTGTCATTACCTGACACGCTTAGCCCTTAGTCTTTGGGGGTACCTCACCTATAAAGGTGTGTCTCCTGCCTTACCTCTCCCCTTTTTGCATGGGAGAGGTAAGTGACATTGCTCTTGTAGTAATTTCCATGTTTTAGTGCTGTTAAACTGAAGTTCATTTTTCAGCCCAAACTTATTGAATAATATGCTAACATATTCCTGTGTCACTTAGTTTGTGTTTATATGGTTGTTATTATCGGAGGATTTTGTTTTTACCTCTTCCTGTCAGGTATGTTTTCTGTGTTTTATTGTATTGAATTGAATGTAACATGGCATGTATCTCTTGCTGTCAGTTCTCAGGAATAAACGGAGATCACCTCCACAGATATCCACAGCCTTGGCCTCTTCATATCAACACAATGCAGACAACACTAGAGTCCACGGGTTACATTTACGTAGCAAGTAGTTGTTTTATGAATGCCTTGAATGTGGTATAGTGCTCCTTTAATTGTAATGTCAAACAAAACTGAACCTTTGTATGACATAAATGTATTATACTATAAATTGTGACTGTACTTGTGGTCCTTGTGCTTCACTAGCTGGCAGTCGCGGCAGGTTAGCAGGTCACAGGTCTCACAGAACAGCTTCAGCGGCTCTTGTTTGTGGATGTCACAGAACATTGGCCTCTGAGCCGACACACCATGGACCTCTGGAAAACAACAAAAGGTTCATCGTCATTCGGCCTTTTCCTCCGTGCAAGTAATTTCTGTTCTTACATGTGACGGCCTTGATAATAACCCTTTGACTTCTGCTTCTTTTCAAACCACACATCTGAAGGTTTTAATTTAATTTGAATTGTGCAGCACTTAATGAGCAATGTGTTCCATTATTTAACTTAGAGTGAAGGTTTCATTTGCTCCAATTGCCACAAAATTGCTTTTATTCTGGGTAAGATGAAGAATTTCGGCGTACCATCTGGGCCATTAAAAATATTAAGTTTCACCATTCTTGGTGGATAAGCGTAAAGGTTACTTCAACAATATTAGTCAAGAATGTAAAATGTTGCTGCAGGTGCCAAGGTGATTCGATTTTTGACACACTGAATGCTGGGTCATGTTTAGTGGACTGTCCTAGAAGAAAAGGTGTTCAGTTTTTATGCATTTACCCCTAAAAATCTGTTCTAAGTTTAATACAAAAGCCAGAGCAAAGTGCCAGAGCACTGATCTTATAATAGCTCTTTTCTTTGTCATGGAAACACCACGAGTAATTCAAAGGAGAGAAAACTGAAATCACTGGTGAGAATACCTTGCGATACTTCGGCCTTCTGTCTGATGGTGTGGTCTTTGGTAAATTTGACTCTTTGGTGGGCCTCCACACAGGTGACACAGAGGTACTCGACACAGTCCACACAAAAGCCGGCGGCTTCAGTGTTGTCATCACAGGTCATACAGAGCTGCAGGTAGACGAGACATGCATCAGAGGGTGATACATTTTTGGTGGGCAGGTAACATGTTGAAGAGACGCTGGGCCTCATTTGATAATGTCAGGGTATCAATACATTTTCAAGCAAGATATAAATTTAGACAATGTTTATATAGATAAAGGGTCAAGTTGTGTTACATACCACTCATTCACTCACAGAGACACAGAGCTGTTCCCCTGTTTAACCTGTCTTATAATTGTCGGTCTATATGTTGCACGTGCTTCACTAAATTTACTTTTTTAGTACCAGGTTGGACCCCTTTTGCCTTCACAACTGCCTTAATTCTTTGTGGCATAGATTCAACATGGTGCTGGAAACATTCCTCAGAGATGCTGGTCCATATTGACATGATAGCATCACGTGTCATCAAGTGTTTATCCACCTGTAAATACCTAGACATGAATTTTTGCCCATGTGGCCCAGCCCTATGTCAGAGTAAACGAGAGACATATTCAAGTACCGACACCTGTGAAGTGAAAAGAACCTGAGTTTTCCCACTTCAAATCCTCTCTTGCTCACCATGTAGGAATATAACAGCCCTGACTCAAACTAGTAACAACGCTGCCCCCATATGGTTATGCATTTTGTCACTAACCTGCACCGTCCTCTCCACTGTGCTGCTGGGAGCCTCAACTGAGTCCTTCACAAAGGCATTCTCCATCACATCTACCTCCATGCACTCCTGCCTGCACACCGGACAGCGGATCACATTGACTGAAATGCAACAGAGTCACACATGTGGGTCAAAATCAGCAACACTGGACACGCATGTGCTTTTATTGAGGACATAACTGACGCATGACACCAGAGACTGACAGTCAGATGTGTGCACTTCAGCCCTGCAGCCTCACAGAGCCACACTGGCTGCATGCAGGGCGGGTGAAACCCTTTAATCGATCCATGGTCATTGTTTGTAAACAAAGTGACTCACGTGGTTTGCTCGCGCTCTCAACCTGGGAGTTTGGCGGCTCTGCCATGGCCAGATTCCTGGAGGGTGAAGGCAGGCATTTCTTGCAGAAAGAGTGCAGACACGGCAGAAGTTTGGGCTCTCGGCTGTGAAAGTTCAGGTGGCAGACGGGGCAGGTGTCCAGGTAATTCCGGCCGGTCACACCGGACTTTTCCTCCTGCACTTGCTTGCTCTCCGCTTCGTTCCCAACGACGATGGCAGCAGCGGCGGCGGCAGCGGCAGCACCAGCAGCATCCTCCGGCTCCTGCTTCTCTGCGCGTCCATCCATTTGCTCCACTTTTATCCTCCGAGGCTGTTTCTCTCTGTGTTTACGAGATGTAGGATATCCACACAGGTGAGGTCATTCTCCTCCGACATTTCGCATCTTCTCACACCTCAGTCCGTGTTTCACACACAGCGCTGCTCACACAGAAACAAATCTGATAAGAACATGGTTGCAAAACGACAGAATACCGAGCGCAGCACAAACCTGTAGCCTCACAGATTAATAACACAATAGCTCCGCGTGACGGTGTCGCGCTGCAGATGTTGAGAGAGAAGATGTGAGATGTTGCTCAAATTGCACCGCACGCGCTCGTTGCGGCACGAGAGGGGTGGGGTCAAACTGCGCGCGCTCTTACAAGAGGGACAGTGTGTGAGTGATGGAGGACAAACTCCACCCGCCACAGCCTGAGCTTAGTAGGATGGTGCTGCTGCTAAAGTCAGTGCGTTACTGAACAGTTACCTTTTTATCAAAGATATATTAATATATAGTTAATTTGACTGATACTGCGTTACATTTGTGTTGACGTTACTTTTCCTCTTGTCACATGAAATCATTAACTTTAAACGTTTCCATTCTTTAGGGGCCACAAATTAATAGATTCATTATTTCTAGCCTCATGCTGATACAGCGTAAACTGCAAAATGTATTGGCATAGTTTACATTACACTACACTGTGATTGACTGGGTATGTTTTATTCTATTTAATTTAATTTAATTTTGTCAGTGAGACACAAGGGCGGATCATGAGACAATGGGCCCCGGGCACAGATATGCAAAGGGCCCCACCACCTCTCCTACACAGCAGTGAGACACACAGACTAAAAGGTAATTTCTTTATCTCCTATCGCATCAGAAAATTATGATGGAGACGCCAAAATTCAAATTAAAATCCCCTGATTCGCACAAACTAAAATACACTTGCTTTAGCCAGATTTTGGTTGATTCAAAAAAAATGCTGATTTGCAAAACGGGGGATGGAAACAGTTATGTTTGCATTAAGTCTGACGTAGCGCACCTCTCTCCATGGTGATAGCCACACTCCAGGTCGGGAAGGCGGTAATGCATTTACAACTGCCAGAAAACGTAGAAGAAGAAGAATGCGAGACTTGTTTTGTTTCCAATTCTGCGGAAAACTTGCACAAGTTCGTAGTTTTCACTAAAGTCCGTACATTTAATGGAAACACAGGATTCGTATTTCTTTTAATGCGCATTTCCCAATGATTCAAATCACTTTCAATTTTGTGATTTATTGGGATAGTTTTTTCTGTTTGAGGTACCTCTGTGTCTTTTTGGTGTCTTCGTCTGGTTGTTTCATGTCTTTTTGTCGTCATTTGGATCTCTTTGAGGTAATGTTGTGTTTTACTGGGGTATTTCTTCTGTCTTCTTGTGGTCATTTTATGTCTCCTTTTGGTTGTTTTGTGTCACTTTGTAGGGATTTTGTGTCTGCTTGTGATTATTTGGTGTTTTGGGGTAGTTTTGTGTCTGTTTGAGGTAAATTTGTGTCTTTTAGGTCATTTTGTGTAACGTTGTAGTCATTTTGTGTCTCCATCTGGTTGTTCTGTGTCTTTTTGTAGTGGTTTGGGTCTCTTTGTGGTAATGCTGTGTCTTATTGATGTAATTGATTTGCCTCTGAGATAACTGTTTGTGTATTTTGGTCATTTCGTGTCACTTTATAGTCATTGTGTGTCTCCTTGTGTTTGGGGTCTTTTTGTTGTCATGTGGATCTCTTTAAGGTAATTTTTTCTGTTAGTGGGGTAGATTTTTACAGGGTTTTTTTTGCATCTCTTTGTGGTTGTTTTGTGTCTCTTTGTGGTCATTTTGCTTCTCCTCCTGGTTGGTGAGTGAATTTGAGTGGCATTTTGTAAATGAAGGCCAGGGGGCCCCTGACACGTTGGGCCCCTGGGCCTGTGCTCAATAAGCCTGTTCAATAATTCATCCATGGTGTGACATGGGACAAACAGGTGACACAGTTGACATATAGAGACACAAGATGTAAGACACAGACATATTGATTTGAGTATTGTACCGATTTTGTGTTGTTTCTGTTAGTGGGAGTGTTGTTAATGTTTGTGTGCATTTATGAAAGTGTGTTTAATGAGTGTGTCCTATATTTATAAATGAAAAACAGTATGTGTGCAGGAATGTGCAGATATGTGCAAGGAGATGGAGGAGAAGAAGAAAACATAAAATAAATATCAGTAATAATAATTATTATAAGTTCAATAACTACATAAATAAATAACAATAAATAGAAAAAAAGAGAAAACAATGAATCACTTAAGGAGTTCGATGTAGCCTGAAAAGGAGGCGTCCAGGGAGGGCTAATGGAGGTCATGTTTTTTTAATGTGTAATGCAATAATGCTGCACTATCACATCCATTGTGATCATCACTCAGTTTGTTAAAATAACTTATCTTTTGTTCATAAAATCATTAAATTAGATTATTTTGGTGCAGATTTCAATTATGCTCAACCTATATTAAACAGCTATAATAGCAACAATAACAACACGACCACATAGTTGTTATCATAGCATGTTCAGACGCTGGATAATATTTACATAAGATTATGAGCAGAGGGTAAACATTATAGTTTACTATTGCAATTAACACTTTGTCTTCATTATTTTCTCTCTTGGGAGGAAAACGCCTGTGAAACAGCACAATGTGCCACAAGCCCATCATCGCGGTCAGGGTTCAAGGTTCACGATCTTTCACAGATAAACAGCCAGGCTGCGGAGAGCTTTAGTTAATCAGATATTTTCACACACATGAATCTGACAGCAGAAAGCCACAGAATCCCTCTCAGCGATGGGAACCATGTTCCATTGCTGGGATTGGGCACCTATGGGGATCCTCGAACGGTGAGAAGAATTACATTTGTGTGTTTGTTGATTAGTATGCGAGCTCAGCTTGTTTATGACTGCTTCACCTTCACAATGTAGGAGTGCAGTGCGGTGAATGAATAGACATTAACAGCATAATGTGAGCGTTCATTGACCATTTGAACAGGAATGCATGTTAGCACAAACTGCAGCATGACTCAGTCTACACCAGGTTAAATAATATTTACATTTTCTGTGGTTTTACGGCAGACACCCAAAGGCACAGCATACGAGTGTGTCAAGCTGGCCATAGATGTGGGTTACAGGCACTTTGATGGGGCATTAGTGTATTTCAATGAGCACGAAGTGGGTCAAGCCATTCGAGAGAAGATTGCTGATGGAACCGTTCAAAGAAAGGACATCTTTTACTGCGGAAAGGTAATACGTCCTGTCAAATATCAGGCATTTTATATGTCTTAATTTCATGTGATTGTTTTCTGATTTGTTCTCTGTTATCTTCCTCAGCTCTGGAATACCTTCCATCCACCAGAGCTGGTGCGACCGGCCTTGGAGAGGACACTGAAAGCCTTAAAACTAGACTATGTGGATCTCTACATCGTTGAGCTTCCTATGGCCTTCAAGGTTTCTAAATGCAGTACACAAATAGATTGCAGTTTACTTATTAGCCAGCCACTGAGTCCTTGAACTCTGCCCAAAGACATGTCGTACTGGTTGCGTTTAGTTTGCTCTCATTGATTTCTCCTGTCAAGCAGGATGTTTTGAAGTCTGAAGATACTTCAGTTTCAAAAAAAGTCCTGACTGAAAACTATTTGAAATAAAAGAAAGAATTAGAAAGGATAGCAACACAAACCTAGAAACGCATGTTGGTTCACAATCTAGGGGGACACGACCTCCCCCCCAATGCCCAAAATGTCCCCCCAATTTTTTTTTTTCACTGCAAATGGGAAATATTATCTTGGAGGACATCATTGCACTTGGTTGACTATTTTTCTATTATCTTGGATGTAAATATTGCATTGTTTCTTTCAGAAAAATTAGTCAGCAAGGGGTATGTTTGGTTAAGAGTGGGTAACTGATATCATTTAGCCATGTTTACATAACTTACAGTACATGAAAGTGTCTTTGTCATAGTCAGATATTTGTATGAGTTGTGAAAGGAGCCAACCTCACTTCTTCACTTTGTACAGTATTCGTACAGTATATACATGACCAATATTTAAGTCATAAGTGTTAATGCAAATTATTAATTTCTGTTTAAATTTTAGCCCGGAAATGAATACTATCCAAAAGACAAGAATGGAAAATACATCTACCACCACACAGACCTCTGTGCAACATGGGAGGTGAGTTTTGTTGAGTTCCCAGTGGATGGCCCTGCTATTTCATGACTTTGTATGACTTTGCCTTTCTCCTTCTTGTTTTCTATAGTGTCCGGATATGGTATTTTCATGTTGTTTTCTTACTTAATGTATTCAGTCATGTTTTTTAAGTAGAACCATGGAGACATCAAAACATTCATAAACTAAATGTACGTACATTTATGTGAGTATAAAGTCAGTATTATGAAATACACTTAGAGTAACAAGAGAGTGAAAAAATAGAGCAATAGAGTTGAATCTGTGTCACTGTTTAGACTCAGACTTCACAAACTAAAAACCACAGCCTTCAAAGCAGTAGAATGAATTGCATCGATCTTGTATTGAATTGCATTAGATTTAACTAGAAGTGTCTAATAAAATGTCAGTTAGGCTTGGGCAGTATCAAGGTATTACAGTCTACTGCGGTATTTAGAAATCCTGAAGGTATGATTTTAAGTAACGTAAAAAATATGGATGCTCCTCTTTCTGATAAACTGATACGGAGATGCTGTGTTGAGGCGATGTGTTGTAGTACACAGCACCCACCACCAGAGGTCAGTCTCTACTGGTGGAAAAGACAGTTGAGCTGAGAAAGATGGCAACTGTGAGCGGTGGGGATAACGTTACAAGACTTGTAAATGTCTGTTTGGGAGTATTGCCATATATAACTTTTTTGGAGAATTCTTCCAGCTACAAAAGCAGTTAATTAGCCACATGATTATGTTTAACACATCATTTCCGTTCAGCCCACTGATTCGTTAACTGAGTTCAATAAGCTAATTTTCATCTGCTAGCTTTTGAGCTATCAGCACACTAAGATGCCTAACGTGTTAACCACCACATTATTGCAATTGCTAACCACACACCAAATATTTTAATTTACACATGGTAATGTCAACTTCAGCAAACGTTACGATAACGTTACAAGGTCAACGTTACTCCTCTTATATGTAATATTTGCCAAATGTAGACAGTATTCGAGTAGCTAACGTCACTAAGATTTTTTTTAACACTTTGGTACTTATCTGTAAAGTTTCCCTTGAATTCTGGAAGCTAACTTTGTTAGCGGCAATTTAGCAGGGCAAGCTGGGTGCAGTGTTCAGTCAGGTTGCCTGTGCAGGTTGGCTTTCGTAGTGTCCTCTGGCTCCCTCAGTCAGATCCATCCCTTGCTCCTCCACAGCTCCACCCTCTCGTCCAAATTTGCATGAAATTTTCAGAAATCCAGGATGGCAGCCAAAATGTTAAACTAAAGGCTTCAAAACGGCAGTCCACAAACTAATGGGAGATGTCACGGTGACTACGTCCATTATTTTCACAGTCTATGTTCGCTATCTGCTGCTGCAACAAGCGTCATTGGGTCCTCAAGAAAGAAGGGCGCTTATTTCCTTTCTATTGATTATTCTATGGGCCATAAGTATTCAAACCCAGCAAGTCTTGTCTAAGTGGACGAACTGCGGTCATTTTTTAGATTTACTCTAATGCTGTATATACTGTATGCCCTGGTGAAATGTCAGGAAGGTATAAACATATGAAAAAGTAGACACTGCCCAGGCCTGATGTCATGTTAGTGTCATGTCATTTAATTTAGCTGTGCTACATTGAATTGTTTGTCCCTTCTCCAACAGTATCTGTTATTTTCTCTGTGCACTGTAGTGAATGTCTTCCAAGAAAATATGACAGTGCTGACATAAAAATTATGATACAAGAGAAGTCACTTTGGCATTTGATATTCCTTCATTCTTGAAAGTTGCTGCCAGAACATTCTCGGCTGCAGCATCACAAACCATCAAGGACGGTGTCATAAAGAGCCAAGCTCTGTTTGTTCAAGGCTCTGTGTTTTTCCCTCTTCACTGTGTTTTTCTCTCCACTCTCTCAGTCAGTCTGTAAAGATAATCACTATCAGTCTTTGAGAGGATGTAAATCTTTTCTTCTCAACAGGCTTTAGAGGCTTGCAAAGACGCAGGGCTGGTTAAGTCTCTGGGAGTCTCTAACTTCAACCGCAGGCAGCTGGAACTACTGCTCAACAAACCTGGACTCAAGCACAGACCTGTATCCAACCAGGTGACCCCAACTTGTCCTTTTAGACCCTAACTGACTTCAGAGATAGCAGTACGGTTGTATATAATATACAGTGGGCTATTAACAAGAATTCAGTGCTTAGCTTCTCACACATTAGGGCTTATTTCTTCCACATAAATGCAAAATTTTAGCATATCTATGTATCCTTATAGGGTATGTTTTCAACAGACTTGCATCCAATTCCTCATTTAAAAATAGTCTAGACTATCCCAGAAGACATCTTTCTTTAGCTTTAATGGTATTGAAAAGAGTGCCTTTCCTATCTATTCCCATCCAATTTGATTCTGGCGACTAAGAGCAGAAGGAGCTGATGTAATCCCAGTTTTCTCTTGTATTATTTATTTTCTTCTCACTTTCCCGTAGGTCGAATGCCATCCATATTTCACACAGCCCAAGCTTCTGGAGTACTGTCGTCAGAATGACATTGTGATTGTTGGCTACTGCCCAATTGGCTCCTCCAGAGATGCTTCCTGGTATGTAGGTTTTAAGAGATGTGCACTTTTCACCGACAGCTGGTATTTTGTAATGTTTTGTTCCCCCTGGTATTGTATTGACGGAAGGTTGAAAAACACTCAGAGAAAAGCATTTTTAGATTTGTCGATAAAATCTCTGTGACACTAAAAGCAAAGGAAATACTGGTGATTCATTGTGTGAATAGACAAAATCTGCAATGAAAGTAACATAAAGTGTAGCTTCAGCCATGGAAAGAGCTTCACCTAGATCATTATACACTGGCAATGTCCAAAATTCAAAAATATCTGTGCAACATGTCAGCCTAGTATATGACACTGTAACATTATCATTGTCATGAGCCTGGGTTTTTGTTATACTCTGTTATCCTATGGACTTTGTTTTTGAGTTTTCTGTTTGTGTTCCTTGTTATTCATTCATGTTTAATTTGTTTCCTGTTTAATTTTGTAGATTCTCTCCTCATGTGTCATGTCTGGTTTTACTTCATGTCTTTGTGTGTTTTCCCGCCTGTTTTCTGTCACACCTGCCTTGTTAGTCCTTCCCTGTTCCAAGAGTCTTCCCATCACACCTGATCTGTATTAGTGCTAGTTTGGTCCAACTAGTGTACACAGAAAACTAATCACAAGAACGAGACAAAGCTGGAGAAGGAGGACACGGGCAAAAGGAGAGGAATGGGGATTGGCTAACAACAAGGGTGTGGAGGGGAACACTAGGGAGGAGCAAACAAGACTAATACAGAACAGGTGTGAAGGGAAGGCTTTGGGAACAGGGAAGGACTAACGAGACAGGTGTGACAGAAAACAGGTGGGAAAACACACAAAGACAGGAAGTAAAACCTGACAAGACACATGAGGAGAGAATCTACAAAATAAAACAGGAAGCAGATTAAACATGAATGAATAACGTGAAACAAGGAACACAAACCGAAAACTCCAAAACAAAGTCCTTAGGATCAAGGCAATTATCTTTACCAAACCTTCATTAGTTGGGATACTGGATATAAAAACTCTGCTTAAAGTCTCTATCCTGTCACCATCTGTGTGCTCTTCTGTCTCTGGTGTAGGGTGAATGTGAAATGTCCTCCCCTGCTGGAAGACGAGCTGCTTGTATCCATCGGGAGAAAGTACAACAAGAGCACCGCCCAGGTAGCTCTGCGCTTCAACGCTCAGAGAGGAGTCGTCGTGATCCCCAAGAGCTTCAGCCCCGAGAGGATTAAACACAACTTCCAGGTGGTTAACAAAAATGCTCAGAAAAAATTATCTTCAATGAATTTTCAAAAATATTCTGGTATAAATAATACATATCCACCATATAATATACAAATTACAAAACCACCCTCCCCTTTCCCAGTCCCCTGGTCTATCCTACTCATCCTCCTAATCCATCCAACCACCCAGTCCTACTCCAACAGACTACACCTGTCTGCAACTGACTAGAACAATAACATCAAAATATCATGGCTATGGTGTGCAAATGATGATGCTCTTGTCAAAAAGACAAGTTATGGTGACATATTTAATGTTTTTACAGTATTCATAAATTCATTTAAGTGACAACAAATCATATTTTGTTCCAGATATTTGATTTTTCACTCACTGAGGAAGAAATGAAAGCCATCGAAGCACTGAACAAAAATATTCGCTTTGTAGAGCTGCTTATGTAAGTATAATCTATAATGTTATATATAATCACAAGTGAGTTACACTGTACTTTAGATTTTTCTAAGTCCTCATCATTAAGCTCAGAGTATTAAAAACTCTTTTTTTGTTGTCTCAACACAGGTGGAGTGACCATCCAGAGTACCCCTTTCATGATGAATATTAATGTTTTGACTCATTCTTTTCAGCCTCTTTATTTTACCAATAAAGTTTGCACTGGTATGTTTTCAAACTAAACACTAGAGGGCTCCAGCTAACAGAAAATGAAAAGCTCAAATAAATGAATGGCATTAAAAAGAACAACATACAGCTCAGATGGATACTGACAAAGTTGTTCAGTTGTTGCATGTGAGTTTCACAATAGACAAAAAAATCATACTAAAGTAAAAGGAAAAAAAAAGATAGACTCATGTGCGGCTTGTGTGATATTTGAAGGGAGTTTATTGTTACTTAGAACTGATTTGAAATTAATTGATGCACCTACTGCTGATAAATAAGGTTTGCTTTGAAATACATGGATAGTTGCTTCTCAAGATATCCATCCAGGTTTGTCTTTTGGACATGTTTCAAATACATCAGCCTCTCGTGGCCATGTGATCGCTGTATGTAAGTATGAAGATTACAGTACCTAAAAAACAACCAAAGCTGACCAAACTCCTGTACCTTGTTCAAGGCCAGGCAACAAAAACGGCTGCATTACAGCAAACATCACAAATATAGAAGAGGTAGTTATGTAAGTCCAAGAGCCAAACAAACACACATAGCCTTTTAGGAGGACATACAAATTTCAGTTGTGGGGGATCTCTAAAATAAAGAACAGCTCTAGTTGTAACAAAGTCCCTGATCCCTGGCCGGGTCATACCACCAGACCAGAAAACTGGGACCCACTGCCTCCCTGCTTGGCACTTAGCATCAGGGGTTGAAATTGGGGGGTTAGATCAGCCACCTAGCAGCACCGCTGCTGCTCATTGCTCATTGCACCACGGTGGCAATGTGTGTTGCACTTAATTCTTACAGAAGCAAAGGGCAGTTTTTGCTTATTGCGGGTGTAGCTGTGGCACTGATTCGTGATAATAAGATGTAACCACGTACTTAAACCATGGGTTTGAGTATATACATATACATACACCTAAGTATGTTGCTGAAAGACATCTTCATGTTGGAGTGAATATTATCTGTTCTATTAAAAATCTATAGCACATAATCCTCTCAGAACACCTCACATTAAAAACAGACTGATATACTGTATGCTTGAAAATTAAAATGACCATCAAAAATAGGAATAATTTTGCCAAGTGATTGTTGTCCTGAGAACAACATTTTGTCATGAGTGATGAAATAAGCAATAGAGACCAAAGCGTTTTTTTGAACCAGGCTGTAAACATGTTTATTTTAGCTGTGAAGTTGGGCATTTTAACATGGGAGTCTATGGGGATTTGCTCTGTTTTGCAGCCAGCCCCCAGTGGCCTGTCGATGAATTGCTGTTTTCGGCACTTCGCATTGGCTTCACCTTTCCGCCCTGTAGGTTGCTGCTTGGCTAACAGTTAGCCAGCCAGAGAGCTAGCTGCTTAATATTAACTCCTTAATCATAACAGTTATGTTAAGCTTCATCCCTGCTCATTTCAGAAATGCCACTACATGAAAATGTGTTCTTTGTTTGTATTGTCAAAGGGACAGTGAGTCATGGATGTTTGTTTCTGGCTGCCAGAGTTAGTGGACTAGCTGTTTCCATGGTGGCAAAATATTACCAATTAATCTGAAAAGCAGGACGCTCTCAGGACAACAACCACTTGGCAAAATCAGGATGTGCTTCATTGACCTGTATTATGCTTCCTTGGAGACACTGCAGTAAAAAAGCACACATGTGATACTTATTAGTTTTTTTAGTAAATGATTTCACATATCAGAACACATTTTGATAAACAGCAGCAAAGCAGAATCAGCCCAGTCACCTGAAGAAAATTCTGGCATTGTACATTTCTGCAAACCACAGAAACATTACATTTGTATGTATCATATGTTACACATCATATAAACGTTTCTACGGTGACGTCGTTCTAATTACATGTGTGACCTCACTTTTGGTTGATGGCGTGACACCTAGGTGAGATGGCTGTCAAGCTGCAAACCACTGTTTGGCATCAAAATCAACACAGCTGAGACATTGGCAGCATGTCCGACAGGGATTCTGGCACCAAAGCCAGGAATATTAGCCAAACCGTGATCTTTTCCAAACCATAACCACGTGGTTTCTATGTCTAAACATATTCACTTGTTAAGCAGCATTGTTGAAACATCACGTTTTGCTACCCATGGTTTGCAAAAATGTACAATGCCAACATTTAATATGGGGATCAGGATGAGCAAAATACATTTATAGCTGGAACGCTTTGTTGTTTGTTGAAGTATTGTTGATTAAATGTGATCATTTTCGTTGTGCATCTGCCGGTATTCCCCATTAAAAGCATGACACAACAGCTTCAAACTGTCCGTCAGACTCCGGTAAACTCTGAGCTCTCTCCGTCTTGTTTGGTCACGGAGAGGGTATGAGTTTGATCAGTCACAGTGTTGACTCACACTGTGTAATCTTTGTGTACATACCTATCACCTACTTCAACCATCATGGCCAGTTTTTATTCTTGGCTGTCTGTCAAAGACCAAGTTCCCCCTACAACATGAAAGGAAGGAGCCGTCAGTAGCATTTTATGAATCTGGGTATTTTATTATTAGTGGCTTAATGTCTGATAAGATCTGTTTCAAGAAACTTTTACTTTTTAGGACACCATTTGCTGGACAAGGCCCCTCTTTGAGAAAGGTTTGAGTAAATAGGCTATTTGCGTATGCCACAGTTGATCATTTGATTTTTGCAGAAACCTAAAAGTGAGGACAAGAGTGGAGTTGATGACTATTAATCTGGAAATCCATCCATCAGTGCGTCCAAATGCAGTATAACATGAAGTCTGATTTTTCCAAACATGCCGTCCAATTAAAATATCAAATGCAGTTTTCTTCCACTGAGCTCAAGTGAGCCAAATATGGTCAAATATTAATCATTACAAGCTCTGTGAGAGAGCCCCCCCCAGTCCCCATAATGTCTAAATCTTGTTGACTAAACTTTAACTTCTCATGCCAGGAGATCTTAAACCAGATGCTTTCACACATTAATTTAACTGGCACATTTGAGTTTGATCTGAAGAGACAGGATGGACCCTTCGGAGAACGCAGACTACAATCTGATCAGTGACCTGTGGCGGTACAGTTAAAGAACAGCAGGAAGCTGCAGAGAATGAAGAAATACGCTTCATTATTAAACCCCCTCCTGGTGCTTTGTCTTCCTTTGTCTTCTTTTGTCCACCATGGTCATTTACTGAATAACTGAATAATAAAAGCTGAAAGGATGTTTTTGAACCTGCTTTGTACCTTTCCACCACAGTAGTTGTATTTTTTAATCAGAGCTGAACCTTTCGGTAACACTTTATAAGACAGCCCATGTTTTAGAGTGTTCTCTCACCACTTTCCCGAGAGTTAGAGCATAACTCCCGGAAACTTGCATGTACTTTCCCAGGAGTTAGGGTATAACTCCTCCCGATCACTTAGCACATACTTCCCCGGGAGTTATACCCTACTCCCGGGGAAGTATGTGCTAAGTGACCCAGAGATACTCTAACTCGCGGGGAACTATATGCCAAGTGACCTCCTTGTTATGCTCTAGTATGTGGTAAGTGACCGGGAGGAATTATGCTCTAACTCTCGGGAAAGTACTTGTAAGCCCACTTTCCCGGGAGTTACCGTATAACTCCCGGGAAAGTGGGCGAGAGGTACACTCTAAAACGCGGGCTGTTTTATGAAGTGTTACCGTATCTTACAGTCAGTACTGTTCCCTATTTATTGTGATTTAGTTTTGAAGTGTTTATTTTAGGGTATCCTAAAAATAAATGGGGGAAAAGAGTTAATGGCTTTCTTGCAAATGGCTAGATGATAAGGCTACAGCTAGCAGCCGGTTAGCTTAACTTAGCATAACACAAGCTGCAAACACTTAGCCTGGCTTTTTTTGAAAAGATGCTGCGAACTAACACGTTATAATATAGGCTAATATATTATTTTATACAGTCTATGGTTATAACTCATCTGGTCCAAAAAGCCTACTAAAGTGTAAAAGCAAAATGTTGTGGTTTTGATAGTTCAGCACATGGCCACCTGTAAAAACTAGAGGTTGTTATTTTTACACTTTTGTCGAAACTTAACTATATGATACGAAGCTAGAGCCAGTAGCCAGTTAGCTTAACTTAGCATAGCACAAAGACTCACTGTAAACAGAAGGAAACAGCTTCATGACTTTGTAAAAACAACCAAAAAAATGTAACATAATCTACTAACTAACATGTTAGCATGTGATTTGTTTAATCTGGTACAAATACCGAAGTATAAAAACAATATGTTGCTGTTTAATTGGTATAAGCCACCTGTGAAACCACAAGTAGTAATTTTTACACTTCCGTTTCATAGAGATTAAAGAAATAAATAAGGCACTTTTCCTCATTTCCTGTATCTTTGATCGCACAGATATGAGAGTGGTATTAATCTTTTTGTATAACTCTCTGCAAGAAAGCCAATTATTGTTTCTTAAAAACTGCTCCTCTAAATACCGAAGTTTTAAGTGAAACATGAAACATTATTTTGTGAATGAAACCCATGAAACTGTAGTGCTAGTGAGTTATGAATGAGGAGGCCTTTAAGGTACCCTGGGTGAGTCTGTTGTTGACGTTCTGGGGCGCCATGTCAATTTCAGTCCGTTCATATATATTTTTCATATGTCTAAGTTCCTTGGCCTGGTCTCTGCTGTATTTAGATTTTTCATCTCAGTGGGACCATCTGTTAAAATAAAGGTTAAATAAAAAAAAAAACGTGGCCAGGTGTTAAACTCATGCTAAAAATTGCATACAGATTTAAAATTAAACAAGCTACTAGGTAAGAACTTAGTACTTGTATGTAAGATTTCAAGGCTTTTTTGACTTGTATCTAGCCAATTTTTAATTTATTCAGAAATGATTAAACCGGTTGTTTGTTCACAGATAAATCGTCTTAACTGCGACAAAACTAAAGTCAGGCAGACAGCTTTATTTTTATAGAAAGCCAATGTGGCTGTGTCTTGAATTATAATTTGATTTGAGGTGGGGGGTGGGGGAGTTTACAAAAAAAAAAAAGACCTCACCCTGAAAGACAGGAAAAGCAGAAGCACATCACTTCCCCCCATCCCCACCTCCATAAAGACCCTCTGGATTGTGACCTTCTAACAAATGCCCTGAAACAGGCCACTCTGGACCCCTGCGGTGGGAAAATGTTCTGAATGGGCTACTGGGTCTGTTGGGGGAATAAAGAGTCTTTCCGGGGGCTGAATTAAGGATGTGTTTGGAGCAGGGGCTTCATGAAGCAATAGTGATGTTTTAATTACACTCAGTCCGAAAAGACCACTGAAATATTGAACACTCATATTGTGAGTCTTGTGCAAAATAATTTAAAGGGTTTGTGGATGATGCATTTTTGCATCTTTAAATATTTTTTAAACCAGCGACAGAAACATTGTAGATCTTTGCATATGTATGTGTGTGCATGCCTGTGATATATCATCTGAGATGCCACCTTATTACAAGTGTGACCAGCTTCTCCCCCCCCATACTCTGTGGTTGCTCTCCGGACAGAAAAGGCCCTGGGAGAATGTGTGTGTCAAAAGGTTACGCAATCAGCCCACCATGCTGAGACAGCACAGACCTCTAGTGTGCTGCGGAGAGTGAGTGTGTGTGTGTTTGTGTGTGGGGGTGTCTGAATGGAATTGGATAAAGGGAAAGGGGGGGTCTTTGGAGAGGGGGCAACTCAGAGGGAAAATTTCACTGCGGGCTGCACCAAAGTTTTCAGTTTGTCAGATCTCCGCCCCTCCATGAATGTTATATAGTGAAACCTTAAGCGGCAGCAGGCCTTTATCTGGTGGCCCACTCTCGTCTGGAGACTGTCATTGTGCAGCATTATGAAAGGTGAGTGTCACTGGATTTTTTTCTCCAGTCTGAGGCTGATAATATGTGAAATTATTGCTGTACATGACCTATAATTAAAATATTGACAGGCATCTTAATCTTAGTCTAGTTTCTTTGAGAAATACATCATGCATGCTTTTGACAGACAGTGAAAGGCCTGCAGTATTGAAATATTACAAACTTGCTCATGTGCACATCCGGGAATCAAAACTTGGCTTTCATAACGCAGTTATTTAATTCAGAATATTCTTATGCAGCACGGGTCATCCTATGCTAATGCTGCTCCATGCTGTCATCAGAAATCAGATCAAACGTGCTGTTAATCTGAGACAAGAGCTGCTTCTACGGAGCGAAATTCATCTGAGCTTTATTTTTTATGGAGCTTTATTGTATGAAATTACATGGATGTTGTTTTGCTGTCGAGAACATATGTTTGTACAGATACATGGGATTTTGTATAAAAATGAAATAATTTATAGGAAATTAAAGACAATTATTTAACTTTATTAAAGGTTTATGAATCAATTTAATAAGTAATAGTTAAAATATGTGTGCCATTTCTAATCACAGCTCATGCTATTGCTTTTTTTTTTTTTGCACCAACCACATTGATCATTTCTAACTTCCATGCAGACGTACATCAAATAGTATCAATATCACATCCTGCAGCTGTAAATCTTTACTGTGTACAGACAGACATGTGAAATTGAACTGATACCTTCCCTGTGTAATGAACCCAGTTATACATAAGCTTGCAATTATTAAAATGTAGGAGCGTCATGGTACAGTATACCGTGAATATGTAACTCTGAGCTGTTTAGAGGAGGAGCCAGACTGCTGTTTTTTTACATGAGATGCCACAAAGACCCACAGGAGAGGGAGAGCATTGTTTTTCAGGCTTTGTGAATATGACTTAGTACCATACTAGGGCCCGACTGATCTATCAGTTTACTCTTCACTTCGATATAAAACTCTGGACCCTACTCATCTCAGTTAGGGTCACTCACACTGCCTGAATGGTGCTTTCTGATTCATGTCAGTTCGAAAAACAAAAGTAGTAGTGCTATCAAAAGGGAAAAGAAACATTTATATAACAATCAACTGACTACTTGAGAATGGGGTCACTCGTAGTGTCAGTCCCACAGACAATTTCACCCGACTGTGCAGTTCCCTGCAGTGCCAGAGTTTGATTGTCTTTCAGCCTATTGTTTTGATTTTATGGCCCACAATTGTGTTTTGGTTTACTCTTACCACTCCCATTAACTCGATTTCCAGCAGCAGCAGGGAGCTGTCTCCAGCACCAATCAGCAGACAGTCAAAGTTAGTGACTAGTGAACATGGTGGAGCAGGGGGGGCAGTGAAGCAATGCTTTCCAGTCTGGTCTTTAAGGGGCACTCCTTAGACTTTACATATGAAGTTCAGATTACAACGCGCAGTCTATAAACAGCTGTATAATGTCTTGATCCAGAGGGAGCTTCCTAAAACTTGACAAAATAACCCTGATGACGTCATCGCGGCCATTTTTGGCATCTAGAGTTACAATGTGAGAGATGCAGAGGTTTTGTGGCTGAATAAAATATCTTACTGGGATGTATAACAGGAAATATATGGATCCAGTGGTTTTTGGAGTTTGACCAAAACTAAAGACTAAAATTCAGGATATCACTCTCTCTGCTGCTTTAGTCTGGACCACTGTTTGTAAAATCCGTCTCTTTTCAGTCTCCCAGCTTCATGGAAGTGCGATGCTAAATGTTGTTTTGCCGCTTTAAGTGACCCTTTAGATCCTTGTGTGCTCCATAGGGAGCTGTGCGACGTGTGATAAATCGCGCAAGATCATTTGGGACTTAAAGTCTGAAAATGAAAAAGGTTAGCGGAGTAAGAAAAAAGGGCGCTAACCAGACCTTAGCCCACTCATTGTCGCTCCGGCTGCTACCAGGATAACACATCCGAATCTCTGACCAAACCGCCAGCAGCTGAGTTGCATTGTGGGTAATGTAGGTGCCAAGTTTTGTCAAGGAGGAAGCATGCTTGAGATGAGGAGGACAATATTTCTGGTCGTGCTGAATCCATTTTACGTCCATTGTGCATTCGACAATGCTTTAGAAGTGCAATGCTAAATCAGTTTGGTACTCTTTTAAGGATCATTGGTGCATAAGGACAAAACAGAGGAAACAATGACCAGTAAGTCAGCCACACATTTATTCATCCAGTCAATCCCTCAATGGGTCAGTCTGTCAGTCACTTGCTCAGTCAGTCCACAGCTTTTCAGAGAGGTGAAGTTGGCGCCGTTTCCTGGGATACAGCCCCACTGTGCCTCGATGAGGTCATTCCCAATCTTGGCATGACTTGTATGTCTCTCCTGTGATGGTCTACAAACATGTATGTATGAAAAGTATTTCAACCACTATGCTGCTATAAATAACGACAATATTTAGTCTCAGCTATTAAAAGGACTGTTTGAAGTGAGGTTTTTGGCTTGTGTGTTGAGCTTCCCAGCATCCACAAAGAAACTGTGAAAAAGTGAGGTAAACTGTGATCTGGCTGCAGGGCCACCGAGGATTCTCATTTGCCAGCAGAGAGCGGTGGGGCTCCTTGGCTTTTGTTGCACCAAGCCTTCATTCCCACCAACTACCTTCTGAAAACAAGGGGCTCTATTTTTACCTCAGGCCACAATTTGGCTCCAGTGCCGGAGATTTTGGCTGCTAAAACGGGTCCGACCTCCAACCCTATGCACGCAGCACACACAGAGTCACAGTTGTGCGCCACCTCTGCCCTTTGCCAGTAGGAGCACATTCCTTAAGGTGGCTTCACACAAGGGTTTTGGCTAAATGGGATTTCAGTCCCCTGTGTTGTTTTCAGAGCTGAACTCAAAAACAGGCCCGTGAGACACACAGGTCACACAACATGTAACGAGTAAGATAAAGGAAGTGAGAGTCGTTGTTGACGTGTATTCCTGTCACTGAATTAGCTCGAGCATCTCTCCTGCAGACTGATGACTGATTTGTTTGAATTTGGACGGCAGCAGCGATCATGATGTGCCCGAGGGAGAGAGGGAATAGGGTAACAGAAGGACTGGTGAGAGGCCTGTTAATGCAACCTGACAGGAGTGAGCACAGTCAGTGAGTTGTCTGTTTCCTCCACAGAGAGAAGCTCTTTCAGCAGCACTGGCCCCAAAACAGGGTTTGGCCCTTGGCTTCACTAACTTCTAGCGCGGTCACATAACATCAAGCCATTACTGATCTCAGGAAAAGTAGTGACATACATTATAGCTCATGTAAACAAGAAGCGGCATATTTGGAACATCACACACAGTTGGGATTATTCTTGAGAACTAGCCAAGGTCCTGAAATTCCTTCTTCTCCCTCCAGGTCTTAAGTACACTCAGTCTTCAAATAGATCCCCTTTGCACACACTGACACTGATAAGTCCAACTGCAGCCAAGCTGTGAAGTGTTTTAATGACTGCTGGGCAAAATTTGAAGATGGCTCTGCTTTGCACTGGGAGCCAATAAGAGGATTTAAAGGAATACTTCAACCATGCTGTGATACCTTAAATTTGTTAAGTAAACTTCACTCTCTCACATGCTTTCATGGACAATGGCTAACATATTAATTCATGCATTGATTGGGGACCATGCTTCACAACTCACAGTGTTAATTTCACTGACGAAAACTATGATGAAAATTCATCAACCTTTTTTTCCAAGACGAAAACGAGAGGATGACAACCTAAAAAAAGACCTAGATGAGATGCAACATGACGAAAATGTTTATGGTCGACTATCACACATTGGAGGCCGAAAATGGCCGTGCTTGTAATTATGTCCAAATGCGGGATGAGCGTCAGGCCGGCAAACTGTAACTGTAATCCAGCAGGAAACATCAGCCGTGTGTGTCATACTGTGGATGGTGGAGCTGCTGAATGGATTTGTGGAGCTCGTTAGTTGCAGCGGTGGCTGTTAGCAGCTAGCTCCGCCTGTGAGCCTCTGAATAGCAGCGGAGCAAGCAGCCACCAGCCGCCAGTCTTCACAGTTGATCCCTGTGGAACTCCACTCAGTCCAGACTGTCTCAGGAAGGTTCATGGGTTGATGGTGTCTGACAGGCAGGTAGGAGGCTCTGTTATCTCTGAGTGTAGCTGTGTTTAATGTAAACAGTGAAAATGCACGTGTTTGGGAAGTACTGAGTTTACATGGATGGCTTTGGCTCAGAGGTAGAAGAGGTCGTCTACTTATTGTAAGATTGGCTGTAAGATACTGAACCCCAAGTTGCCCCTGATGGCTGGACTGTTCTTCATGAATTCAACATAACATGGCATGACTAACTGATTTACAAATGGCCATTTGTAGTTACCTTTAATTGCTGGAGTAATATGTTCAGTTATAAGTGTATGCATGAAGACTGGCTGCTGCATTCTGAATCAGCTGGAGTTCTCTTGTTGAGTACAGTTTTAGGCTCACTACCTACCATTTTGGGGGGCTTATCTGCTGTGAGGGTCCAAGGACAGAGGGAGGTCATATGCTTAAAAGCATATTTTGTGCAGCCCTCTGAGGCATTTGTGATTGGGCTACAGTGAACTTTGACGTGACTAATCTGCAAAGGGTTTTCGGTTGCCTTTGGATATGAAATAAAAATAAATTTGCCTCGCCTTGCCTACTAATTGTGTTAATTCAAATCATTTTGGATGATAAAATCTCAAAATATTTAGACAACTGTCATTGAAATTTGTTTCCATAACTAATTTCTTTCTTCTAGATTTTTCAGTAATAGGCTATAATTTATTGACTGTCAGTTAAATTATATTGTGATGACATAATCGTCCCATGTTATACCTCAACAACATTTGCCAACATTTATAATTTGATTACAAAAAAAATAGTCATGAATTTCGGAGGAAATGATGATGTCTTTTGATGATGATGTTTTTTCCACTCTGGTCACACAGGGGACACGGAAAACACATCCAAGGTGGAGCCTTCCAATGGGCACAGCAGGCCCCTGGACATCGTTCCCAGTACAGAGGAGAAGATGACAGACAGGGGTCAGTGGGGCAACAAGATTGAGTTTGTTCTGTCAGTGGCTGGAGAAATTATTGGCCTGGGGAATGTCTGGCGTTTCCCATACCTTTGTTACAAGAACGGAGGAGGTGAGTGCTGGAATAAATTAACTCTGCTTTATTATCCTGCCGCCTGTTCAACACAAAAACTTGAGTTTCTGCATTTAGTCATTCATGTACAACACCAGGACTAAAAAATAAATTATTCCATCACAGAAGCTCGAGGCTTCTGGGAAATCCATCTTTGCAGCTGTTTGCAGTTTGCCTGACCTCTGAGAGGGAGAGATTTTTAACTATAGGAGATAATGCACGGGTTAATATTTGATCAATTCCAGGGAGATCCATTGATCAGTGAGGGTCGTGGTTCACTGGAAATAGGAGAAGAGCCAGACAAATTTTGGCAGCCAGTCAAATAATGTCTGATATATGAAGCTCACTGGCAAAGAATATAACTGGCAAATGATAAATATTTGGCTCCTTAATGTCCCATAGGAAGTAAAACTGTTTGTTTTGTCTGGTAACTAGACGGATGATTTCAGATTCAGAATATTTGCGTGACTTTGAATCAAGCCCTCTGCTTACAAAAAAACTATTTGCACCAGACTCTGCTAGTCTGCATTGTTTGAAAGCACATTAAAAGGTATCTTGGTGAACTGTTTCTTTAATCTGTGTCCTTATTCAGGTGCTTTCTTCATCCCATACCTCATCTTCCTGTTTGCTTGTGGGATACCGGTCTTCTTCCTGGAGACGTCTCTGGGTCAGTACACCAGTGAAGGAGGCATCACCTGCTGGAGGAAGATCTGCCCTCTGTTTGAAGGTAATCTACCTATTTCCTTAGGAAATATAATGTAATGGCTGCTTAATGATTTTTAACACACTCTTCAGCTTGGTTTAGTTTTAGTGCCATGCACTCCCAACGTCTGTTTATGACATACCAAAGATGATTTGTGTGCTTCATAGAAGTTTATGTTCGGTAAAACAACCATCTTGTTTATTTTAATTCAAATCCGTAATGATCTAATGATCATGGTGTGCGTGTTTTCTGAAACAATGAGTTGCTTGTGCCCTACACGGGATTCAAACAAAGATTTATGTGGTCAGACTAGTGACGACATCTGAATATGTCTGTGCAACAACATGTCTACAATATGTTTATGTGCATGTATTGTTTTCAGTGTACACTGTATGCATGTATGTGTGGTTCTGTGTGCAACCAGTGTGCCTGTCATACAGATTTAGGACGGTGATGAATGTGGTTGTAACAGCTGGCAAGCAACCATCACTGGCTAATGTCCCATTTTCTGCCCTCAAATGAGTGTGTAATCAGCAATAATCATAACCCACACAGGACGACAGCTGGTAAAGAGTTGAGTCAGACGTACAGTCGTGTGTTGGAGCAAAAGTTTCAAATAGTGCCTGGTATTACTTACTCATCTTTTAATTTACTGTGCTCTGATGCAGTCATTTGAAAGGCAGCAGCAGTGAGCGGAGAATGGGTTTAATCAAATGCTGAGATTCAAAGATGTGCCGTTTTCAAGATTGAATGCTGTTTCTGTATTGTGAATGGAACTGTGACTGATTCAAAATCATATCTGTGAGTCATCTGAGATTAACTACAGTAACTGTTTACAGTGACACTGCAACAGTGCGCTCACTGCCGCTTCATGTGGGCGTATTTAATGGCGTCCAAGCTGCTTTGAATAAATCTGCGAGACGCGTTTCTCAGCATAAGATTTACAGCGATGTCAAAGCATACTTCTGTGAAAATCAAAAATACAACCTCACTAAGTGGCAGCAGAAGGTCGGTCCATAGGGACTTGGGTCGCCGGTTCAAGTACCTGTCCAGACCAAATATGAAGTGTGGACTGTTAGCTGGAGACACGCCAGTTCACCTCCCTGGCGCTGGCAAGGTGCTCTTGAGTTAGGCACCGAACCCCCTTGCTTTGTCCTGTTTGTGCGTGTGTGTGTGACAACAGAGTGAAAAAACTGAATTTCCCCCAGGGCAGTGGCTCCCAACTGGTCCAGCCCCAGGGTCCAGATTTCTTCTTAGTCAACAGTTCAAGTTTCACACAGTTTAATAGTGTCATACTTGTGTTTGGCCATGTCATTGAGCTAGTTTGCTGTCTCTGTTAAGTAGCTGTCTGTTTGTCACTCACTACATCATGAGACAGCACTTCAGAATAAAAGCTCTGTGCCAGAAATTCACTGTACTTAAGAATAAGCTGTGTTTTTTACAAACTTGCGGTCCATTCAGAATGGACCTGCAACTCACTTCTGGACCACGACCCGATCACTATCTTCTCTTCTCCATCATATATATATATACATACACTGACCTATTACACTGTCGAAGTCTTAATGCAAAGTTTCTCTTTGGTCACAACAACATGTTTCAAAAAATGCTGCATGCTACATTTTTTAAAAATGTGAGAATTATGGCCTAATTTAACTGTTTTTATTTATTTATTTTTTTGTTAATTTCAGGAGTGGGTTATGCCACCCAGGTGATTGTGGGTCTGCTCAACATCTACTACATCATAGTGTTAGCCTGGGCCATCTTCTTCTTGTCCAACTCCTTCACCTGGGATCTGCCCTGGGCCTCCTGCAACAACACCTGGAACACAGGTGAGCCACAGGACACAAAGCCAAAAGCAAAATGTGCTTCTACTCTGTGTGTTAATCAGGTACAGCCAGGTCTCCATCTTGACATGCTTATAGGATAGTCTGAGTAATTGAATCTTTAGCCACATGTGGATGGCGACGGTGATCTTTCTGTCTTCATCTTGGGACAGACTAAAAAATCTTAACTGTTGCCATGAAGTTTTGAACAGCTGTCATGGTCTACAGGGGATGCACCTTAATGACTTTGGTGATTCCTTCTCTTTTCCTCTTGCGCCATCATGAGGTGGATGTTTTGGATTTTTAGTGAAATATGTCTAGAACTATTGGATGACCCCTAACAATGAATTGTAATAACTTTGGTGATTGCCTGACTTTTTATCCAGTGCTATCTTCAGGTCAAACTTTTAGTTTGTCCAAGACCTTGGTTTATGGTCAGATGCCTTAAAAACTAATAACAGTCCCATCAGGTCCAGCTGCATTTTGTGTTTAGTGCTGATTAGCAAATGTTAGCATGCTAACACCCCCAAACTAAACAGTGAACATGGTAAACAGTACATCTACGTGTTAGCACTGAACTGCTAGCATGTTTGTAGACTTTCAGTGCTGTTTATATACACATATATTGCTGTTTAATTCCGTTCCTGGTGTTTCCCATCAGCTTTTCATTAATTTATGGTTCCACTTTATCTTGAAGGAGTGAATGTTGGTGCAGCGTTTCACTCCTCCGTCTCAGTAGTGGCATTGTTTCCCTCGCCTGTGTGTAACTTGGAAACCTCAGAGAAAGCTTGGATTTCTTCACGGGATTGAATGTCTTTTTGTCTTTCCTTTCATTCCAGATTCCTGTATGGCATTTCAGAGGGGGAATAGCACCATCAATCACCATGAGAACGCCACCTCTCCTGTCATTGAGTTCTGGGAGTAAGTGCCTTTTTGTTTGGCCGTGTCCTCAGATGGCCTCATGGGGGCCAGCAGGTTCACCAGATATTCAAATTAAGTGGGCTAATTTAATCTTGTACTCCATACTGTTTAAAAAATCTATGATTGTTAGACAAGGTAAAACTTTTACTACTAAGTTAGAAGATTGGTAAATGTGCTATAAGCAATGGCGGTTCTTCGAGGGGAGGCAGCACCCACGTAATGTTAAGCCTGGCTCTCCTAACTGTGATGGATATTTTTGTTCATTTTTAACAATGCATTTATTCCAGAGAGGGACATTTTAATGATTCATGAGCAGTGATGAATGAAATATGTGTCAACACTAAATGAGTATTCTTGTGTTTATTGTGTATTCTTAGTCTTTTTCAGAGCATATACTCATAACCTCTTGGGGTGTGGGTGGTATGTAACAGCTATGCTTAATATATTTGGTAACCCAAATATTGCTTTTGGCTAAGCCTGGACCCCCATTTGAAATGCCACTGGCTACCCTGCCTTTTGAATTGCTTGTAGACCCTTCAGCTCTTAGCTCCTGAGAGCAAGGACAAGAGAAAGTATGAATTCTCAGACTAGATAAAAATATTTCTAATGTTTGTCTTATTTGTGTTTGTGTCCCAGACGCAGAGTCCTGAGAATTTCCTCAGGTATTGATCACATCGGCTCTCTAAATTGGGACCTAGTTATCTGTCTGGTGGTTGCCTGGATCATCTGCTACTTCTGCATCTGGAAGGGAGTCAAGTCTACTGGCAAGGTGAAACCTCTCCTCCATCAATGAGTGGGTTTATGTTTAATTCCCTTTTCATTCGTAATGAAAGTTCATTGCTATGAAAAGTGATTTTGTAAACACCTAATTCGGAATGAATATGGCCAATGCGATTGAAAATTCAATCCGATGTAAGGGGCTGGAATATTCCGTTTCTAATTCCGAATGAAAGAATTTCTCGCACTTTAATACACTCACTCCTCTTTAAGGTCATTCCAGTCTTCCAAGCCCGAAAAAGGCACTAAGAACGCATGTTGTTACCCGGAGCGAGGACTACAATGTTTTCTTCCGGTAAACGTAAACACGTAACATCCGTCCCACCTAATATCCAATCAGAAATCTTCCCTGCCCCAAACCTTGTGCGGACTGGAATACAGACATGTAAACCTTCATTCAGAATGAATATGTCCCATATAAACTACTTGGAAAGACTTTAATTCCAAATGATTTCAATTTAGATTTATTTCATTCTGAATGAGAAGCCATCATGTAACCGCACCTAGTGACCAAAAGACAGTAAAACCCCTTTCCCACTGCACAAGAAAACACTAACACCCACTAACATCTGGCTTTTGTACACAATGGGAAAGGTTACAGTCAGCAATCACTCCTGGGTTAAATGACTCTGCAGTAGTCATGGGTATTTATTGGCTCAGGTTCCTATCGGCAGTGATGAATGGACGTGCTAATTTTAGCCCCTTCACTTGCAAGATGCAGTGACGCACCACCATCAAATACCGCCCATCTCAGCCCAAAGAGCACCTAAACATGATTCCAGATTTGTCTGCGCTTTTCATTATTGTCTTTTTGTCTCACCTGCCATGCCATTATGTGTCATGTGATGTCCTCTGATTGGTTCCTGCCACTATATAGTTGGGGATATACCTGTGCTGTATTTTTTAAAAGCCCTGATGAAGACCTGTTGTGGTCGAAACATGTTGGCTCTTACTGATTAAGCCACTACAATAAAGGCTTTTTAATATTTCCTTCCTACATTTCCCGTTCTTCATGGGCACCAGACACAAGGTTTTGATCTACATTTGTATATACAGTGCAACTAGTCTGCACTGAGTTTGAAAGAGACTGAATAAGTAAGAGATATATGGAAAGAAGTAACCACTGTAACATTTTCACTGCCTCCATACTGCTTTATACTGTTTACTAATCAGTTATCCAGCCTGTCTGTGACGTTGAACGTGACACGCCAACTCCTTTTATGCTTTTTGCTCTGGTTTTGATTGATATACACTTGCGGTGTGGTGAGGTTATTACTAAGAGATGAATAGCAGTCAAATTTAAACCTAAACACACTACTGGAGAAGGAAGAATTTCTAAAAGGGGGGCATTGTCGTAAGTCTTGTAGACATACTCTGTTTCTTATCAGGAAGTGCTGCTGTTTCCCTGCAGGTGGTTTACTTCACAGCCACCTTCCCTTACGCCATGCTGCTGGTCCTGCTGATCAGAGGGGTCACCCTGCCAGGAGCGTCAAGGGGAATCCACTTCTACCTCTACCCCGACCTGGGGCGGCTGTCTGACCCACAGGTAGGCTGGAAATGCACTGCTGATGGTCTCATGCTTACCAGCATTTTAATTATACACATCCACATTATTGTTATAATACTCAACAATAGTGACAGGTATTTTCGCACATTATTAAGAACTTGGAGTTACTGAAAGTGTATTAAGTCATGTCAAAACACAGCATCCAACACGGCTCCCTAGCTTGAGCTGCATTTGTGGTTTCATGAAGGTAGATCAGGACCATATGGAGGAAGTTGCTATAAACTGGCGAGGTTGTTATTGGTTGTATGAAGTTGGCAGTTTAGGCATTAAAAGACTTTAAATGACTTCCCTCCTGGAACAGATACAACATGTTTCACAGCATTTGATCAGCCTGTATCTACATGATTGAAACTTTTGTTATTCCTGTTGTCTGGATGTGATCCTTGTGTCCTTGTAAGTGCCTTTAAGAATTACCAGCACCAGTGTTTCTGATCTGCTGCCCCTTTGGTTAGGTTTAGGCACCTATTTATTTGGATCTGCTCAGGAAAGATTGCTGTTTTTATTTTCCAGCCTACATCTTTACTGTTGTGTTCTCTTACACCACTCTCTGGGCACTGTCTTAGATGACAAGTTGAATTTTGATGTGAACACTGACAGCATCCGTATGAAGGCAAACCAACGTCTATTCTTTTTAAGGAAGCTGGGGAGTTTCATGTACAATCATGAAAATGCTTTATTCTGCTTTCCGTTCTTTACTTCAGCATTGTCCGTTGGTTTAATAATTTTAGCCTTAAAAACAAGAACAAGTTGGAAAAAGTGGTCAAGTTGTGCTGCAAGATCACGGGTGTTGGTTTTAATAACCCACAGCCCTGTATGGAGAGAGGGTCACCTCTAAAGCTCGGTCATTGTCTCAGACTCTCAACATCCCCTAGTTTCAGATGCCTCCATCAGAGCGGAGGATTCGGCTCCTTAAATGCAGCACAAAGCGTTACAGATCATCCTTTGTCCTGTCTGCTACTGTATACCTCACAAGCAGTGACCCTTAATGTCCATGATTAACCCCTGACAGCATGTGATACTGGATACTGTGTGTTATGTGTTGTACTGTCTGTTTTGTTGTTTCTCAAATTGCTCCTCAGGGACATTAGAGTTTACCTTATCTACGTATATAGATAGCAACTAGCTATCGTCCACTTTTATGTCATTTTGTGGCAATAATATTACACAACTTCCTGCTTTTACGCTGACCGTGAACATAGCTTGCTTTAAGCAGTTGTAACAAACAATACTGCCACCAATTTGTCCTGAGGGAACAGTGTCATGTAATAATGCGCTCAGCAAAATGTCAAGGACTTATTCACCGCTGAAGGATGGAGAGTGGATTGAGGATGCTGGTGGTAAGAGGGACTTAGCAATTTCCTCTCTCCTTTGCTATTAGATTGCAACCAGTGTGAAAATCTCAAAGAGGGGCCCTCTTAAATCCCTCTCAGGGCTCTGGGGATGAATACAGGCCCTGTGTGTGCAGGCAGTTCCGTGCCTTGGGAATACCTTCCTTTGTGTGATGTCGTGTCCAGAGCTTGTGTTGTTGGTCGCACCCCCAGTCAATCAGATCTTCAGTGCTGGCTGCCAGCTATCTGAAACATGCCCCAGTGCCCTGGGAGCACTTTACCAGGATTTCAAGCATAAAGACAAACCTTATTTGAAATTTGAAGTGTGATGGAGTGTTCCAGGAGAGGATGTAAAAGTGCTGGGTGGATGAATAGGCTTGGCTGGGTGGGTGATGTCAGGATGGAGGGGTTGAGAGGGTGAGTTACAGGATAACGTGTTTCAGGATTTGATGGTTGCAATGGATGATTGTTTGTGGGTGTTTTTTTTTTAGTTCAGATGATGTGAGTGGAGACAACTCATTCAGTATGACAGGCGCATGGAGGGCTGTGTGAGGAGAGCAGTCCCTGACACTTTATCTAGTAAAAAACCTTTAAATTACCTATCAAATGCTTCTTGTCATTACATATCCCAATCAATCCAATTAATCATATTTCCACATGTATTTTGTATCTTGTTTTCTTATTTTGAAAAGCAAAGGTAGTCAAATGTGTGCCTACCTAATAAATGCCCTCTAATAAATGATAAGAAAAAAGTCAAATCAAACACTGATTGAGGAAATTACTGCCAAATATGAAATCATAAGAAATCAGGAGGGAATATATATTTGCTTTTCTTCATTTATTCATTCAACCTTGAGGTTACTTTAATTAAATATTGGTGCAGAACTGAAATAGTGTTAGGAGTATGGCTGTCAACACGCAGTTTTCCTGTCAAACACAATTCATGCAATTTCAAGACTGTTTAGGGGAGCATCAGATGGCACACCGTGTTTTAATTATGAAATTACATTTACATTTCATGGTTACCAGTTATGCTCTGTGTTTGTTGTCATGATCAGCTGATGGTTCTGTTTGAACTCCACACTGTAATAATTCTTAATGTGAAAGCTCATGCAGCTCTGAAAGGTCTGACAGCTCAGTTAGATAAGAGAGAAGCTGTAGGTTGAATCCAGTCAGCATGAATAAATATGTAGAGTTTCTCAAAAAGACACATTTTCAAAGTTGACACTTGCTTTCACTTGTATAACTCTTCAGCAGAGTTCAGAGGCTCTGAACACCCACACAGGTGTTTTTAGCTAATCTGGCTGATTAGATCTCTTCTCAGGACTTTGTGTGGACATCTTCCTTCCTGTTAGTTCTGTTGCACCTACAGTATAAGGGCAGGACAAATTACAATGGAAGACGGAGTTTTGTGACCTCATAAATTAACCTTAACCTAAGAAGAGTCAAATCAAATCAGTCAGAAAAACTGGAAATAATATAAATAAATATAATAATAAACTTCACTTATAAAGCACTTATCAAAACAAAGACACAAAGGGCATTAAATGGAAAATCAGGATTTAAAACAATGCAGGCTTTAGGCAAGTGACAGGCAATTTTAAGAAATAGAATAAAAGTAAATAACAGCAATGAAACAGATAAGTGATGTTGGCAAATAACAGTCCTGAAGACTGCACTGAGGCAAATAAAATCAGAATGAATTAGAAATTAGGAGTTAAAATTAGAATAACACAAAATAAAAGAATATAAAACCCAATGACAAATTTAACATATAAACAAAAATAAACAATAAACAACACACACAAAAAAGGTTGTTTTGGGTTTGACTTATTATTGTGTCCCTTTAAACATATTTCATTATCTCATTTCTGTTCTGTCCTGTAGGTATGGATGGATGCTGGAACTCAGATCTTCTTCTCCTACGCCATCTGCCTGGGCTGCCTCACCGCCCTGGGAAGCTACAACAAATACAACAACAACTGCTACAGGTGCGGACCGATTTACCTATGGCTAAGCCCCGCCCCCTCCATGGCAGGTGTCACAGTACACAACATTTTGCAGGATTGATTGATTCATCAATTGATGATTTTTGGGGACATAACGATCAGATGTCATTGAGAAGTAACCAAAAGGGCCTAAACTACGCATTGGAGGGATATATTCATCATTTTATTGTTGAGAAGGTCGATGAAAAGCTTAAATTACAAGCCAAAATTTACAGGTCACAGTGTTACGCTTGTGAACCGCATCTGGTTGCCGTCACCATCAAAGACAACAAGTTAAAGTGCCAGTGAAGTTAAGGTTTTTGGCTCAGAATATGAGAAAAGGATAAAGGCCTTTTTACCATCTTTACCAACAGTAGCAATGTTTCCATCAGCCTGATTAGAGGCGCACCTAGAAGTATCGCATCGGAAAATTATGATGGAAACGCCAAAATTCAAATTAAATTCCCCTGATTCGCACAAACTAAAATACGCTCGCTTTAGCCGGGTTTTGGTTGATTCGAAAAAATGTTGATTCGCAAAACGGGATGGAAACATTTATGTTCGAATTACGTCTGACATAGCGCACCTCTCTCCACGGTGATATCCACACTCCTGGTCGGGAAGGCGGTAATGCATTTACTGATGCATTTACTGCATTAGCTGGTTGCCAACCGCCAGAAAATGTAGAAGAAGAAGAAGAATGCGAGACTTGTTTTGTACCGGTTCTGCGGAAAACTCGTGTGAGTTTGTAGTTTTCACCAAAGTCCGTACATTTAATGGAAACACTCAGGATTCGTATTTCTTTTAATGCACATTTCCCAATGATTCAAATCACTTTTGGATGGAAACGTAGCTACTGTCTCTCCGTTAGTTTGGTGCTACAGTATTTACGCTGAATCATTCAGCATAACGTTTGCCAACCTTTGTCATCTCTGCCATTACAGATAAGTTAATGAAGCTAAGCTCCAGAAGTTAACGTCAGCTTAACTAGAGCCCTTTGGACAACAGCTAACAATGATGCACGATCACCAAAGTACAAAACTAGAACAAAACAGGCTAATGAACTCCCAGCAAACAAGGTGACATGATGAACAAATGCAGCTAGCAGCTAACGTTAGGCTAACTTTAGCTAATGTTAGCTAGAGATGTTAAAGATAACTTTATATTTCTTTCCAGCAAAGTGACAATATGTTGCCTCGAACACAATGTTGACTTACCTTAGAACAGATGTAGACATCATTGTTAATCTTATTCACGTTGAGTTGATGTTGTGGTCTAACGTTACCACACAACTTTATCCAAAGGAGACACTTTTCTCGCTTGAGATGTGGTTTAAAGTTTAAATACACCTGGTCGCCCAGCCTCTCAGGATACCTTGTGTCAGAGTTGCATGTTCCCCATGCTCACCATTTGACCATTGTTAAACTTCAAATCTCAGAAAAAGCGGACGAAAAATGGCGAAAAATGGACGTCCAGGCAGAGAATGTCCGAGTGTATGGGAATGGCTATACGCACTGTGATTGGCTCATTGCGTTGGAGGGCGGGACTTAGCCACAGGTCAATTGGCATTATGATCGATTTAACAACACTACATCTCTGTTTTAACTATCAGTAACATTTAACACGATACCATGATAGCTCGTTATATAAGGGGATTAAAATCTCTCGTCCAGACAATGTCGTATACCACTGTAAACCCATCAACACATGCAGTCCCTAATCTTTATATGTCTCTCTGTGTTATTTCCAGGGATTGCCTGTCGCTCTGTTTCCTGAACAGTGGAACCAGTTTTATCGCAGGTTTTGCCATCTTCTCCATCCTGGGCTTCATGTCCTACGAGCAGAACGTGCCCATCTCAGAAGTGGCTGAATCTGGTTGGTTTTTCTTTCACTGTTTATTATGAAAATCATCACTTACAAGTCAGTTATACTCTCCTCTGGGAGTCCACCTGAGATATGTTCTTCTATTTACATGTGTTAGCTTTGGTTGGATAATTTTAAAGATTTAATGCTATTGATTTGATACCATGAGAATGTGTTTTTAATGATAATGACATTTAATATCTGTCTACAGGTCCAGGTTTGGCCTTCATCGCCTATCCTCGTGCTGTGTCCATGATGCCTTTCTCTCCTCTGTGGGCCTGCTGCTTCTTCATTATGATTGTCTTCCTGGGTCTGGACAGTCAGGTGAGATCAATATACGAATGTCAACATTAAAAATGCTTGGTTGTTTTTGGATAACTCGGCAGCAAAACAAAAGAGGCCCATAGATACACGCATATGTATCTATGTCACACTTCTTGTTTCTTTCTTCACCAGTTTGTGTGTGTGGAGAGCCTTGTGACAGCCATGGTGGACATGTATCCCTCCACCTTCCGACGTAAAAACCGCAGGGAGCTCTTCATCCTGGCAGTGGCCGTGGTGTCCTTCCTTCTGGGGCTCGTCATGCTGACGGAGGTTGGTCTCAGTGACCCTGCTTCATGAAGCCTTTACAATTGGTTGGTTTGACTCCAACCCTTGGCCCTTTGCTGCATGTCATTCCCCCTCTCTATCCCCCTTTCACACTTTAAGTGTCCTATCAAATAAAGGCAAAAAGGCCCAAAAATAACTTTAAAAAGAAAACTGTTAAACAGTTAATGGTTTTTGCAATAAGCCGAGTTTCTTATTATTGGACAGCATGTAGGTTTTCCTTTGCTAGTTATACCTTTTAGTTCATAAGCCATGTCCTTCTCCACAGGGCGGCATGTACGTCTTCCAGCTCTTTGACTACTACGCAGCCAGTGGGATGTGCCTGCTCTTTGTGGCTATTTTTGAGACTGTTTGCATTGCCTGGATTTATGGTGAGTGTGTTGGGCAGGCCATTCATGAAGGAGGGTATTTAAGAGACAAAGGCTTTATTCTCACTGGGCGCTATTCATAGAAGTCCACAATGCCTTCTACATTCAGCCAATGTGTGAGAATGAACTTTTTGTTTTTAGTGTTATTTCAGTCAGTTTATTTGGGAAAAAAAAAATAGAGCATTTATTAAAATCACAATGAAGTAGCCGACTGTATTAAAGCAGATGTTATAGTTGCTAAGCAGCGGTTTCAGTCTGGATTATCAATAATGTTTCCTTTTCCTTTCAGTCTTGATACAGATGTAAGTCCACGCTGCGTTTCACCCATCTCTCCCTAATTACAGGTGCCGACCGTTTCTATGACAACATAGAGGACATGATTGGCTATCGCCCCAGCCCTGTCATCAAATACTGCTGGCTTTTCTTCACCCCTGCTACATGCTTTGTGAGTTTCACATTCATTTTTTTTTTTTTTTTTTTTTTTAAATATGCATGCTTTCACACAGCTCTCCTGAGACAAGAGCAGTCTCTGCTGGCTGACTGTGAAAATGCATTTTAATTTGCAAACCACAAATGGTCAAGGAAAGCTTCTCTATCTATACCTTTAAGAAAGGAAATATAGATTAAAGTTAAGGATCGTGATCAACTATTTACTTAAAGTATTAACTGGTATTTTGAAAATCCGTTATTGCAAACAGCCGTGCATACAGTAACATTAAATATCTATCTGTCACTGTCTCAGGGAACATTTGCCTTCGCCTTGATCAAGTACTCACCTCTGAAGTACAACAATGAATATGTATACCCATGGTGGGGCCATGGGATAGGCTGGATCCTGGCCCTGTCCTCCATGCTGTGTATCCCTGTCTGGATAGCACTGAAGCTTTACTCCACCCCTGGAACACTGAGAGAAGTAAGTTTCACCTTTAGATGCAAAGGACTAACTGGCTCTGCGTTTGTCATTTCAGAAGAGTGAACGTAGGAAAGAAAGCAGCCCATGTGATTATAGATAGTTGGGGAATAAATTGTGACAAAGCTGCACATTTTCATATTAGCAGTGGGTCACGTGATTATGTGTATGTGAAAGGGGTCACTCTTAGTTACAAAACCACAGAGAATTAATAATAAATAATTAATAAATACAGTTTATTTTAGTGTTTGTTCTGACTGTTGGTTTTCTAAACATCTCAGTTCCTCTGAGCTCATAGTGTCTATCTCTGCCTTAAAAAAGAGTCTGTATAGTGTTTGGAACAAGGTTATTTTTAACTTTATATATAAACTTTATTGTGTTCAATTCAACTAAATCATAAAATTTTAGTATTTGCAGTTCAATAAAAAGTGGATTTGCTGAGTCTTTATATGCAGCATGATTGATTATTCTAATAGCTTTTTTCTGTAACATGAGTTTATATTGGTTATATATACGTATTGCCCCATACTTCAACACAATGTAATATGTAAGGCAGAAAAAGAGCACAATACAATATGTATAGAGTATGTTCGTGTAATGTATATTTGTATCTATAGTATTGCTATTGTTTTAGATATTTTGTTTTTAACATTGCTTATAATCAGTAATCACACCAAGAAATTTATTGTTTTCCCCTGAGCAATATAAGGTTGTATCATCAGCAAATAATACATAATTAAACTCGTTAGTCACACTACAAATGTCATTAATATATAGAATGAACAGCTTGGGCCCCAATATCGAACCCTGCGGCATCCCACAAGTTATTTTAAGCATATTGGACCTCACATCACTTATTTGCATATATTGGTATCTACTGTCTAGATATTTTTTTAGCCAAGCGTGTGCAATTCGTCTGAACCCATATCTTTCAAATTTATGTAGCAATATATTATTATCTATTGTATTGAATGCCTTCTTCAAATCTATGAAAATCCCCATTGTATGATCTCTATTGTCCATTGCAGTGGATATGTCTTCAACTAATTTCATAACTGCCATTGAAGTGGAGCAATTTATTCTGAAACCATACTGATGAATACTTAACAGGTTATGTTTGTCTAATATTTTTGAAAATTGGGAAAGTAGTGAAATTGGTCTATAATTTGAAAATGCTTGTCTCTCTCCATTTTTATAAATTGGGATTACTTTCGCAATCTTCATTGCATCAGGGAATGTGCCTGTTTTTAATGAGTGATTGCATACATATGTAAATGGTTTAATTATATGTTGTATTTTTAACTATAAACATATCAATATGAGTTGGGAGTGAAACCAAGTCCAACTCTATTTTTCTGCTGCCATGTTTTGCACTAATGATTTTGACTAATCTCTCAGATTATATTACTGATTCAAGTCTTAATTAGATCCACTGGTGCTGGTTCCTGTATATTAAATCTTCTGTTTGAAAAAGAAGAGACATTTGACTCTCAAACACCTTATTTTATCAATTTTTCGTTCACAGCGCTTCGTTCTGTTGACCACTCCTTCCGATGAGTTACCGAAGACGAAACAAGAACAGGAAAAGCTGCTGGCCATCTTCGCAGCAGACGGCGACAGCCACCATCAGAAATCCCCTCCCACTAAAGACGGCTACTTCCCTGTTGACGAAAAGGAGTCTCATTGCTAGAGACTTGAGGGTTGGAATCAGAGCCTCGTAGAGGTCGAAGGTCACTCCTCAGCTTTGACACTCTGTCTGGCCCCATCCCAATTCTCTCTGCAATACCTCACCAGACAAGGTGGCGAAACAGGCACGGACAGAGAGTCACCTGACCTGTAACTGCTGATCTGCTGCTGGAGCTTTGTACACTGCCCTCTGTATGATCCTTTCACCAGTTGCTTATCATTCTATTTACCAGTGGCAGTCATATGTACACTTGAAAAAAAATGTGGCCATTGTTGTCACACAGTGGCTGAGATTTCACATTTGATGGTGTCTGCTTTCTAAGGAAGCATTTTTTTCTGTTATGGACATCTCTAATGTTCAGTTTTTCTGACACGACATTCCGGTTACTTTATAGACTCTAACAGTAAATATGCTGCGGATGGAGCACAAGAGGCGTCACACGAATCGAAGCTGTGTGTGTTTAAAAAACATACTAATAATGAATGCTTGAGAATTATATGTAGCTGAACTGACCACGACACAACTAAGCATTGCGATGTCGTTATGTGCTCTTTTGCAGTCTTCTGATTATTGACATGATTTTAATTTAGTCTGTTCTGCCTTATCTCTAATGCATTGAATGTTATGAAGTGGAAATTGTAAGTGCCTGGAGGAGACATGTGTGCCACTTAGATAATCTAAAGAGGGCAGGCTGGGTGAAGGGTTTCATTCCAAATCTCTCTCGTCATCTGTCTTTCTGCTGTATGATAATGAACTTCAGCACGTGTTTCTTTAGATGTTGGAATGAGTTTATGATCATTGATTGCTGATAGTGAAAACTTTTACATATATAACTTTTATATGCTAAAAATATTTTTTATGACTGAATAAAAAATACTTTGATTTAAAACACTTTTTTTCTTGAAAGACGTCTTTATATTTTGTGGGACATGCTGTTCATTATACTCATTCATTCATTTTCCATTTTTGTTCATCCTGTCGAGGGGCTGCAGCTGACACCGGACGAGAGGTGGGGTACACCCTGGACAGGTTGCCAGGCTGACACATACCAAAAACCACTGTGTTCATTATTTAATGCATGAATAATATTAAATTAATTATTGGGTCAATTTTGATGATCAACAAAGAAATATGATACATTTCAGTACTTTAATCCTCATTTAGATTAAAATCTATTTAGCTATCAGATAATTTATGATGTTATGGTGACCACAAGATGATGTGTTGTCTTCAAAAATGTTTTGCATTACATCATTTTGCATTTTACAAGGAACACATTACTAAACTGCAACATGTACGACAAAGTAAAATGAATATATTTTAATATTAAGCACAGTTGAGATGTAATTGATTAACACCTCAAACTCGACTTTGAAGATGTGGTACGTGTTGAGCTAAGTTAGTTTAGTGAACATCCCATAATTCATAACATATTGTCAGTGATTGTGGTAAAGAATACACAACATGTAACACATTGTAATACAGAGAATTCAATGTAGTATACACAGTGTAGTAAGGCCTATATGTCTAGACTGTAAGTAAAAACAGTGGTTTGCTGTTCATTAGTCGCACGCTATATAATTTATTGTATTTCATCATTCAAGCATTATTTACTGACCTTTGACAGCATTGTGTGTCTTGCTGATGCTAGTCTAGTGTACAAAGTGATTAATGATCTGGCTGCTCCTCCTTTAAAAAAGCTCATACCACTGCGCTCAGACAATGAGAGGACATCTAGGACAACCAACAAAGTGTTGAGAGAGTTTTGCAACTGTGCCAAACAGCACAGATCTACTGAGTTTGTTCGACCAGTCTTCTCTGTTAGAGCTGCAAACTAGTGGAAATCAGTCCTAAGTGAGATAAGACAGCAACAGCTGTGTTGGTTTTCAATTTAAGATGAAATCATGGCTAAAATCTACGGAAGCGTATTGCATTCACTTGACAAATGAAAAAAGCCCTGTGTTTTCTGAGTATTTTTTTTCCTGTATTTCAGAGTAGTTTATTTATTTTTCTGTTTTTGGTGTATTTTTTTCTTTTTTTCTGAGTAATATTTTCTGTTTTTCTGACTAATTTATTTATTTTTCTGTTTTTTTTTTTTTTTTTTTTGGTGTAATTTTTTCTGTTTTTCTGAGCAACTGTTTCCCTGCTTTTCTGAGTAATATTTTCTATTTTTCTGGGTAATTTTTTCTGTTTTTTCATGATAATTTTTTTTTCCTGAACGAGGAGAAAAGATACTTATCGACTGCATATTACTCAAAAAAACAGGGAAAAAATTACACGAAAAACAGAAAAAATTACTCGTAAAAACAGGGCTTTTTTTATTTGTCAAGTGAATGCAATACGCTTCTGTAGTGGTGAGGATTGTGAATTACAACCTGCTGAGACTTCTCCTGGTTAGATTTCCTTCAGTGTTCAATATTCAGGAGGTTTTAACCAGGAGCCGAATTATCCGCAGAGGTCTCCTCCTCTCCAAAACAAACAGGCCAGGTGATTTAAAACTGTTAAAACACTGGATGAAGCAGTTTCATGTTAAAATAAATCATAGCTTATCTGTCACTCTCATGCAGATAAGCTTCAAACTACACTGAGAAAACACAAATGGCCCTAATTAGAGCAAGTATTTGGTTTGTCCATTCTGGGCTACTGTAGAAACATGACAGTGCAACACTCCAATTTCCGAATAAGAGACCAGATTCTTATTTGCAGGTAATTATACATTGAAGAAAACATACTTACTATATTACATTCATTTTTTTTGCCAATATATCCACTCGAATGCTACACGCTGGATGTTTAAAGACATCTGTCACTTAAATTTCAGCTTCAAGTTCATGTCATTTCCCATCTGTTGAATGCATACAGTTCTTTTCATATAAAAATCCACAGGCTGTACTTTTTTGGGTAATCCACTTCCCTGTCCCTTACACTTTCATATCAACAGGCTGGTTTTGGTGTCATTTCACATCAGCAGGATTCTGGAATAAACAAAAACAACTGTTTACCTAAACAAACACATACAAAAAAAATCTGAATGTCTTGTGCAAGAGGAGAGGTTATTTATAGTCGGTGACGCTGGGGGAATAGAGTGACTTACACAAATCAGCTTTCTGCTGTCATCTCCTCACATCTCAAAGTGAAATCTCCAGACATGCTTGATGTATTCTCTTTTAATGTTTTGACAAGAGTCAGAGTGTGGTGCACAAGAAAGCTGACATCTCAATTTGACATTAAGTGAAGTGTTAAGACCAGAGTTGAGAGGTTGTGGTTGCAGTGCAGCTCTGAGCATCTGAGCATTGACGATTTAACGTGTAAAACTGTTTCAAGTTTATAATTCTAAAGTACTGCGGTCATCAAAGTAAAGTTCATGAATGTGTGCGTAATTTGATTTAAAGGTAACGCTAGGATTCAAAACCCACAGATCATCCATGCTCTAATCAGAAATTTTGCATCATTGTACTTCATTCAGCCAACTAATCTGAAAGTAACTCTACTTCACCTACAAAAGCACTGCCTCTCTCTTGTTGCTGCTCTTTCTTTTGTTTGTTGTTTTCCCTTTCATCACAATTCAAAAGGATTTAAGGAGGTGTGGAAGTTTGTTCTGCAGCTCCCTCAGGATACGAGCTGTTTCTTCAGCAAGACAACACAAAACTCCAGCAGCCTAAAAAGAACAGAAAGCAATGGGCGGAGGGTTTCTTGTGAGATGAGCAGCTCCTACAAGTTGAATACTGTTGGCTGTTTTAAGATTACAAAGAAAAAGGAATGATTAAGACATTTTCTTTTGAAAAATGTTGGGTGAAAAAGAAAGAACAGAATTCGGAGCCAGGACAAAAAAAGAAGCAGAAAGTTGGTACAGTCTGTTTACTGTTACGGCACAATAGAAACCTACCTCTGTGCATAGGCAGGTAGTATGTGGGCTCCTTCTGGTTGTCACTGTGCAGCCTCAGGGAATGGATGCTCCTGTTTATATCTGCACATATCGGGGTTTTTTCCAGACTCACAAACAATATCCATGCTGACTGTTGCTCCTACCTTAGTTTAATGCATCTCAATGCTTACAGCAAGCCTTCTACCTAATGATTTCACTATATTATATAATATTAATGTTTATATAATATTATATAAATATGAAAATATTTCAAATTCGGTGAAGCCTAAATAATTTATGAAGCCACAGTCTGAATAATATATTTTCATTATTTAATATTCTCCTAGTATCTCAACTAATTTTTGAATTTTGAATATCAGCTGTATAATTAATAGATCATTTACCTGAGTAAAAGGAGCTAGAACACAGAAGCACCGCCATCAACAACTATATTATATTAAACTATCAAAAGTAAGAGTAGTCATGATGCAGAAGAATGGCCACTGTCAGTGTTATATTATTACATATTTTATTACTGAATTAATATGGACTTGGAGAAGGCTTATGGGGTACTGGGTCATTAGGATGAGCCATCCAGTCCCTGTATGACCAAAGTGAGAGCTGTGTCCACATACTTGGTCAGGGTTGAGTTTCCTCCGTGGCGTGGCTGGGCTCAGCCTTAGAAAAAGAGCACAGACATCCAGAGGGAGCTCGGAGCAGAGCCGCTGCTCCTTTGTGTCAAAAGGGGTCAGCTGAGGTGGTTCATGCATCTGATCAGGATCCTCCTGGGCGCCTCCCGTTAGGTTTTCCAGGCATGTCCCACTGGTAGGAGGCCCTGAGACAGACAGAACACGCTAGAGGGATTATTTATCTCATCTGGCCTGGTAACACCTGGGGTCCCGCAGGAGGAGCTGGAAAGTGATTTCGGGGAGAGGGACATCTGGGGTGCTTTGCTTGGCCTGCTGCCCCCGTGAGAGACAAGTGGATGGATGGTTTAATATACTGATGCATAAACAAATAAGCAGCATTTTAGTGTTGTAGCTGCTTAAGTTAAATTTTAACTACGCTACTTTATATATTGTTGGGCTGTTTAACCTTAAAAAATCCTTCTATTTTATAAATAATTTATGTGTTTTGGGATACAGATAGAATACATACATACCTACACTGATAGACAGATGTACTTTGCTGATCCCAAACTGGGGAGCAGTAAAAAGACAGTAATACACATATCACACTACTATCGCTATACAATACAAAGAAAATAAAAAGTATAATGTAATAAACAATAAGATAACATATACTTTATTGATCAGCAGCACAAGACAAAATCAAAGGACATTATATAGAACAAGATTAAAGAGAAGAAATAAAATGTAAAAATTAAAGATAATTTTTTTACATTTTATTTCTTCTCTTTAATCCTGAGAAGATTAAATTTTATCTTTTTTATTTTTATTAATCTATTATTAAAGATAATAATAGATTAATAAAAGATAAAATAAAATTGCTACATCAGAGGAATAAATCAATAAATATACTCATTTACAAATAATAAAATATAAAAATGTGTCCATAGGATAATGTAGAACCTGTGTTTACATTAAAGAAATGTTCAAATTTGTTGAAGATTTAGTTTTAAGCATGCAGTGAGGTAGAGTGGGTGGAAAAAGATGTGCAAATTCGCAATGTGCAAATTTATTAAAGAGCAAAACAGAGTGGAGTTTGGTTGAGACATAAAACTATAAAGCTGGCCGTTGCCTGCCCTTGTGAATATACATACTACATTCCACCACTGTGTAATTAATACAGTTTAAAAAGCAGCTGCGTGTGAAAGTCCTGCTGCAGCTGCTCCTCCAGCCTTTGGGCGGTGCATGTGCTGCAGACGTGGCCTGTCGCTGTCTGCCTGTACCGCGCTCGCCCAGCAGGGGTCGCTGTAGTCAACACCCTGAATCGGTCACTGTTTACGGAAGTCCAAGTGACGTGTCACTGTCCAGCGAAGCATTGTGGGAAGGAAAGTGGAGCTGACGGCCGCTGATGGCAGACTGCTCAATTTGACGAATATCTCCGATAACTGAGCAGCGTTAGGAGACAGAAATAAATTGGAGCGATGGTGTTTCACGGAGCTGGTGTCCGCGGGCTGTGAGGAGGAAGAACATATGCCGGTGTCATCGCTGCTCTCCTGCGCAGGGGCGCTCGCAGCACAGAAGTGGGATCCTGTGTCAATGGACCGCGGCGTTTTTATTTTCTTTCCCCAGGCAGCCGAGTAAAGTAGCGACGGATTATATCCCCGCTGTGGATGGGTGGGGGGCGACTGCGCTCCCGCATTCCTTATCGTGTGAAGTTTCGTGAGATATCTGTCGAAGACGCCGTCAAAGATGTCGACCAGCAGTCCCGAAGCGGTGAAGAAATTGCTGGAGAACATGCAGACGGACCTGCGGTCCCTGTCCATGGAGTGCAAGAAGAAATTCCCTCCTGTCAAAGAGGTTAGCCGGCTAGTTAGCTTCACTCCGCCGTCACCCTGGTGTTCATCATCATGCCTCATGTGTGGATATGATGCTATAATCGCAATCATTTACATTTCACTGTACATATTTGCCTTTTTGAGCCCGTCCCCCCACCGTACTGGGCCTCCACTCTGCTGTGGGACGTGGACAGTGAGTTTCCTCGTATTGTAAGGCTAAATTAAAAGTTGTGTCAGCTGTTGGGCCTGTTCCTGCAAACCAGGCGTTCAATTAATTGTTATACAGGTGTTTAAAATGGCCTGTGACACATCTGTGGTCAGTATAGCTAATGTGAAGCATGTCCATGGTGCGTAATGTTGAGTGTCTGCCTTTTTAAAGTTATAGTTCACCTACTGTGGTGCTGTAAAGTCCTGTCACATTATTGTCCAGCCATGCAAACATGGAGAATACCGTAAAACTTCTGTTTAAATCCTCGTCCCATTTAAATGCTTAGTTCCTATAAGCCTGGTCTGGTTTCCAAGCATCATTTTGGTTACAGAAGTTCTTCGGATAAATAAAACCAGGTTGTTTGCTACCTTTGAGCCAGATCAAATTAATGATTCATATCTGATACCTTATCTAAAGTCCAATTGTTACACAAGTGATACTCATACTGGTTGACATAATTTGTATTTCCCATCTTTTCATCAGATAGGTTTAAGCAGATGATATCCTGGGCTTTTAATTAAAGTTTTACTGTATGTCCCCCATATATGATCTTTTGTTAAAATATCCATCTATCTCAGCTACACACATTCTCACAAATACATTTTGTCATTTGTGCACCATAAAATCTACCAATTACCCTAAATAGCTGTGACATTGCCTCCAGATATGCTGCTCCCATTTTCCAAAGCTTTGAGCGCTTCAGAATTTCCTTTCAGCCCTGTTATATGTGTTTCTCTGCAGAAACCAGAGATGTATATCTCAGTGACTCCACTTCTAAACTCAAAACACTTAGCTTGGCCATTCAGATACCACTAGTGAGGACATATTTTCTGTGATTTCTGATAACCACCCACTTTGATTTTGATCCCAGAGCAATGGAGCATTATTGAGTGAACAATACCTAGATGAGCTATTTCCAGCCATGTGTTTTGTTTTTTATAAGTGTCATGGAAGATCTCTGTCTGGCCCGTCTAGTATGTCACACTGCAAGTTGGTTTCACAAACATGCTTGCCAGTGTTGACACAGTCAGGGACTGTTTCATGTAAGTGTTTTGTTTTTTATATTCCTTGGAAGGACTTACTGTTTGCGGCTGGCTGCTGACTGGCGTCGTTGTGTAGCAGTGCTGCTGACATCATGGCTTAGTTTAGGAACAGAGTAGTACAAGGAGGTGCAGTGTCAGAGCCTTATACAGTGGATGTGTATTGTTGGATTCAGATGGAGAACAGTCAGACCAGTTTTATGACTCCATTGTGACAACACAGCCATCTTTATAGTGTGTCCAGTAGTCCAGAGGGCAGGGTCAGAGTTCACTTACATCTGTGCTGCATTTTCTTCTGAACCTTAATTTAATGGATAATAGGTAAACACAGAAATTTGAGGCTGGATAAACACAACCTCCTTTCCCTCTCCGTCATGGTTTGACTGCGTGAACATATATTTACCCTTCACTAAGATGCACACAGAGAGCAGCTAGTGTTTGCCAGTGTTATGTGATTTAACTGACACCATCTCAGTCAGATCCTCTTTACCTTAATGCCCTTTAATTCCCAGGTTTTAGCAAGCTCACTGTTTGCTTGCATATGCAACAGTGGTCACAGAGGTCATTAGATGAAATGCTGTACTATACCTATGGGGCTTTTGAGGCCAAGGAAATATTCGCCTACCGGCTCAGCGGGGCAATACATATCAGGATACGTTGGCTTAGTTTGTTTTCCCTCAGGTCTCACCTTGGTTAAAGACAACATTACAGTAGAGAGAGGGAAACAGTCCAGCAAGTGCTTTCGGTTCATATGTCTGTCACTGCACGCAGCACACATCTGGTCTCACATCTCTGGCTGCTCCCTGGCCCTTGCCTAGAGGCTTTGTGAAGCATCTTCTTTAATACTGATTTGTCACCACCCATGTTTCTTGGTTCTTATCAACATCTTTCCCTCGGGGATCGCAGCAGTGCAGGGGAGCCACTTTGATGCTGCCCACAACCTGCGCTCACTCACGCTCCGCTTGATAGTGTTGTGATTGGAACAACCTTTTCCAATTTGAGCCGTCGTGGTTATATTTGCCGAGATGTTATTGTGCCACAAACTAGCTGAGTAGCGGTGGCTGTGGTTGTGAATTCAAATTGTTAGCGTGCCTGTTGGAGCACACAAATGTAGTCCTCGCTCTGTCCGTTCTTGGACTGTGATTACTTTTCAAGAATTTCAGTTTTTTTCAACAGAGCTCTGCATTTGCTGCTCAGATATTTTAAATGAATTACTGTCATGAAATAAGTGTTGCATCCTTACTGCAAAAAAGACCGAGGCCCTGGCCCATGTACATTCCAGTTCCTCCCCCATTTCCCAATCCATCTCCCACAGAGCCATTGCGCCACAGCCAGTGGTTTCCCAGGGTTAAGAGCAGCCAAGAAGAGTCCCATTGATTTCCCTGCATCATAGCATCACACTCAGAAGCTCTGTTTCACTGAGCAGCAGTCAGTGAAACACCAAGACTTTGCTGTTTGTGTTAAGATTGCTTTTGCCCAGGTGAAAAAGAAACCATCAAGCAGTCAGCCCTCCGCTCTCTCAGTGGATCAGTCAGGTGCTGTCAGCTGCATGTGGCTCACAGTGAAAAGTGACTGCTTGTCTCGGGAAAACCTGCAGAATTAATGAAAGCATTATTGGCAACCTTTGTGTGGCTCGCTTAGCACAACTCATTTGTTAGACAGGTCATGTAGGCTGTACAGAGACGAAGCCGGGAGCAACATGGAATGAGGATTTGGTGAACTGACACTATTACACTGAAACTCTGACTGAATAAGCCCCTTTTCATAATATGCCAAGTCAGTTCCAGAAAACTGCTGAGTTTATAGACTCACAGCATGTTTCTGAGGAAGTCGATCTTTGATGAGCTTCACTAATGTTGCTTTTCAAAGAAATGAGCTGGCACTCAGACGTGGGTCAGTTCCGCTTTGAGGCTCTCCTCACAAAAAAGGCCCGGAGAAGAACTGAGAGTACTGAGCACTTACTGATACGGTCTGGTTCTGACATCGTTTGTGCAGCAGAAACCAGTGTTTAATGTCCCCTCTCTACTCAATGTTGAGATTTTAAAATAATTTTTGTCCAGGATTGTACAATACTGTATCGGTCCCTCTGCAGTCACAGTACTTTTTCTTGAAATCTTTGCATCTATAAAATTCTAAGATATTAGCATATACTGTACATCGTTACATGATTAGATTTACTGTATGCATGTCACTCACTTCTCAAATTACAGATCCATTGTGCTGCACTGTAGGGCTGAACAATTTTTAGAATTATATCTAATTGCAATTATTTTGACTGACGTTGCAATTGCTGTATGATTTGCAACATTAGAGGGAAAGATAATTTCGACGTCATTGTTGTCATTTTTATTGATAGACATATTAAAATGATTACGGTGTGATTTTTGCGGTGATCTGTACCAGATTTTGGTATCGAATACCAAAAACAGTGCTTTTTCAGTTGGTTTTATAAATATAAACAAACCCCCTTTCATCATTTTAATGAATTATGCCAGACGTTTCAAAATTGGATAGGTATAATTTATTTTTGTCTTATCACAAGCAGCCCCACAGTAGTCAAGAGCTGCAACAATTTATCCATTCATTCGTCAACTATTAAATTTACTGACTAACTTGACAATAGATTAATCGAGTTTCTTAAATGTGAAAATTTTTCCTGTTTTCTTTACTCCTCTGCTCTAGTAAACTGAATATCTTTGGGTTGCAGAAAAAACAGGATGTTTAAAGATGCTATTGTGGGCTTTGGGAAACACCATTTTCTGACCTTTTTATAAACCGAATGACCAGTGGTGAAAATACTTGATGGATCAATCAACAGCCTTAAAATAGTCCAAAAACACAAAGTTATCTAGGTCAAGAAAGTAACAGCAGTGTCCAAAACTGCAGTTCTTTGAATGGCTACTTGAGGCTGGCTCCAAAAGCGAGTCAGTCCCCATAGACCCCATGTTGAACTTAATAGCAGAAATAAACATGTTAACAGTCAGGCTATTTTTATATAACTCAACAGTAAAAGGCTGAACTTAACACATATCTAAGGGCGAGGCTGCGTAAGTGACAGACTGTCAGTGAGGTCTCACTACAGACTGTGAGTCAGATCCACCCCTCGCTCCTCCACAGCTCCAACCTCTCGTCCACATATGGTCACTCTTGGCTTAAAAAAATCAATGCAAGGGCTGAAATGCTGACCTGAAAGCTTCAAAACAGAAGTCCACAAACATATGGGTGACTTTACAGAAACCATGTCCATTATTTTATACAGCTTATACTACAGACATTTTATGGGTGATTCTGAGAACGTTAAGGTTTGATACCCAGTCGTAGTAAACCTCCTGCAAGCCACCTTAAAGATGCTTTTGGATTTTAAGGTAGATAAAAGCATCCCAGCCACCATGAGGCCTTGACAACATGCCAGTGGCAGAAAGTTATTGGTTATGGGGCTGTTATGCTAACAAATTAAATCTGTATTGCTGAATTTTACTATCCAGCACAGTTATACTGTAGACACCATCTACCTCAGCATATAGACATAAGCTCCATGATTAGGTTTTAATTTTTCAGAAAGATTGATAGAGGAAATCCTCCATAGCATATCCCATAAACTGGATAGGGCTGGAATTTCTGCTTCTTGTTACAATGACATCATCAAGCTATTGGTATTTCCCTCCACATATTGGTGACCTCATAACGCTGACAGTTCTCAGAGGGAAGCGAAGTCTACCAGAGAAAGCTTTAACAGCACTTTCTTCGAGGAAGTGGGTGGAAAAATGTGTTTACATGCAGAAAGAGAGATTTCACTGTTTGTTACGACAACCTTGGAGTCCATCAAGCATCTAGTGGGCCGAAAAGATTGCGGAGATTGACAAGGTTTTGTGCACAAAAAAAAACGCTACCCTTTTTCACATGCAGGGATTTATTGTCACTGGTTCCCAGATGGGTCCACTCGAGGCTGCACAAAGGAAACCCACACAATCTGCTTCTAATTAGAGGCATTCATTGGTTCTCTGGTTTTATTTGGCTGACTCACTGATTCTACAATAGAGGAAGGAAACATCTTTTTGAGGAGTTGTGCAGTGGACAGATGAGATTATTTAAGATTATTTTTCGAGATGCACTTTTGTAACTAATCAGCAGCAGCCTCTTGTTAAATGTAAACCATAACAGCTACTATTATCATGCACCAACATCCTTTGGGGCATAATACCTTCAGTACTTCCTCCTGTCTCATCAGTGTGGTCTCATTTTTGAACATACATGCCCACTTTGGCAAAGTCAGGCCTTTTGATAAGAACAAAGGAAGCTCTCGTATTTGAAGGGGACAAAAATCCTATTTATAACTTGCTGATTGGAGAAAACATGCTCCTCTTTCTCACTGCCCTTGGGCCACAGGCTGCAGAATATCTCAGTGACTCATTTCAGTTGACTGGATTGATGGCTGTGCCACAGTATGTTAGGTTATGTTGTGGTGTATAGGCGTTGAAACGCAGGCTCACGTGTGTGAATACATCTAAAAGCCAGCTGCTTCTGAAGCAAAATGTTTTTTGGGCTTCAACTTAGTTATTTTCATTATCAGTGATTCTGTCTTTCATTATTAATTAATAATTGTTTAGTCTAAGAAAATGGTGAAATATGTCCATCATAAGTTCCTATAGCTGTAAGCGATGTCTTAAGATAATAATGATTTATATTACAGTGATATAAAATTGACAGAAGCAGCTAATTCTCATATTTTTAGATGCTGCAAAATAAACAGCAAGTTAACATTTCAGCATTTTTCCTCACTAAATGTCTGTAATTAAAATAATTACTAATTTAATTAAATAAAATGAATCAAATATCAAAATTGTTGACTACTAATTTTGTAGTAGATGATTGCTGCAGCCTCAAACAGACCACAGTTGTAACTCAGGTCTAATTTTAAATGACCAGTACACAGCCAGAGAAAACATTGCCCGAGCTTTTATTATAAAGCTGGAAATATCATGAGCTGCTTATTTTTTTAAGGCCTCACCACTATCCCAAAATATGCTGCTGTGGCACTTGTCTGTTCAGTTATCCCTCGTAGCTGCAGTATATTATACTCTCAGCCTCTGAGAATATCAGGAGTAGCCACAGTGTGTGGTTGTAATTATTTGGGCCTAAAAAAGCTCTGCGTTCTCCTTGTTGCCCTGTAAAGACCTCCGGCTCTGTTTGAGGAACAAAGGAGACGAGGGAGACTAGCATTTTTTTGAAGATTAACTTTTTAAGGAGCTGTATGGTAATAGGCCAGCTCAGTTTGCATTAGCAGCCCAACCCACTAACCAGTGGTTGCTTGGAAACCAACTGTTGAGCAGGTTATGAATTGTTGTTGACTTCCGCAGTGGCTCGACCTTGTGGCTGTTCAAATGACACGTTAAAGTGATAAAATCATGTCGTCAGCAACATGTTGTGTTACAGACACTCTGATGTAAAGGGCAGGTGCATTATTTGTCCCCATCAGTGTGTCTAACCACAGTATGACGTGCTTATCATTATTGTAGACACAGAGAATGTGTCTGTAGAATATTTTGCCATTATAATATTTTTACTGTGTTAAAGGGTGAGTTCAGCATTTTTCAACCTGGACCCTATTTTCCCATGTTTTTGTGTGACTAATGGAAACAACAGTTTTTTTTTTTTTTAAATCGGTGCAGAATTGAGCGAGATTGACGATGGCAGCGTTACTCAATACATGGGTTGACGATGTGAATCCCTCAGCACACCTTAAATTTCACTGTGACAACTTTGACCATTCCATTAGTTTTTATATGACATACACTTTTATTAATGAGCGGATCTTCAAGCGTTTATGTATATTAATTTCGACTTTATGTTAACTGCATGTATTCTAATCCTCACTTCAGAGTGTCATTCCTGTGGGTTTTGGCAACACTCAACCCCTGAGCTTGCCTGCGAAGGACTAAATGCACAAACCCTGCCATTTTTAAATATCCCATGGAGAGAGACTCTCATTGCAGCCTGTTTTATTTTGTTCAGAAAATGTCGGCATGCAGCCTCGTTTTGTGGATGATAAATGTGGTGCGGACAAAGGAGGAAATACAGCTGATATTTGATGGAGCAGTGAGTGACAACAACCCCACCCACATTTAAGAGGACTGTTTGCGGAGGAAACACTAGGGTCTAGGTACGGTCTGAAGGGTTACTGTTGGTACTGAAAGTGTTTGGTGGAAACAGGGCTTAAAAGTGCTTGTTTTTGCCGCTCATATGTCTGACAGCTTATGGAAAGTGTCCCTATAGAGATGGACCTTTTTGTTAATGAGTAAGATCCTTTTTGTGTAAGCAGAAACAACCCCAAATCCCTATTGTCAATACCACCAGACTCCAAATAATAAAGCTTAAACAGTAATTTAATCACCCTAAAAAACGCTTCATTTAAAGTCAACAGAACGCAAACGAAACTCACCAAAAACGTCTTTGACTTGCCACTGTTCCTACAATCACCAACTCTGGTTTGGTTTGAAAAAACCCTACTTTACTCAGATAGATGTGAAAATATTGTTTTGCCCATTAGTCACTTAGACATAAAAATATGGGAAAATAGGGTGCATGTTGAAAAATACCAAACTTACCCTTCAACTGCTGAGGACATGAAAAGATCACCAAGTGGTCACTAAGATAAGATGTCTTGTTTTCATACTGTATTTCTGTGGCTGCAGAGATTGTCGAATGATGAGACTCCAGTCGTTTGTAACCCATGCATGCTCAGGACGGAGTCAGATCGAGTCAGAGCTGTATGAAAAATGCATCAAGGTAATGTTGGCCCGGTGGCTGTTTGTTCAGCTGAGAATGTTGCTGCTACCACTGACGTCGGTGCTCTGCCAGATGTTGTGATTAAAAGTCATAATATGCAATTTTTCTCCACGGGTTGAAATGATAAATTGATTAAATGCTACAGTTTTCTTTTTTGCAGGGACGTCATACCAACAAGGATAATAAATTGCGTGAAATTAAAAACAGAACAGCACAGTGTGTTGCAGGATGGACTCCCTTTGTATACCATGTGCACATTGCTCAGGCTCTGCAGATGCTGGTTACCTCAGCATCAGGCTGCCAGAGGAAAAATGCTCATTGAGATGAATGGGAAAGGAGATAAATAATGTTATTACAGGCTGTCAGTCTGCAGAATAGTAGAGCAGTTGTTGTCTCAAGGTACAAATTTGCACGTTGCATCTTTGTGACGGGTGATTTGCGGTATGAAAGGTGGTGCTTTGTTATAGTTATGACAAAAAATGCCCGAGTTATAAGAGAGAGCGATTTGGTAAAGGAGTAAAACTGAGAATAGATAGAAAGGGTGAGATGGTGGGGAAGAATGCTGGGGAGAGGAGCAGCAGAGGTTGGAGAGAAGGAGAGGTCTTGTGGTAGCTTGCAGTTGTTGTAGAAAGATAAGAGCAGCACCTGCTTTGACTGGTAAATGGCTCAGTATCTCAGACTGACTCACATTTAGTCTGCCTCCATGTCATCCCTTCCTCCTGCCCTTTCTTTCTCTTGACATTTCTCCTTCCCCCTCACCATTTCACCCCTGCCAGACACCTCGCTAGGGAAATCACTGTCTACTGGCACATCCCTCTCAAGTTGAAGCCTGTTTTTTAGCAGATTTACCAGCCCTCCTTCTGTCTCTCTGCAGCCAGGCTTTTTCTGTTTCTCCCCCGTGGCCATCATTACAAGAGGTTGTGTCTACCACGGGCAGCACAGCGGTGCTGCACCATCAGCACCTTTTGATACACATTGCATCGAACGTTAACCTAAATGTCAACTCTCTCTGTTTTTTTCCTCCTAGGCCGCAGAGTCTGGCATTGTGAAGATTAAGACCATTGCAGCCAGGAATACAGACATACTGGCAGGTGAGAAAGTGAGAGTGATGGTGGTGGCGGTGGTTAACCACAACTGAGATATCTAATTACCACTTTGTCAGAGCGTGCGCTTCACTCTGATTTCAAATGATGATTTCCCACAGCTTATTGTATGACTTCAGATTGAATTTGATCACGTTATTAAGATTAATTCTTGAAAGTATTTCTGCCAGAAAGCCCTCTCTGGAATAAATGTTTTCATTTTAACCCAAACCATCATCTTCCTCATGAAACTTCTATCTTAAAGCCCTGAAGACAAAACGTCTCCCAACAGCCATAAAAAACAGATTAACAACAGCACTGTTTAACAAAAGTATCACATTCAGCTCAGTAAGAACTGTCAAGGCTCAACAGTTGTTTGTTGCTAGTCACACATTATCAGCTCATGCATGTTTACATTGCATAAATTAGACTAGCAGCAAGCAGACTTTTTGTCTCTTCTCATAGCTTAACAGATCACATTTAATGTTGCTATTTTTCTTACTCAGCGTTGGTTTATGTCGCTGCATCTCCCGACAGAACAGCACGGTTGACTTTTAGTCTGCACGCATGTTTTGTCAGACTGAAACAGAGAAGCTAATGATAAAGTTAACGGAGTGAGATGCACGGCCAGGCGTGTTTTATCTCGTAACATCATTGTTTACATACGCCATGAGCTCTGTCTGTTGACCTGTATTTTTTCGAAATCCAAAATATTTCCACACTGCTGATTTATGCCGGAGTAAATGACGTCATCATCATCGCCTTTCTCTCGGCTGCTTGCCATCTGCCTGCTGCTGTTTGACGATGACACAGACCTTCAAAATAAGAGTGCATGCTAAAGCTGATGATATAGATTGGTGTTTTCACTTTGCATCGATGATACTGGATCACTGATCATTGAATCGATCCTTACACCCCCATTAGACAACATGTCTCCACGTACTTCCACTGTACAAAAATGAAGCCAAAATATCCTGCAGTAGCCATTTCCATGTTACTGAGTTCCAGCCATAGACTATATAAAAATATGGACGTAGTCACCGTGAGGTCACCCACCGGTTTCTGAGGAGCGTTTGAAGCTCAAAGTAGGCGCCATCTTGGCACTGCCTGACTCCGCCAAACTCCCGGCCAATCAAAAATGGGCAAAGAGTAGCTAAAATGACAGAAACCGTCTTTGGGAAAAATCTATTTGACAAGTACTTTGAGTTTTCAGTTTGGCATTTGGCCCATGTCCCATCCGCTAACATGGAGCGGGCAGGGTCTATGACCTGTACTGCAGCCAGCCTCTGGGGAGCAATCAAGCTGTTTTGGCTTCACTTTTGGGAGCTGTCATGTCATCAATCTTTATATACAGTCTATGGTGTACATGAACAAGGAATTCGACTGTGGAGACATAACAGTGAAGAACAAGGAAACTGGACAAATAATGGTAAAACAGGACTGTTATGTGCATTATTTTGTACATTATGTAATAGTTATGTAAACATGTGAAAGAGTAGCTCTTTATATAAATATTATATATACTAAACAAAGCAGTGTTCTGTTAGTTGTAAACTGAACAGTTAGTGCAAACAAACATGGCATGTTTTTTATGTTTGGGTTTTGCATACAAGACATACAGAAGAATGTCCTCCACTGCTGTTTTTAAATTTATCTTTTATTAATTTGGTCTGTGGCAAGTCATGTGCAGGGTCCTGTCAGCGCATGACCGTTGATTCCTCTAAAAATATAATTGTTTCTCACCCAGCGCACTGCAAGATAAATAAGAGCAGGGCTCATCCCTCAGCTTTGTATGTAAATTGCCAAGATTGATTCTCTTTGGCTGACTAGACACCTGCATGTTCTGAATTCACTACAAAGCACTTTCAAAAGCGTCTGGTCTCTCGGATACTTCAATAGGGAATTGTTTCCGTGCTGTCTTCACAAACACAGTCCAGCTTTTAGTGACAGTTGCAGAGTTGACACATACTCGACATTTTCCGAGTTCCACTGGTGACTGTCCGACTCCGGCTGCCCCTCTGTGAACTGTAAACTGCACGGCAACTCACTGCGGACTGGATCATTTATATTTGTTTCCAGAATGGATTTGTTGGTTGTCACAGCAGCGTAATGAGGTGTTACAAAAAGACTGAATGGTGAAACTTGTGCAGGTGTAAATGATGAAGGAAAGTAAATGCAGTGAAGGTGAAAATGATACAGTTGGATGCAAACCGTGAACTTGCTGTTGTGATTAGACAACACAAATGTATCAATGCCGTATTTTCATTCATTCAATTTTTACACGTTGTTGTGAGTGACAATTTGAAATTCCACAAGAACAAAGTACACATATATCTTCAAACTTTGATGGCTGAAAGAAACTGAATTAACATATTTAAAAACATTTTTTAAACACAACCTTGTATAAATAATTCAGCACGGTGGAGCCTCCTCCTCACACAGTGTCCCTTTCTGTTATTTTATTCTGTAGTTTTAACCATTTAATCTGTGCCTTGGTAAGATAGTTTCCATCCCTTCCTCTGCAGTACCAGTATTTCATATTAATCCATCAACGACTTCAGATTATATTAACAAGATTTAATTTGGATGCCTAAAACACTGAGCTGTGATTAATGCAGTGGTATCTTATATTGGATTTCGATAAATTTTAAGGCATTATAAATCATTTATTAAAATTTCATGAAGGCATCTTTGTACTTTTCATTTCTCCCTTGAATTTGAAGCACCTGTACAGGTTTCCAAAAAACATACAGTGACATTTCTCTTTATCTCCGTCCTTCTCCCGCAGCTCTGAAGGAGAACAGCTCAGAGGTCGTGCAGCCTTTTCTGATGGGCTGTGGCACCAAAGAGCCAAAGATCACCCAGCTGTGTCTGGCTGCCATCCAGAGACTCATGTCCCATGAGGTGGTATCTGAGGTGAGGACCATGAGCTAACCTGACATTTGAAGTGCTATATGTATATATATATACACAGTACACTAAGGTTCAGACTGGAGATATGTGCACACAAAAAATAAAGATAAAAGACTTCAAATGCAGCAGTGTTATTGGAAACATAAAACATATTTTTGGCCTGTCAAGATTAATGTATACTTAATGAATATTAGGCCATAAGAATATTACAGAAATAAAGAATAAAAATATGTCGATGTTACTGTAGTCGGAATACCGTTATCTTGTGTGATGTAGTTTTTGTCCTGGCTGAACAATGTAAGATCCTGACGTCTCTGTCAGTTTTGAATCAGAGGATAAACCTAGCTGATATTTAGTTGCACCACATTTTCCCATAGACTGTATAAAAATAATGGATGTAGCACCCGTGACGTCACCCATTGGTTAGTGAACTCCCATTTTGAAGCCTTGGGTTTGGCAGTTTGGATGTCGCCATCTCGGATTTCTGGAGCCAAAAGTGACTATATGTGATGAGAGGGTGGAGCTGTGGAGAGTGATGGGTGGATGTGACTCATAGACTGTGGTGACGCAGGCAGCCTGTAACTCAGAGCGACCTAGGCCCTAATGATGCCTAATTATGACTCAGTGTCCCCAAGTGGCAATTTAGAGGAACTGCAGTTTTTGGCACTTGGCGTTGGCTGCATTTTTTTTAGCCTTCAGGCTTTGTTTCCTCGATATTCCTTTTTTGTAAGGTGGTCTGAGAAAGTCAAATCAATAAGAGCCCACTGCTCTCGTGTGGATTCATCACCTTGTGTCACTGTACTTCATAGAATGACACAAGGCAATGATCATCCCCAACTGTGCCAAATCAATACACATATCTGTATAGTTTCAGGTATGCTGTGTTTTTCCCAGCTATTTTAGCCTTGTATCAATCATTAGCTTTGTTTAGATATTAAGAATTGCCACAATTAATACAGGACTACTGGTGATTCTCACTTGACAGCTCTCCACAGACTGAAATTATGCATATTGATAAGACCTTAGTGATCCGTAAGAATTTATTGTTTGCTGTTTTGCACATTCAGAGTATGTTTCTGCTTGCAAATTAAAGTTCACCTATCACCTTAGGCACATCCTTCCTAATATCCTAAAGATAATTTATTTAGATCAATGCAGGAATCAATGCCACTCATCAATACTCAATCAGACAATGTAAATATTAGAATCTTAATCAATTCCTGTTACTGGTGGCTACGTGTGAAAGGCGCCAACCCCCACCATTCTTCTTTCACTACTCATTGTGTCCAGCAGTTGATGTCTGTCTTTTTAGTCTTTGCACAGCCCCTGTATTTAAGCAAACCATCACCCTAGAGAGGGTATTACTATGGTGCTCCAGTAGTTTCATCTGATCTATGTGCACAGCAGCAGTTAAACAGCGCTGAATGATTCGGTGGATTAAGGTATCCATCTCTGGAAATGGGGGACTGAAAAATAATTTCTTAAACACAAATGTATGAGCACAGAGGTTTTGGACCTTTTAAATAACCCAGCTGGAGTCAGAGCTGTTTCAGAGTTGGCACCCTGTAGCTGCCGCACAGCTGCTTTGGTAATACACCGTTAAAGACTGTTATTAAAAGCTTATGGAGCCACACCATGCTTTTTTACATGTTGATATCAGGCATTTATTTAATTAGGCAAACACAGGTTTTAAGTCTTCTGCTTTTGGTAGGAGAGTAAAGGTGTTCTGCACTACCAAAATAAAGCCTCTCATAAAGAACAATGACTGGGTATTTGGTGTAATTTTGATCAGCTCTTTAAACAAGTTTGATCTCCGTTAAATCAAGATGATGCACATTTGAGTTACAACTAATTCTCATTATTAGTTAATCTGTTGTTGATAAATTCAGACCGTTGGGCAGAAGAAAATGCTGGCCTTGTACGTTTCTGTAAACAATGGATATGTTACATTTGTACGTTTCATATGTAACATATCAAGTTTTTTAAAGTGACGTGTATCATCTGGAGGTAGAGAGACACCTTCCAAGCTACTGACCATTGTCTGAGATCAAGAAACACCAAAATCTGTTGTTTTTTAGTCATCTCTGCATCTTCAAGCGGTGGCACCAAAACTGGGTATTTTTAGCCAAAACATGATCTTTACAGGTGGCAGAGTGACACAGTGGTTAGCACTGTCATCTCATAGCAAGAGGGTTCCTGGTTTGAACCCTCGGTGGGGGACCCATTCTGGGTTTCCTCCAGGTACTCCGGCTTCCTCCCACAGACCAAAGACATGCAGGTTAATTGGTGACTCTCAATTGGCCGAAGTTGTGACTGTAAGTGTGAATAGTTGTCTGTCTCTATAACCCTTTTTCCATTTGTCACTCTTGGCCGCATCGAGTAAAGCCACGCCGTGCCAATTTTTGTTCCCATTGCCAAGCCGCACCAGAGATTCACCTTCTCAGGTGTAGGTCCGAAAGCCAGGCCACCCGCCGTCCCTCGAGTGGGTAGCTGGGAGCGTGTGTGTTGGGAGACACTCTTTATTTTATTTTCATGTTCGCTTTGCTGCCCTGCTGTGCTGGGTTGACGGCTCGAACCAAGCCAAGCCAAGCCAAGCCGAGCCAGCCCGTGACTGTTGAAAAGGGGGACAAGTGTCAGCCCTGTGATAGTCTTTGCATCCTGTCCAGGGTGCACCCCACCTTATCGCCCAATGTCAGCTGGGATAGGCTCCAGCATTCCTTGCTTTGTTTGAACAACAGTCCAAAACCTTACGATATCAATTTACAATTGTATAAAAAAAGGAAAAAACAGACAAATCTCACATTTGAGAAGGTGAAACCAGCTGTTGTTTGTCATTTTTGCTTTATAAATGACCATGATTATTGAAATTGTTTATTTATTTTACATCAACTGTCAACAAATGGTTTCAGCGCTAATCCACCTCATTTCATACTGCTACATATCTTCACACCTTTCAGACTGTGGGTAGTGGGTGGTGGTTGAGTGTCTCGTTCAAGGGCATCTCAACATGAATGTGTGAGGCAGATTTTCTCAGCTAGTCTGAAGTTTCGGGAGTTACTCTCGGCCTTTATGACCACATTCTGTCTTTGTTTCTTTTCTTTTGTGCCTCCCTCTGCCAGAGTTCGTCTTTGAGCGGCTGTTATCGCACTGTCACACCCAACAAACATCCAGAACATCTAAGAGAGACACTTCACATATTCTACAACACACACATTTTCTGATCCACTGAACACTGTAACTCCTCTCTTTCTCTCTGCCAGCAGCACTCCACCTCATCAGCAGCCCTCAACTGCAGGGTTTACCTGAGGGCGTCACAAGACAAAAGTCTACTATCTCAGTATTGATTCTGAAGGTGTCACTGGAGGCAACCTAGTCAGATACTCTGTCATGTCGAGAGAATGTGGTGGTAGTCAATGTAATTTCGCTCCCGTGGGGAAAGAGAGGGTTCTGTCTTGAAAGAAAATGTTGTAATAGGAAAGAGCAGACACTGAATTGCCTTTTATTGATGGGACGCCTTTGTGGGCATCTGTTGGTGTCAGACACCACAGGAACAATACTGTCAACATTTCCAAATCTGGGCATCAACCTCTGCAGTGTAAACACTGCTGGGGATAATCGTATGCTCCTAAACCACATTTACATTGTAAAATGTGTCAGCAAACAAGGTTGTTGTTGTTGTTGTTGGATGATTCTGTGACACTCAACAGAGTCAACACTGAGGCAAATCCAGGACTAATTACATCTAAGCCCTTGTAGAAATGTTTGTGAGTTGCAACGTAGCATAAACTCTCTGTTAAATTTTACAAAATCTTAAATGTAACTGGGGCTTTAGTGCTGAAACAAATGGTATTAGACAAAAGACAACAAAGACAACAGGTCGTTTAAGTCAGTAATCAAGCTATATACCAAATATTTGCTGGTTCTGGCCTCTAAAATTCAAAGAATTGCTGATTTTCTGTAACTATAAATCCTCCTGTGACCCTAGCGTGAAGACTAGTCGTATTCTGGAAAGCTTGACCCAAGAAAGGACATGCAGTGTCACTTTCTGTGAACATCAAGTGACATGATGTTAACCGGCAGCTAGCTTTGGTGTTATTGAACCCTATGATGCTGTGACCTCTAAGCAGGCAGCCAGCTGGTCCCACAAGTGTGTGGTTATGTGTGTGTCTTTGATTTTAAGGGTTTTGTGACCTCAGGCTGAGCTCTCACTTGACATTTTTTCTGTCACAGCTCCGATACTGCCTCCTGAGTCTCGAGTGCTTGCGTAAACTGGTGGATGATCAGTAATGCGCTAAGATTTGATAAAGATCAGCGTGAACAATTTACGGTGTTTGTGTGCGTGACAGGCAGCTGCGGGGAACATCATCAACATGTTGTGGCAGCTGATGGAGAACGGTTTGGAGGAGCTGAAACTTCTACAGACTGTCCTGGTGCTGCTAACCACCAACACCGTCGTACACGATGAAGTACTTTCCAAGGTACACAAGCAACACACTCCTGTAACTGTATACATGTTCTACTCCCTTGTGTATATATATGTGGACCCTACAGGTATCCATATAACCCAGTGTTGTTTCTCAGTGAGTCACCTTCCATCTATTATTAAAGCTGTAGCCATAATGTTTTAGTATGCACATAAATAAATGTATTTGTGGAATCCTTGCAGCAGTTTGTGCAGCATCATAACACTGCCAGTTTACATGGACTCACTCTGGTTCACACCATTTTAAAAAGTCACAGGACTCCAATTTATTGTAAACTCTTAAAGGTGCAGTATGTAGGATTTGGTGGCATCTAGCAGTTCATTCCAAGCGTATCTATGATGGCCTTCAGGTAATGTAAAAATGCAAAAGGCCCTCTCTAGAGCCAGCGTTTGGTTTGTCTGTTCTGGGCTACTGTAGAAACATGGCAGACTCTATGGAAGAGGAGCTGCTCCCTATCAAAGATACTGGATTACTACAAGCTGGCCCACCTACAATATACTTCCATTGTATGAAATGATATACATATCCGGTCTGCTAAGTGGGCGTTGTCCCCAATCAAAGACCGGTATCCCCAACCTCGCTTCTGTCAACATGTGTGTACCCTTACTGGCCGCAAGCTAAATAGATAAATAAACCGTCTGTAAGTAAATTTTCTCCTGATTTGTCTGTCTGAAATTTGCCATTTTGGTGTCGGAATGTTCTGAAGATATGTGGCTTGTGATAAATGGGCCCAATATTTGCTTCCGTGACTAAGGGGTGAAAGAATCGGCCATAATCTGTAATGGCCTTCATTTCTCCCACTGAAGTCAATGGACTCAGGACCTGCTGTTAGTCTCCTAAAGGGGCGTGGTGGTCACGAATCCCACGTGACACTGATACAGGAAACTAACTCGCAGTGGACTGTCTTGGTTTATCCGCCATCTTTGTCCCTATGTAGAGATGAAGAAATACAGTTATTCAATAAACTAATTCTTAGTTAAATGTGATAATATACTTCTAAAAACATAATTATGAATATTTTATTTAATCTCTGCCAATACATCCACCTAAATCCTACATACTGGACCTTAAGACTCTTATCAGCTGTATGAAGTTACCAGATTAATCTTTGTCATAGCTGAGAGTATGAACATGATTTTATCATACTCATCCTGAAGATGGAAGACTGTAGTAATTCATTTAGGTTCCGTTTGTACATTATATGTAGTATGCATATGCTGCATAATACATTTATGTTTTGTCCTTGCCCCAGGCCATCGTGCTGTGTTTCCGTCTTCACTTCACCAAGGACAACATCACCAACAACACAGCAGCCGCCACCGTCAGACAGGTCGTCACTGTGGTCTTTGAGAGGATGGTGGCCGAGGACGAGCGTTTCAAAGGTGATTGAAGTAGAAATATTTAAAGCAGTAGTACCCAACTGGTCCAGCCACGGGGTCCAGATTTCACCTTAGTCATTAGTTTCAGGTTCACACAGTTAAATACATTTAGTGTCATACTAGAATTTGGCGATGCCGTCAAGCCAGTTTGCTGTCTCTGTCAAATAGCTGTCCATAAGTCAGTCACTCTACAGCAGGCAACTACACTTCAAAATAAAAGCTCTGTGAAGGAAATTCACTCTAACTAAAAGTAAAGAGTGATACAAAGTTTAAACAGAGGGATGTGATATCTGATTTCATGGAACAGTTGTAGCATTTTTAAGCATCATTTAATGAGTGCGCTGATGGAGAGGTGTCTATGTAGAGAGTACAGAGTAGTATATGTTATATATATGATTCATGGGAAGTCAAGCTGAGTATTAATTTGAATTCTGGTAACATCCCGACTCTGAGCTCACATTTAGTCAGTGTTTTACTGTTGTATTGCCAATGAGTTGATTAAATGCCTAAAATATTAACTGTATTCCTCCTCAGGCATTGTAGAGCAGCCTCCTCCTGTCCAGGGAAACACCAACAGGCGGTCTGTCAGTACGCTGAGGCCCAGTGCTAAAGATGCATACATGCTGTTCCAGGTATGTCCACCGGGGGGCAGCAGCCTTCTACACAGTGTTGTGCCTTCTTCTTGGGTTAAACAATGATCTTGCCATTTGTGGAGCAGAGACAAGAAATCTAAATAGACCCTACAGCTACAGCTTATTAATATACCAACCTCATAACCTTGAGTTTTAAAGTTGAGAACAAGTTGCTTTCATCTCTGCAATGAAGTGAAATTCACAAGACGAAATGATTCAAAGGTCCCTTGTCACTCTTCACCCACGCTGCACTTTTGTTTGATCATGCTTGTTCTTGCAGCGGAGCTCAGTGACTGCACTGTTTCAACCACTGTGATGTGTGTAGGACATAACACTCCATTGTTTAAGATGCTGTTGTGTGCCTCTCTGCAGGACTTGTGTCAGCTTGTGAATGCTGATGCCCCCTACTGGCTGGTGGGGATGACAGAGATGACTCGGACGTTTGGCCTGGAGCTGCTGGAGTCTGTTCTGAATGATTTTCCAGGGGTATTTCTACAGGTACACTCAGCCTTACATGTCCACCTCAAGTATATATTAACTTTGAACATCAGAGAAGATGCAGCTCAGTGTAGTGAAATAATCCTCTTTGACACTAGTGTGTCTTGGTGTTATTCAGCTTGATCTGATCCCCACGTCACTCGTTCTCTCTCTGCGTTTCCCACCCAGCACCAAGAGTTCAGCTTCCTGCTGAAGGAGCGCGTGTGTCCCCTCGTCATCAAACTCTTCTCCCCCAACATCAAGTTCCGGCAGGGCAGCAGCAGCGCCGCCTCACCGGCACCTGTGGAGAAGCCTTACTTCCCCATCTGCATGAGGCTGCTGCGCGTGGTCTCAGTCCTCATCAAGCACTTCTACAGCTTACTGGTAAGGGACCAGTCTGCAGTGATGGTCGACTGGTCAGGACTGTTGCCTGATGGATGCTTTACGAGGAAGGGATTTTCTCCAGGGCAGAGCTGATACTCTTAATTGATCTGGTCTGATTAGCATTGGATTAGCATGGTAGTAGTTTTGTCTTAGTTCTGCTTCAGGCGCTTTAATGAGCTTAGCCGCATCTAAGTAATTAACCATCGCAGCTGTTTTTATTTAGTGACATTCTGTCAATCCTTGAAATGGAAATTAGTCCGTTGCCCGGCTGTCAAGAAGCGTGGTTAGCCAGGGAATAGCTTCATCAAAGCCCAAAGGGATTCAGAGATTTTGCCAGAAGCCTCCTTCCAGGCAGCAGACAAAGCTGGTCAAAAGTCTGTCCCAGTCTGACTGGTGTGTGTTTGTGTTACAGGTGACCGAGTGCGAGATCTTCCTGTCTCTGCTGGTGAAGTTCCTGGATGGGGAGAAGCCACAGTGGCTGAGAGCAGTGGCTGTGGAATCAGTCCATAGGCTATGTGTGCAGCCACATCTATTACGGTGAGCAATATTAAGCTCTACAAATTGCACGTTTTAATTAATGACGTTTTTAAATGTTAACTCATATTCCACAGCTGCAAAGTATGGCATCTGCAGATTAACGTTCAGGGTGCTTTCACACCTGTAGTTCGATCCATTTGGTCGCACCAGAGAGAAAAAAATGATACATTTTTTGCATTTCACTTTTGGTTTGCCTCCTGTTCACGCTGACTTTTTGCAAAATAACCAAGAGCAGTGAACACGAAGTTGCACCGACAGTTTGTCATCCTGCATCATCAGATCCCACGTGGGGAAATCAAGTTACGGTGATTGACAGACGTTCATGCAGCAGCACTTAAATGCTTCTAAAGTGTTTATATTTATGTTCTTTGGTTTCAGAAAGAGCCCAAGGAGGAATAACTGATTGTAGGAATTATTAGTAGACTATTATTAGACTGCAAATCACTTGCATGTTATGAATAATGACTAACAGAGGGACAGGATGAAAAGAAGGCGTCGTGTACAGTAATGCTTCAGGGCTTAATACTGTTGGATCACTGGACTTAATGTGCAGACAAAGGACACAGAGTCTGATGCAGTGATGGCAGTTTGAAGTGTTTTTTAATCAGGGAAAATACTCTCACTGACGTGCATATGTGTTACCATGGTTACATGTATGCATTAGGGTAAACAGGTTATGGGATATTTATGGTCTTTATCAGGATTAATGATGAGATTGCAGGCAGATTCCATGATCAGCAGATGGATTTATTTTTGGTTTGGCTTTTGAAATTATGCTAAAATCACATGTCAGCCATCATAAAATCCTGCGGGTAGTTCCTTTTCCTTCTCACCACAAACGAACCGCACCAGTCTCAGTTCAGTTGTTTGGTCCAAACTAGGATTCGATTGACAGCTTTCACACCAGCCCAACTGAGTTGTACTAACCGTGCAAACAGACCTCAGTTTATTGTAACCAAACCAAACATATGAGGTGTGAAAGCACCCTTAAAATTAGCACGTTCGAATGCTAACAGCTACCATGTACAGCTGACAAAGTGCAGCTGAACCTGATGGATGTTAGCTAAACCTGTCAGCACAGCTCAGTCTGATGTAAGTTGAGCAAAGTCTGACAACATAGCGCCGAGTCTGTCTCTTAAAATTGTGCTGTTTTGCAGTATAGTTCTTTACCAGGTCAGCATCTTAAGTTCAGTGTTCTTGCCTTTTTTTCAGTTCGTTCTGCCAGTCATACGACATGAAGCAACACTCCACGAAGGTATTCAGAGACATTGTCAACGCTCTGGGATCCTTCATCCAGTCACTCTTCATCGTCCCCAATGCGGGCAACGCTGCTGCCGTAAATGCACCTGCTGGTCAGTTCACTCATTTTTAAGAGTAACCAAGTTGTTATTTGAGCTCTATAAGGCTGTGGTACAGTAATCAGTGTATTACTTTCTTGTGATTTGAGTCATGGAAAAGTCAATACATTTTATTAGTAGTTTAGTTCCCAAAAGAATGTGATGGAGCAAAAATGTGTCCTCTTTTATTTTACTTTTTATCTATATTTTGCTTTATCCCATCCTGTCTGTCTTCTCTGTTTATCCACTCAGCACTCCTAACACTTTGACTTTCTGTCCAGGCGGCTCAGGTTCAGGAGCCCAGGGCGCAGCGCAGGGCGGCCCAGGGACAGGAGGGGTCAGCGGCAGCCTGACTACCCAGGCTGCATTTGAATACCGTGGTACCTGGATCCCTCTTATGACTGTTAGTGTCCAGGGCAGCGCCAAGGCCACCTAGTAAGTACTGTGTCACGACACAGACTCAAATACTTCACCTCTCTGACTCCCTTTATCTATATTCTTACGTGTAACACACACAGAAGAGGTAGACAGCTGTTGGCATCACCATCTCCTCGCTGCTAAGTGGCATAAAGCCGTAGCTGTATCCTACAGGCAGTGATAAATGATGTTGCATTAAACAACGGGGGATCATAATAGGGCAGAGATCGAAGGCTTAACCTCACTTGAGGACTTAAAATGCTATTGTCATTCGTCTTTGGTGTTTCACAGAGAAGAGAGGTTTGAAATACAGAGAGATACATTAGCCAGAGGCCGCGCTGTCACAAAGAGAAGTGTTGTCTAAATTGCCCCTTTGTGATGGTAATGAAATCTATTTGCTGTAATTAGGATTCTTGCTGGTGGTTTTGGAGGCTGGATGGAGCTGACTTTGCTTAGTATGAAGGAGAGCTAGGCACACACCTTCAATGCTTTAAGTATCTTAAACCCAACATGCTTGTTGATAAGAAGGAAATGTGGATACTTGGGACAACAGATGTAATGCAGTAATGTCTGTAGAGGGAGGCAGTGTTTAGATGGGACTCTTACAACAGCTGGTGATGCACAGGTTACAGTATACACCCCTACAGCTTACACTCATGAACATGCAAACATTTAAAGTCATGGATGGACCTTTATTTAAGTATAGACACACTTCAGTTCACACCAGGACACACACACACACACACATGCGCCCACTTTAACCTCCATCTCATTTCCTCTCTTCTCTATTTTTATCCTCCAGTCTGGAGATGCTGGACAAGGTGGAGCCCCCGTCCATCCCGGAGGGCTACGCCATGTCTGTGGCCTTCAGTGCCCTTCTGGACCTGGTGCGGGGCATCACCTCTATGATCGAAAGAGAGCTGGCCGTGGAGGAGGAGGCAGCTGCTGAGTTCAGGGAGACTTATCCTGATCAGGAGTGGCAGCCACAACCTGGTGAGAATACACAGGGTGGGGGGGTGTATGGAAGAAGAAAAGCAAGGTCTGATAATGCAGGAAATACTGGATATAAACCAGTCAGATTAGATAGAAAGAGATGAGAAAGCTTGACGAGATGCAGCAAACTGAAAAGGCACCAGAGCATCTGCGCGAGCTGTACACACATTTACAGTCTGTGTGTTTTACTGCATCGTGGCCATTACGATTCTGTGACTAGCTCATCTATGACCCCTGGTGGCCAGTGTTGTGCTTGCAAAAAAATGGAGGCATGTTTTGTTTGTTTTCCTAAGTGATACTGAAGTGAAATAACTCCTGAATAAACTCACGAATGCTTTGTGTTGTCTCAGGTGCCCACCTGGTGTGGGAGGAGATGGTCAGTGCCTGCTGGTGTGGTCTACTGGCTGCTCTGTCTCTGCTGCTAGACGCCAGGTAAATGGAATATTGACTGGACCTTTGTGACTAGCTGCACTTTTACAGTCAGCAGTCAAGTTGGATTTACACATTTTGGAATCAAGCAGGAGAGAATGAATTGTCCCCAAATTATACTATTTACTGGTTCATCAGTGTGTGTGCATATGTTAAAAACAAACAGTTGTAATGTCGTCTCCTGTTGTAGTGTTTTAACACGTTGACACACTGGCATGAGGTAAACTTTGACCTTACCTGATTTCTAGCAATGCAATTCAGAGGAAATGGTTTTATAGACCTTTTTTTATACATGTTTTATTCAGATATTGATTCATCAGTCTTTTTTTTTACAGGCAATTCAAAGGTGAAGTACTGTTCAGGCCCAGGATATAAAACATCCTGGTGTTCAGTGTCCGCACAACTCGACCAGCTGTCATTAGAGAAAAAACACTCGGATAAAGATTTAGCTTACGTGTTAATACATCAAACACCTTCTGTTTATTTTCTCCAGAGTGATAATAATCTTCCTCTAATACCAAACTATATAATTGGAAACAGCTTTGATTAACAGAAACACAGACAGACTGCACTCTTAACTTTTCCTTCGCTTTATGCCTCCGTGCCGGCGATGTTATGTTTTCGGGTTGTCCGTCCTTCCGTCTGTCCTATTTTCATGAACATGAAATTAAAAAATGGGTTATTTCTTCAGATTTGGCACTAACACCCACGTGGTATCGGCAATGACCTGGATAGAATTTGGTGGCCATAGGTCAGAGTTCAAGGTCACTGTGACCTTACAAAAGATGTTTTTGCCATAACTCAAGAATTCTTGAGCTAATAATGACAAAACTTCACACAAATGTCTAATGATGATGGAGCCTATCCCAGCTGACACTGGGCGAGAGGCGGGCTACACCCTGGACAGGTCACTAGACTGTCACAGGGCTGACACATAGAGACAGACAACCATTCACACTCACATTCACACCTACGGACAATTTAGAGTCACCAATTAACCTGCATGTCTTTGGACTGTGGGAGGAAGCCGGAGTACCCGCAGGAAACCTACACTGAAATGGTGACCTAATCTTGAAACTGTACTGATTGCGTAGATCTTCTGCCCTGCCGGAGGAGGAAGATGTTTGTGAAGCATCATAGTTTTCACAGACTTGGATGTAAACTGTAACTGCAACTGGTTTTCGAAGGCATACAACCACAAGGCTGTAATTCTAGTTTTTCTCCGTCTTGTCCCGTCACTTCAGCACCGACGAGACAGCCACAGAGAACATCCTAAAGGCAGAGCTGACCATGGCCTCGCTGTGTGGTCGTCTGGGCCTGGTGACGCCCCGTGACGCCTTCATCACAGCCATCTGCAAAGCCTCTCTGCCGCCACATTATGCTCTGACTGTTCTGAGCAGCAACGCCGCAAACCTCTCCAGCAAAGGTACGGCTCCTCAGCTGAGAATGCCACTTAAAACTGCATAAGACACAGTATTAGCATTAAGTCAGGTGGCTTGTTACCTCTTTTTATTTGTATAAGATGTAGCCTTAATACTTAATTGCCTGTACACACACACACACACAAATACCTGAAACACCGAGATAATACCTCAAACCATTTGGGGTTGAGTTTGGTATGCATGTTTGTATTCCTGCTTTAATGTTGGGATCAAAAAATCAAATACATAACTGTACCACACACACCTCAAAGTCCCCCTTTCCAACCCCGAGGATGGCCTCTGGTCATGTGTGTTTATGTTAAACTAATGAGCACTTCTCGTCTCCCATATGGTTAGATGTGCATGCTGCTAAACTGAGCTTAACATGTAAAATGTTGGCACTCTGCCTGTCCCTATCGCCCTACTCTTATTGCTCTAATCCATAACTTTTCACTGTGGCTTCTAATTAGGAACACAGAGGAGAACGTGTCTGGGGATTGTAGATGTACACACACACACACACACACACACACACATACACACACACACACAGCTGCTCTCAAACCAGCCACTAAGACATTCGTTATTTGCATATTAGCTTGTAGAGATAAAGCCGGCAAATTGGGTCTCAACTCGCGATGGATGTTTGCCTTGGAGTTAATTAAGAAAGCTTTTCTTGCATGTCATAAGCTTGTTACAAAACCTGTGTGTGTGTATTACTGTCTCTCATAGAAAAACCTGACTCCTATGTGTGTGTGGGTGTGTGTTTGCACATGTGCGCGCCTGTGTGTATTCTCCACAGCCTACTCGATCCAAGGCCAGAGTGTGCAGATTATCAGCCCCTCCAGTGAATCTCATCAGCAGGTGGTGGCTGTGGGGCAGCCACTCACCGCTCAGCCCCAGGGCACTGTGGTGGTAAGGACACACACAATTATGGAGAGGCGATGGTTGTACTTGACATTTGATAATTCATTTCATGTCACCATTTTCCAAAAACAAAGCTCACAAACATTTTATAATTAAGACAAATTATACAATGATGTAGCAGCTGCATAGAGAGCAAAACTGTTGTTGTTTGGGGGGATAAATACTCCGAATACTCTAAATGAGAGCTGACGTACGATCACCAAAGTTCAAAGATCAGTTCAAAAAACAGGGTCAAGTCAAGACTGAGTCTAAATGGGCTCCAGACTGAGTCAGGACAAAAAACAACACACATGTACTCTCAGTTAAAACAAAATGCACAGCAAAGCAATTAGTTTACCAGATGTTATTGATGAGCCTTATTTGTACAAAGCCACATGAAAACAAACACACTTTCTCTCTCAAGGCACCATTCAGGTAAGAGACAAGTTACGGGTATAAACATAGGCTGGCCAGGCGAGCATGTGCATCTAAATTTCCCTTGAGTGCAATAACATTTCAAAAAACATTGGCAGGAACCTTGACCCTAACCTGGAATCATTATTTTGTAATTAGGAATCTCCCCGAAGTAATATCATTGTTAACATGTTGTTTTTATTGTTGTCTTAGATTTTACACGACTGTGTGAGCAACATCTCTTTGTTACCATGCTTGTATGGCTGTGACCATTTAACTTATGGTAGTAACAGTGTCCCACACATAGAATTCACTTCGGCAGGCGGCCCAGGTATATTAAAGTGGAACTAATGTTTTTTTTTTCAACCTGGGCCTTATTTTCCGATCTACTTTTGTCTAAATGAGTGATAGGATGTTCAATATGTGACATTTCTCCAGTATGAAGCCAGGGCTGACTTGCCTGCAGCTCATGAGCACACGCTATATTAAATAATAGGGCACTCAGACAGCGTCAAACAACAACAAAATACGTCCACTAAAAGTGCATTTTTCCACACAGATAGGCTCGGATTGTTAGTATAATTATCCGACAACATAACAGAAAGGAGAAATGAACCTCTGTGTTTACCTTTAGCTGGATTCGGACATATTTGTTGTGGCAAGTCAAAACACTTCTCTGCCTGCTCCCTCTCTCTCTCTCCTCGTCCCTCTTCAATGAGCTCTGAGTCCGTGTACGTCTGTGTACTCCGTGTTCAAATAGATACGGGCGGTCATCAAATTCAAATGGCTCATCCAGATCCAGTTTGTCAAAATCGGGTAAAAATTCAGCCATGACTACTCCAAAGAGTCGCGTTTGTAAGGTCGCGCCAGATGTAACTTTCTGCAACAACTCAAAGTCTCGCAGCCCAGGTTGAAAAAAATATTAATTCCCCTTCTAAAATATATTTGGCAATTTTTTTACCCCCCAGGATGAAATTTCGAAATCTTTTATTATTAAAAATAGCTCAGTATCACTGCTGTTTGAGACTGTGTTTAACAAATTCCGTGCTTTTTCCATATATTTGTCTGTTGTGTCTAAACGGAGCAAGACAGACGCGCACACACACAGACACATAAATTCACATGCAGACAGATTAGCTGTACCTGCGATTAGAAAAGAGCAGAATGATGTAATGTAAATGAAATCAATGGAAACATTCAGTAGTTTGTAATATTGCGTTAAAGGTTACATGTTTGTTTTTTTCCCACATGTGGTCGGCCATGTTCGTACGGGCAGGTAATCCGGCCCTTTTCATCAGCTACCTACCACCAAAAGTATATTTCAGACCTGTGGGAAACACTGAATAACATCTATATTGCATTTCACAGCTGATGACGTGTATTGATATTCACTGTAATATAAATGTCTGTCTCTCTGTCAGCTAACTGCCAAGAACATCCAGTGCATGCGGACATTGTTGAACCTGGCCCACTGCCACGGCGCCGTGCTGGGCACCTCCTGGCAGCTGGTACTGGCTACGCTGCAGGTACTGTTACCGCCTGGTAGCACCCGGTAATATGTAACCACACACGTTTTTCTAATTAGACAAAACAGGCAGTCCACATTCTCTCTTTCTCACACGCACACGTGCATGTATACTCCTTCCTCTAAATAAAGCGTGTGACATTTGTATACACTGCTTATTAAGAGATATTATCTCCCAAGAATAACGTTTGCTGTACTTGTTTTGGTGCCATTTCGTGCATGCTTTATAGCACTTAAGAAACAGACAAGAAATAATTTAGTTTCTTCTTATTTAGGCTGAATAATCTGCCTTCATCAGCGCACATTTCATGGCCTTGTCAGTTGATGTAGATGTAGTTTCTCCTCTTTCCAACTCTCCTTCAGCTTTTCCTTTTTCCCTTCTCAGCACTTAGTGTGGATCCTGGGGCTGAAACCGGGTGTGGGCGGTGCCCTCAAGCCTGGTCGAGCTGTGGAGGGACCAAGTACAGTGAGTAATTTTAAGAAACTGTGTTGAGCATGCATGCTACGTGCTTTCCCGCCTTGTTGTTGAAGGCGATGAGCTGACTGGCTGTGGTTGTGTCTTTAACCTACATAGGTGCTGACCACAGCTGTGATGACAGACCTGCCCGTCATCTCCAACATCCTGTCCAGACTATTTGAGAGCTCCCAGTAAGGACTCATTATAAAAACTCCAATTACTTAACCCTGTGTCTTTGAATAGTCCAGTAGATGTTTTTTAAAGAAATATATTTTTCTTGTAAAGGTTAATTGGGCTACATTTTCTGCTCAGAGCTAATAATAACCATATGGGCATAAACAGACATTTTTTGTGTCTGTAAATTCAGTAAACCTTTGTTGTTTGCAGAAGAGTTTTTAGGCATAATGAGTTATAAAATATGAAGCTTGAATAATTATACTGTGGTTTGGAAAACAGATGTTCATCTTCATAATTGGACTGACCTGAAGAATAACTCTCTCTCTGTATTGCTGTATGTAAGAGAATAGTGGTTCCTGTAATTGAAACTATTCGTGCTCTGCAAAATATTCACACATAATATGCAACATGTGTTTTTTTTTTTTAATGTGATCAAGGTACCTGGATGATGTGTCCCTGCATCACCTGATCAACGCTCTCTGCTCCCTCTCCCTGGAAGCCATGGAAATGGCTTATGGAAACAACAAGGTAAATACTTTCTGCGTTTTAGGACTTGAAAAGTTGGTGCCTGGACATTTTAGATATGTCATCATGTGGCTTTGGTAACATGTCAAATGTTGGCTAGAAAAAGTCTTCATAAAATCATACAGGAATTGGATGTTGCCTTGTTTCTCTGTCATATAGATAAAGTTGTGTGTTTTCTTGTCTTGGTTTTAGGAGCCATCTCTGTTCGCTGTTGCCAAGCTGCTGGAGACCGGCCTTGTCAACATGGACCGTATAGAGATCCTGTGGAGACCTCTAACTGGCCACTTATTGGAGGTAACGTCTATTTAGAGCTACACCCACAAGGTGCATATAAAAAGCTGCATTCTGTGTCACCGCTTTTCATTTAAGCACAGTGATGAAGATGAAAGTAGCAGTTCATAAATGTGGTATAATTTTGTCAACCAAGGTCATACAGTTATATCATTTCAGTCACTTAAGAAATGTAATTAATTTCTACAGGTTACACTTTAATCAGGCTTTATTTAACCTAGCACAACATGGATTCAAGGTATTTGACCTGTTCAGCTTTTCTCTCCAGCTCCAGTTTGTCTAAAATTGGTTACAGCAATTGTCACTGTTTCCAGTGCTGATGATCTCACTGAAGATGTCATTGAAAATATTTGGAACCAAACTCTGTAATAATAATAATAATGATAGAAAGCTAGAACTTAAAAGAATGTCAAAATTGCCCCCTTCTACCCTTTTGGTTACGTTACTCAGTACCAAGGCTCTAATAATGACATTTTTCCGTGGAGTCTGGAGCACATATGCGCTGTGGTTTAGTCATGATGGGGAAAAATAGTTGAATGAGCTAAAGAAAGGTTGAAAGTTATTAATTAGTACTAAAAATAATTATAAACGCACAGTGAAGGACTTAATTATGTGCAATAAGTTGTAGTATATGTCAGATTCCCCTCTTTCCTTTCTGTTCTTGCATGTTGGTTAAACTTCCAAAGCTGTCGCATGTTAATTCTTTGAACATTGTTTTTAAATTTAGATGGTTGTCATAGCACTATTATTAGCTTCCCTCATATTTAAATGTGCGTTATATGGCAGTGGGTCCCATCTGGTCCAGCCACAGGGTCCAGTTTTTTTTAGCTCAGTGGTTTAAGGTCCAAACAGTTTAACATATTAAGCATCATACTTGCATTTGGCTATGCTGTCGAGCTAGTTTGCTGTCTAGTAGTTGTCAGTTGAGGCCCGTTTCCACCGCAGGAACTTCGGGGTAAATTTACGGGGCCGGGGCTGTTGGTGCGTGTCTCCACCGCAGGAACCACCCCGAAGGACAGGAACTTTTACAGGGGCTAAACAAGTCCCTGCCTCGGAGTAGGTACTCAGAACGGCCCCGAGAGACTCCTGGCTGGGGCTTGGGGATTACTTGGTGCTGATTAGATATATGCGAGGCGGGATGTGACGTTTTGTAATTCATAACATGGTTATCGTAGATTAGCTGGGACTTGACACATTTTTGAAACACTTGCAGTCCCTCCAGAACGGACCTGCGGCGCACTTTTGGACCGCGAACCACCAGTTGGGAACCACTATCATATGGGATCTTCTCAAATACATTCTAAAGTTGCCTGTGCTGCTCTTTTAAAATGAAAGACGACAGTGTGCACACATGCAGCAATAGCCTTGGCTTCATATAGCAGTTACTCTCAGATGTGATTTTAAAGCACTTTGGATTAACTACATTGTTTGTACAGTGCTTTATACGGAAGGTAAAACTGCGATAACTTGAGTTCATACTTCACTTTCTGGAGTTATTGGCACCCATGTCCTCATATCTCTAAAAGGATTCTCGTTTTTATGTGTGTGAAGGTGTGTGTTTGGAGGTTTTCTTCACATGTTCTTTGTCTATCTCCCCCTCTCTTTTTGCCCTCCTGTGTGTATTGCAGAAGGTAAGTTCAGATCTCCTCCTCCGTAATCATTGTCTTTCCCATCTCCTTCCTTTTCTCCCCCCACAGTCTGCTCTCTCTCCCTCTCAGTCTGGCATGAACATGTTGGAGTTGAGGGATCGCTGTGTAAAAAATGTGTCCACAGTGCGTTTGCTCCTGCTACCAGTGTTTGACCTTGCATTGTTGTGTGCAGTTGGCAGTGTGAAGCTCTGATTTGTCACCGAAACAGAATCTGAAGCTGCGCCTCCAAAGTTGCTTGGATTACATTCTGCTTATCTTTCTTCGCAGGCTTCAAATTCAAATTCAGAGCTTTTATATGTTAAAGGAAATTTGATAATAGCATCACCTTTATTGTGTTTTTGTTTACAGATGTGCATTATGATAACGATTAAGATGACAGAAGCTAAATAATTTAATGGATACACATGGACCATCTGGGTTCTGAAGGGATACGGCTACAGTATCTACTTAGCCGTCTCCATTTATGCATCTAAGCAACACAAAGTTTTCTCCTCTTAGAAGTCTCACACCATGAAAGTAAAAAGTTGTTTGACAAACCTCCTCATAGACCAAAGATAATTAATTTTGGCCACAAGCAAACTCCGAATCTTAAAAGCACAAGACATGATTTGTATCACGTTAGTGTACTTTTCTCTGCTGAGCCCAGCTTCTTTGTGTGTATCTATCCGAGCTTTCATGATTACACTGTCTGTCACAGCATATCTTGTGATCACAGGGGATCCCAGTCTTTATCACACAGACTGTGGTTAATTTCACCCACTTGTTTCACACCCACCCACTGTGAACACTGCTGGGAAACACTATTCTGAACACCCTTCTGCGTCAGATCTGCCGTCGTGCGCATGTGTCTGCATCTGTATGTGTCTGTGTGATGTGTCCTGCAGGTCTGCCAGCACCCGAACTCCAGGATGAGGGAGTGGGGCGCTGAGGCGTTGACGGCGCTTATCAAGGCTGGCCTGGCCTACAAGCACGACCCTCCTCTGGCCCAGAATCAGGTAGCTGACACTACAGATGCCTGTGATTGTATGTATAAAACAGTGTGGAACACAAACTACTACTTGACTCTTAGTCCTCCTCTTTCATATAAATATTGTAGGGAGTCAGGAATATTTTATTAGATAGATGTATTGTTTGTCTTCTCCGGGTTTCACTCCTTAATATTGTTTGTTTGTAATGCTGACATTTGAGAAATCTCCTCCACTGTTGCAGCGTATGTCACGATAGATAAGAGTGTGTGCCAAATGCTTAAAATGTGCAAAACAGAAATGTCACAGACACTTTCTCTTGTCACTCACAAACACAGAGTCTGTGACCTTCACCTTAGTGAGACAGATAAAGGGAATGGCACGGAGCTTATCTAAAAGAGGGCAGATGAACTGTGTGGAGGTTAATAGAAACAGCACAGAGTCATGCAGCGACTTCCTCAAGGCCGTTCTTGCAGTGGAGGCAAGATTTTACAATTATGTGTTATTGTGTTGAAATAATGCAATCAGCCAAACATTTTATGATTACAATACAAAAAAGTGGAAATAGAAATTGGGGTTTAAGTATTTAAGTGGTACAGATTCAAGGTTTGTTTTCAATCATGCATGCAAACGTTAGAGGACCATTTTTGACCTTCAATACTGCTGTCATAGTTGTTTTTTTCTCAGAAGAAAAGACCAAAATGCCCCAAATGGCTACTGTATGTGCACTTTCATAGCCATAACAATGACCCTCTCAGGCATCTGCATTTATGTTTCCACACTGATTTATTTAGTTTTTCACTTTAGATTGTACATGTCTGTAAAATGTGTATAAAAATAATGGACATCAACACCGACACGTCACGCACTGGCTTGTGGACTATTGTTTTGAAGCCTCAAGTTTGACCGTTGCCACATTTGATTGAGATGGTGCGACTGGTCAATCACAAGGTGGCCACGCCCTACGTCGTTCCCTGCTTTATTGTCTGTTTTACTCTAAATGAGAACATAATTTGCACAATTAAGATCATGTTGTTTTGAAGAAGACGTTACACTAAAGATTATGACCATAAACTTATGAGGAAAATGTTAACTGATGTCATAAACCAAGTGAGAAGTTGAGTCATTTTCTCATTGACTTAGATACAACCAGACTTCTTTTTGCAACCAGTGGAGTCGCCCCCTGCTGGCCATTTGAAAGAATGTGGGTTTAAAGGGATAGTGCACCCAAAAATGAAAATTCAGCCATCATCTCCTCACCCTCATGCCGAGGGAGGCTCTGGTGAAGTTTTAGAGTCCTCACATCACTGGCGGAGATCCCAGGGGAGAGTGGGTAGCAGCACAACTCCACCTAATGCAGGCTGACGGCGCCCCAGATTGAAACGTCCAAAAACACATAATTGAAACCACAAAATATCTCCATACTGCTCGTCCGTAGTGATCCAAGTGTCCTCAATCCCCGATGTAAAGAGTTGTTTGGAAAAACGTCACCTGAACTCTGTTTTTAGCCTCATTGTAGCCTGCAGCTCTAACTGTCTCTCTGTACACGGCACTCGCACTGAATTTTAATTTTTGGGTGCACTATCCCTTTAAAGGCACTCCGCTTTGGCTTCAGTTTTTAAACCCTGAGGCTACATCCACTTCTTTTATACAATCTATGGGTCAGTGTAACAGTCAACCCCAGAAAATCACCACTGACAATTAAGTGACTAACTAAGTGAGTTCAATAAAAATGACTGTAGGTGTATGCACCACATTCAGCTGTTCTAAATGTTGAATGTATGAGCTGTATGTATGCACTATGCAGTGCAATAGCAAAATTTCCAAAGTAAGAATTTACTCTAAGCAGATAATTGTCTGTCACCTAACAAATCAGTTACCATCTCCCTCTTCCTGTCCCCAAGCGGCTGCAGCTTCTGTTGCTGAACCCCCTGAAGGAGCTGTCGAACGTGCTGCACGCAGACATCAGGCAGAAACAGCTGGAGAGCGTCCTGCAGATCCTGCAGAGCCAGGGAGACAGCCTGGGGCCCGGCTGGCCCCTCGTCCTGGGTGTCATAGGAGCCATCCGCAATGATCAAGGGTAAGAGCACGAAGGAGGAGGAGATGGACAAAGGAGGCAGGGCTCTACCTGTGCTGAAGTAGTTCTTATTATATGTTAAATGCTAATATTTCTTCTGTGAGAGTCACCCTGCATTTCTGTTGTAACAACCATTATACAAGCAAGCAAGCAAGTCAATAATCTGCAGTCAACCAAAACACGCTGTGTGTCTTGTTTCCCTTCAGCGAGTCATTGATCCGAACAGCCTTCCAGTGCCTGCAGTTGGTGGTGACTGACTTCCTGCCCACCATGCCTTGCACGTGCCTCCAGATCGTAGTGGATGTAGCCGGCAGCTTCGGCCTGCAGAACCAAGAGCTCAACATCAGCCTCACCTCCATTGGCCTATTGGTGAAATGACTTGTCTTGTGGTCTTTATTTTTAAGTGTTATGTTAAGAAACTCTCTTCTCTGCTCTTGCATCATATTCTGTAAAATGCTCAGAAAACATTTGGTCTACGGAGCTTTGAGAGGCCACAAGTAGAATAATGTGATGTAAGTGGTCAGTATACAGGTGTGCGTGTGTGCAACTAAAGGTGAAGCAAAAGAAATTAAAGAAACTTCCTGCCTTGTATTAAGTATTATTGAAAAGAAATTTGTTTGTGACAGAAAGACAGGTTGGACACTTTTCTTCTCCAGTAGTTTTAAAGCTGAAACACAGTGTGTATAATATGATCAGACAATTATTATATCACATAATTCCTTGTTTTGCATTATCTTATCTAATTTACCAGCACTTAAGCACTCTACTGACATCTCATAGATACTTTGTACTGCATTCAGGACATGCAAACCCGATATTGATCTGTGGTTTGCAGGATTATTTCTCTTGGAGTGTGGCAGTTCCTGCGAGATTACTTTATGGTAATAGGATATCTGAACTGCCAGAAGCATTTTACTAACCTTCCTCTCCAATTTGTGCCCGCACTCTCTACCCCCACTTCCCCTTTTTACCCACAGTGGAACATTTCGGACTACTTTTTCCAAAGAGGCGAAGCCATCACACAGGAGCTGGAGAGGGAGGAGGAGGCTCTGCAGAAGCAGGCACAGGAGAGAGGAGAGACCCTGAACAGGCCATTCCACCCCGCCCCTCCCTTCGATTGCCTGTGGCTGTGCCTGTACGCCAAGCTGGGCGAGCTGTGTGTCGACCCACGGCCTGCTGTGCGCAAAAGCGCAGGGCAAACGTTGTTCTCCACCATCGCTGCCCACGGGACGCTGCTGCAGCAGCCAACGTGGCATATTGTGGTCTGGAAGGTAGTATGCAAGAATGTGTAATTGTCTTTTGATTCAGTTAAACTGGAGGAGGCTGTCATCAGTAATGTTTGTACGAAATATTGCTGCAATAAAGGGGCTGAAATACACCTCCCTTTCCTTAGAGATATACTTTGTATTTATTATCTTATTCTAAATGATCATAGACTCTTTGGAGCTCTTCCTGCTGGTTTAACTATCTTTGTGTCACCACTAGGTACTGTTCCACCTGCTAGACTGTGTGAGGACATCGTCCACCACAGCAGACAAGGAGAAGATTGAGTCCGGTGGTGGGAACATCCTCATTCACCACTCCCGCGACACAGCTGAAAAACAGTGGGCGGAGACGTGGGTGCTGACGCTGGCAGGGGTGGCACGCATTTTCAATACGAGGCGGTATCTCCTGCAGCAGTTAGGTAAGCCTGGCACAATCTGCTCTGATACTTAAAAGGGTAGTTTAGATTTTTGGAAGTGGAGTTGTATGAGGTACTTATCCTTATCCATAGTCAGTTTATTACTAACAGTCCAGGTCAGTCGAAGAAGCAGGCAGGTGTACCAACACGGAAGCTAAGCAATGTACTGCAGTGGATGGGGGCAGCAGCAAAATATATTCAATTAATATTAGTTTAGGTTTATGCTACATTTGGAATATTTTCACTGCCTTACAACGCCATCAGATATTGCTCTCTTCAAAGCCAGACTCCATTGGGAAAAACAGTAATTTACTCAATGCCTTGCGTTTGCGTTATTGTGTGACTTCAGTGTTTGAAAGAGTAAGTTTGAATTCAACAGAGTCACACAGTAACACCAACTGACTAACTGATCGAGGCAGCGATAGACAGCTACTTCCATGTTTAGCGAGCTAAAATTAATGTTTTTCTCAGTGGAGTCTGGTGTCATTGACGAAATGGGGAACCAAAGCCGTTAACAGCTTCCTTATCTGGAAGGGTTTTGTGCTGCAAGGTAAAGCAGTGAAAATATCCTCAATATAGCATACATTAAAACTAAATATATATTTTTTCCATGGCTTAAATACATTTTGCTGCAGACCCTTTCCACAGCAGTGCATTGCTCAGCTTCCGTGGCGATACTCTCGTGTGCTTCTCCAAACTGGGAGCGACCACCATCTACTGGAGGTCATACACTGATTATAGATAAGTGCCTCATACAGCCCCACTTCAACAGATCCGATTTATCCCTTTAACCACTGTATCCAATGCTGTTGTGCATTGAGGTAAACTGTGACACACTGCCGCAGTCTGCCACAGAATTGTAAACGATGCAAATTACATATCAAAATATATTCATAAGCCTCTGCCAAGTGTAGCGAAAGTTCAGAAACAGCCCGGCTGTTTTTACTGCTATATTACCACACATTAAGTCATGGTAAGCCCCATACGGACAGGATTAACATTCCAGAGAGATATGAATGATAAAACATGAGCTCCTCATTAACTGCACTCATCCCTCTGAACATTTTAGCCAGTGCCAAATTACAAGAGGTGAGTCATAATATACAACACATTCCCAGCCTACTACACATTAAATCACTTAGGGGAACGCTGCTCTTCCTACATACAGCGGAGATAAAATGACTAACTGCTGCTGGCAATATAATATCACCGTATGGGCCTCCTAGGATGATTGTATGTCATTCAAAATAAGCTCATATTCATATTAACTAAATATATGAATGGGAAGCTGTGTTTGCGACTGATACACCTGCGGTTCTGGCACAGCTCTCACCGTGTGGCCTCTTTGAACTCCTGTTATCTGCCTCTGTTGGTTTGAAACCTCACATATCAAATTCATAATTGTCACACTTTATTTACAGCTGACAAAGGCCGCTAATTGGCAGTCTCACACTCTCTTATCATTGCGCTGTGAATCTGCAGGTGATTTCTTCGAGGCCTGGGAGGTGCTGCTGAACCACATTCAGTCGGCCGCTCTCAGCAAAAACAACGAGGTCTCGCTGGCTGCCCTCAAAAGCTTTCAGGAGATCCTACAGATTGTGACACCTGTTAAAGACTCAGATAAAGCAGGTGACGCACTCGCTGCTATGGGCGTCCCCCCAGTGCTCATCGACCCTCTCTCGGCATCCGGGCCCGGCAGACCCCTGGTGCGTTCAGATTCGCTTGTCGAGCGGCTGACACGATACAACGGCGCGGAGCTGCAGGCCCCTCCCCCTGGAGAGGAGTCAGCCTTGGAAGACTCTGCGTTGTGGTGGTCTGCTTGGAACACGTGGTATCGAACAGGAACGGACAGCACAAGACCACCTAGTGGCCCGACAGAGAAGTTCTCCTTCATCCCCAGCCAGCCTTTCCTCACAGCGTTGATCCAGATTTTCCCAGCGCTCTACCAGCACATAAAAGCCAACTTCAGTATGGAGGATCTGAAGAAGCTGGGGGTCATCCTCCATGGGGCCGTGTCCGTGCCTATTAGCAGCGATGCCTCGCCCTTCATTCTCCCCTCCTACACTGAGGCGGTGCTCACCAGCCTGCAGGAAGCGGTGCTCATCGCCCTGGATGTTTTGCAGAAGGTGAGTAAAGCAAAATGTAGCGTCAGGAAACAAAAATATGGGAGCGAACCAAGGAGCCTTTTAACATATGATAAATAAGAAAAAAGAGCCAAGTGGGGTGTCATGGCGATCTAGGGGTCTAAGACACGTACCACGTAACCGCAGTGTCCCTGGTTTGAATCAGGCAGGGGACATTTGTTGCATGTCATCCTCCCCTCTCTTGCTCATCAGATAAGATAATAAAATCTTAAAATGCAGTGAGCCAAGTAAACAAATGAACAGTGGAAAACAAAGTTATTCCTAAGAACAGTCATGTCCAAAGTCTGGCTCAGGGGCCACTGATTTTAAACAGCCCTCAGCTTGTCGTTCAAAACATACATATGGTTAACACCGTATTGTTTAATCAAACCTGGTCACTTTGCGTTTGCAATGGCAGGACAGTCATACACAGGCGGAGCGAATGTGTTTTCATAAGCAGACGTTAAACCAGCAAACAGTTACCTAACACCAGAGATCTTCTTCTAGGTAGCAGACATGGCCGCAGCAAGGAAGCATAAAGTCAATAGAGGGGGCCACTGCTTTCAGGAGCGGTTTTCACTTAAAGATAAAACACTTGTGTTTGTCATTTGTATGTGATTTTATTTTTTTTAAAATAACCAATATGATGTGAGAAGTAGCAGGCCCCCAGGTATTTTCACATTGCTATTCAAAGAAGTTTTACACCCCTGCCAAAGAAATTTGCAGTGACGTGTGGGAGCCATCCTAATGCTTTTACCCAGTGTTTATCCAGTATATTCCAATGCGGCGAATGACTTCTTGAAGGTGTTGTTGATGACGTTTGCAACTAGATGTCACAACCCCCCCTTCCACTACATAATGTCAGTGCAGCGCTGTTGCTTGAAGCAACAGGGGTTGCCACTTCGTTGCACAACCTGCATATTTTATGATAGAGCATGCGAGACTCTGTACCAGCTCATGGTAACGTTATTCTCATGACTTACCCTGCTCTCGCTCTCTGTTTATCATGAGACCCATGCAGACCCTCAGCATCCACCTCTGGCTAGGAGACTAATGCTGCAGGAGTGTGAGCTCCTCACCAGGAACAGAGTCGGCCTGCATGCACATAATTACAGGGCTAACTGTAGGCATGACATGGCTAGGGCTGCCACAACTAGTCGACTAATCGATGACTAATCGATTATTAAAATAATCGGTGACTATTTTAGTAGTCGACTAATCGATTTGAGTCATTTTTCATAGAAAAGTACTATAAAAGTACCTCAAAATACTCTTACTGCAGCTTCTTACGTTCAGATATTGGCAGCTTTACACACTCTCCCATGACAGTGAACTAAAACCGTTTGGCGTGAGTATGAAACAAGACATTAAATGACGTAATTTTGGGGTTTGGACGAGACAGACCGACATTTTTCAACATTTTAACACATTTTTCGATGAAATGATTAGTCGACACTGAAGAAATAATCGACAGATTAGTCGACAATGAAAATAATCGTTAGTGGCAGCCCTAGACATGGCTAATGTTACCCAGCAGTTATTAACAGGTGCAACAACAGAGATGAGCCGTGTTGGTGTCAGTGTGAGTTTACTGGCTACATGTTAGCCACAGCTGCTGCGTTAGCTTGTGACAAACAGGCAGACGTTGACTGACCATTCGCCTCCCGCCTCAACTTGCAACTATGAAGTCTCTTAATCGCTAATATGCTATTGGCTCACAAGGCTTGTTAGAAGCAGTAACCAAACTTCTGTCATCTTACACAGAGGTAAACAATATTCATTTTGTACCCGTCAAAAATTTAAAAATGTTTAACTCACAATTATTTCTTTTTTTAGGGAAAGCAATGCTTTTATTCTGCACTTTTCTATGAGCTCTGTGCATGTAATTAATGTAGTGTTTTTTTAGTCTTTAAAATGACAGAAAATGTCTGTCACAATTTCTCAGAGTTTTGTTTAACCAAAGAGTCCACAATTGTTTTTCAAATAATAAAAAGAAAAACAGCAAATCCTCTCATTTGATGAGTTGGAACCAACAAATGTTCAGCAATGCCTGATATTAATTATGATACACATAATATAATTCGAACAGAACATTTCCTTGTATCTTTAATTGATACCTTGACTTGATAAAGCAACCTCAGTCCTCTCTGCTATGAATACCATGTCTTTGTATTCCAGACCCTCACGCTCCCTGTCAACCAAAAGTTATTTCTTCCGATTTTGTGTCAACTCGGTCCAGGAAACAATGTGTCAGTCTGCTAAATTATGCAACATGCAGTCCCGTGGTGGAAGTCAGCAGTGTTTGTTCCTCCCTATCCTCCCTGCTGCAGGCCATCTGTGTGGGCCCGGAGAACCTGCAGGTCATGTACCCAGCCATCTTTGAACAGCTGCTACTCTTCGTGGAGTTCTCCTGCAAGCCTCCTCAGTACGGCAGGATGGAAACCAAACACGTGGCCAATGCCAAATACAACCAGGTAGGGGAAAATTGAATTGGCTGTTTACCTGCTTGGTTTTTCATTTGCAATTTGTGCCTCTCTCCAGTTTGTTTCATTAAAATGTTGGATGGTGTACACTGTTATCCATTGCCCTTCTCTCTTCAGCCATTCTCAACAAGATCATCCCTCTTCTTTGATGTTCATGAGGCATCTCCCCTCCTCCCTCCCTCCTTCAGTCTAGTCTTAAGAAGCCCCTATCATGACCCATTCATGAGACTGACAGGTTCTTCAAGACCCCCATCAGTAGCCCAAAGCCATTTCTTCCTTATATTCCCTCCCTCATGCTTCATCCTGCTGGCAGCACGCCGGAGGAAAGTTTCACTACTTTCCAGTTCAATCACAGTTCAGACTCATTACAAACATTTATTTCCCAGTGATCTTGAGCAAGATTACTTCATTTATAAAACCACCAACAATTCTCATTTCTTCTCAAGAACAGAGGAGTCTTTTCACAACATTGTTCTGATATCAGTGTCTTTCTTACTCACTGTTGTTGTGGAAACCTACGAAATCCAGCAGGTGCTTTGTCATCAGGGGAATGCTGAGAGTTGTCTCAGTCAAACACAGGCAGGCTGGTGCAGTTATGCTAAGAAATGTTACGCATTTCATGTCTCAAATCCTGACTGCCAGTCTGTTAGTGCTGCATGTGGGGTCCAGACTCAGCCCCATCTGAATCTGAATCTGTTTAAATTGTTTAAGTGTGAGGGTCAAACAAAATTCCCACCCAGCTAAACAGATGTTATGGGTGGTCTTTACTGCCTTGTTGGCTTTTACACAGGGTTGTCAGATTGCATCAAATGTCCTTGGTGCTAGGAGTGAGTGTGGTTTTTCCCCTCAATCAGTCCTGGTCATTGAATCTCATTTAGCCAACAAGCCACTGCAAATTCGACACAACTTAAAACAGCAGTTTAATTGCGATCTTCTCTCATTCTGTTTCTTGGGACTACTCACTGGATAACCATTTTAGATCCAGCTCTTTGCACCGGTGAGTTCCGTCATCTCCTTCAGACCCCCTCCCCCTCTCTATAGTTTTACTAAGCTGTGCTGAATGGTGACGACCTACCCTCTGCGGTAGATGAGATATCACACCGCATGGTAGGCTCTCACGTCTCATCTGCGTTTCCTCACTCCATGCTCCCCCTTTTCTGCCTGCCACTAACTGGTGGTTATGCCTCTGTGTGCACAGCCCCTGTGCCGTTCCATTTTCAGTTGATTTCGTCTTTTTGGTGATTTTGTTCATAAGCACACGTGTGGTTCGATTTATATTTCTTAAAGACACACTTTGTAGCATCAAGTCATTTGTTTGGCTGTAACATTGCGGCTGTGGTCATATGAGCCTAACAAAACTTGAAGCAGACTAATAGCCACTGCAACTTTCAAATAAATATCTGTGCTAATTGTGTACTTATACAAAGTGTGCCTTTAAAAACTGCTTTCAATGTGGCTCTGCCAGAAAGTAGAAATAACAGTATTCAGATTTGTTTGAGTAACACCCACTCCTGTTTTTCTTTCCTCTTGTTAAATCCTGTTGCTTCTACAGGCAGAATGGGTTGCCTTAAACTATGTGCCCTTTGCTGAGCGCTCCTTGGAGGTGGTGGTGGACCTGTACCATAAAACAGCGTGCCACAAAGCGGTCATCAATGAGAAGGTTCTGCAGAACATCATTAAGGTATTTTCCTCATGATTGGTATTTATGATTACTAGACTTCCAATAAAGATCTGGAATTGATAGAAAATTTGTTTTCTGGTATAGTTATTATAAAAACTGCAACAGTCAGAAACAATGATTTTTTTTTTTTTTTTTTTTTTAAATAAAATGATTAATGATCAAACCTTATTACCAATATCAAAGCACCTTTTTTTTTACTCTAGCCCAGTTAGGCTAGGTTAAATTGGCTTCAGATGATATATCTACGGAAGCGTATTGCATTCACTTGACAAATAAAATACAAAAAAAAATCTGTTTTATTGAGTAATTTTGTTTTTCGGAGTCATTTTTTTATTTTTCTGTGTAATTTTTTTTCTGTTTTCCGCGGTAACGTTTTTTTTTTGTTTTTCAGGGTAATTTTTTCTGTTTTTCTGAGTATTTTTTTCTGAGTTGAGAGAGCAATAGAACAACAGATGCTTTCATTCCTTTCTTGCGAGCTCGATATAATGGAAACATGCAGGTCGCATGTTAAGTTTAATTCAGTTTTACTTTGTTTTGGGTTTGAGACACTGGGAGATACTCTTGTCTTTAAGTCATATAGATGGTGTTTTCATTAGTTTGTCGACTTACCGCAGGCACTGGTCACTTGCAGGTGCCAGGTGGGAGCTTCTCTTGAGATTTTGAAGTATCTTGTCTCCTCGTTCAGAAAAATTAATTACCACAAAAACAGAAGAAAAAAATCCCCTAAAAACAGGGAAAAAATTACAATGAAAAACAGAAAAAAGTATACCAAAAACCAGAAAAATAAATAAATTACTCTGAAAAACAGAAAAAATTACTCAGAAAAACAGCGCTTTTTTTTTATTTGTCAAGCGAATGCAATACGCTTCCGTGTTTATCAGTTATGAATCCTTCATTTGATCTTGCTCTGACAGAGGGCTTCAGAGACAGAGTGAATTACGATACTTGAGGATTACGGGACCTGGCGTACTGACACAACAACACTCTACCCCGTTAAAACAACACTCACAACTTTATGAAAAACTCCTTTTGATGGACTCTTACTGACTAAAGGAGTATGAATAACCTACAGATGAGGAATGGACACATAATTTGAGGTAGCCAACAACCTGGTTTTATATAGCCGAAGAACTTCTGTAAAAAAATGTAACTGCTTGGCTTCCAGACCAGGCTTCTAATTTAGACAAGCGTTTATTTGTCAAAATGTTTAATTGAAGTTGTGCTGTATTTTCATTTTAACAATTTCATGTCTGTTTACTTCCTGTCACCTTGACAGCAATGTTACCTTCGCCTCAGACCTTTGTGTTGTGAGTGCTTTTTCATCCATACAATAGTTACTTAACTTTTCACAGTTAGCGTTGCACATATTGTTGATAGGATTTACCGTTTGTGTTCGTTCATTCGTTCCTTTTCCGTAACTTCATATCCTGTTGGGGGTCACAGGGGGCTGGAGCCTACCCCAGCTGACACTGGGCGAGAGGCAGGGTTCACCCTGGACACGTCACCAGACTATCGCAGGGCTGACACATAGAGACAGACAACCATTCACACCTACAGACGTCACAATACATAGTGCAATTAGAGAACTCTCAGCCCTTTGAGCACCAGTATTTGTTGAACCCTGTGCAGTGCAGTCAGAAAGTGTGGAGTGATGTTGTGAGACGGTTTTGTAATTTTAAGAGTATATAAACACAGAATCACACAGGGCAGGAAATTGCTGCTGCGCTGCTATCTGTGGGATGAAACCTTCAGGCAAGTTGAACTTCTGGCGTGTCCTCTCAGTGATGTCACAACAGGTGTTTTAGGGCAGAGCACCATGTTTTATATGGATACTAAATACCTTGAGGTGTTGCAGATTCTAACAAACAGACACATAGTGGATATGAAGTCGTAGTCATGTCATGTCCTCTAATAGGCTAAATGTGAATGAGTTAGGAATATGCTAACTGAATATTGTGAGTATGTTTTGAAATAATTCATTCTGTTAGCTGTCTTGAGGAGTCAGTCAGTGTCCACCAGCCTGTGGGCAACTATCACTCCACTTGCCTCTCTGATAGTATTGATCTCAAAGCTTACATCTTCAGTGCAGCAGATGTGAGGTGCAGTTGGTGCCAAATATCAGTATTTTCTGAATGCAGTCTCTCAGAAACCAAACGATTTTGTCAGTGCAAGTGCTAAAAGCCTCGACTTCTTAACGCTGACACTGAGTCTTCTATTTTACCCGGTTTCTGACACCTATGTTTAACTGCTCTTTTCCCAGAGTCTGTTTAAAAGAAACCTCAAACTGAGGAGAGTTAATTTGCCAAGGAGCTATTATGAAGCCTCCCAGTGGACAAATCCAAATCTGGCCCCCACCCCTTTTCGTCTCCAAAACAAGAAGGCAATACTTGTAAAATCTCAACCTTGGGGAACCCAGCTGTTCTCTGAAAAGAGGGCTTTGTCAAAACGACGGTCTATTACTTTGTCTGCTTTTGTAGAACGAATAGGACCACGGCCTGCAAAAAGTGTTTCCTGCTTTGATGTTTGCTCTATGAATTAAAGTCTCTTCACATTTCAGTATGAAAGAGGACGGTGAAAGGTGTGCAGGGTGCTGCAATCGGTTTTACCTTGAAGTCTTTCTCTGTGTTTGAGTCTCATGATGTTTTATTGTTGCTGTGTCCTCCTTTGTTTTTCCATTCACCCTTCAGACTTTAAGAATGCCCTTGGGTTTGAAATATGCCTGTCCATCAGAGAGCACCTGGAAGCTCGCCGTGTCGTCTCTGCTCAAGGTGCTGTCTATCGGACTGCCGGTGGCACGCCAGCATGCCTCGTCGGGAAAGTTCGACACCATGTGGCCAGAGTTAGCCAATGCCTTTGAAGACTTTCTTTTTACCAAAAGGTACAGATTTACACGTTTAAAGTTCAGAATGTATAATTTCGAAGCTCTGAGCGCCAAACTCATTGGGGTTTCCCCTTTTATAGCACACCTCCAGATAACTTGTCCATCCAGGAATTTCAGAAGAATGAAGCGATTGATGTGGAGGTAAATACTTGTTTCTAGTCCCCAGCATGTCAGTGTGATTCTGTGCGGTAGCCAACACCAGCATTGTGTCCTCCTCATTTTAGGTGGTCCAGCTGATCAGCACAGAGATTTTACCGTTTGCCAATTTCATCCCCAAAGACTTTGTTGGCCAGATCATGACTATGCTCAATAGAGGCTCCATTCACTCTCAGTCTCCCTCATTTACAGGTAAGATGCAACTTTGGCAGCTATAAAAATAATTTGACTTCAGCTGTGTTGTTTACTTTGTATCCCTGATGGGACAGCGGGATGGCCAAGTGCTGGAATCATACTGAAAAGATTTAGTCATTGGTTTGTTGCAAAAGCCCTCCCTGTGGCTCCTCACCAACAATGGCTTCTGTCAAACTCCTCAAGACAGTAAAGCCCCGTCTGTCCACTCATTGTAAATCACTCTGGCGAGCGGCGTCAGCAGAATGTCTAACATGCAAAGGGTTTTCCCTTGACAGAGGCAGAGATCGATGTGCGGATGAGGGAGGAGTTTTCTAAGGTGTGTTTCGAGACGCTGCTGCAGTTTTCCTTCAGCAACAAGGTGTCCACCCCGCAGGAGGGCTACATCTCCCGCATGGCGCTCTCTGTGCTGCTCAAGAGATCCCAGGATGTTCTCCGACGCTACGTAGAGGATGAGAGGTTGAGTGGACGCTGCCCCCTGCCCAGGTACATCCCACGCACCTTTGTTTTTTTTTCCATATTTTATGACAGACTAAAATCAGAAATTCAGCTCTGAACACTGGTGTTTGTTAGCGGAGACATTTCACAATGCAAAACCAAGACCACCGCAGCTCCAGCTATGCATCCATCACCCATCATCCATTATTTTTCATTTTCTCTCTCGTAAAACACCACAAAACCACTCTATTTCTCCAGTTTTGCACACTGGCACTTTATTTAAGGCTTGGGTGTAACGCTACATTCTGCAACACGCTTCTTTTTTTTTTCCTCCTAAGCAACGATGAACGTTAAATGATTCCCAAGGGGAAATTGCGCCATCAGCACAGAAAACAGCAAAGGGGTGGTGGGGGAAGTTCATAACAATATGATGTACATATTAAAAGCAATTGCAAGGTTGCTTAACTTCAAACATTTTAAACAAATATTTTAAAATGAGATTAAAAAAATATGTGAGAATGAGAAAATCATGGAATGCATAATGTCATTAGAGCATGAAAAAAAAACAGCTTGAAGAGCAAATTATATACAACATGAAAAATAAGAAATGGTTTCAAGTCATACAACAACAGACTGGGCCTTTTCCATTGCTGCTCCCACCGTCTGGAACTCACTCCCTAAAGACATCAGAGACTCCCCTCACTCTCCACCTTCAAGAAAACCTTCAAAACACACCTTTTCAAACTGCCTATAACCTCTAAAATTAGTGTACTTCGCCCTGTCTGCATTATTTCCCTCTCTACCTCCCTATTGATTGTTTCATCTTATCGAGTATCCTGAAAAGCGCTATGTAAGTCCATTGTATTACAAATCTGTGTTAGACTTAGAGTGGAACTTAACTAATTTTACACATCAGAGTGTGTTTACAGATCTTGGAGAGTGCACAATATCAGACTTCACTTCACGATTATCATGGCCAAAAGATATAATCATGATTTTTTTTTTGGGGGGGGGAAATGCTATTAACTTTGTTTATTATGCATTTTGTCTCTTTTTTGGCAAATGAATTACACTCAAAATACGAGTGTAGCATGGTGGAGAGAGAGTCAGTAACCATAACTGTACAAAAAGAGCAGTTACACTTAACAGATGGTGTAAAGGAAACCACATGGTGCTGGGAGAGGGAGACAATGCACGAACAAGAACAAACAGAAGTGATTTAAGAGGCGCTCGATTATTTACATGATATTATCATATGTGTTTTATTAACACAATATCAATATTTTAATGTATATATCACGGTTATTTTTAATACTGGTATATTGAGACAAGATAAAAGAAAAACATGAGAAAAATGATGCGTGGAGTTAAAAGACGATATCTCTGGATCTGCTCCATTATTCAGGTCTGCTCAGTCTGTTCAGCATAGCTCTGGTATCTGGGTACTTTTAGAGCAACTCATGAAATGGGGGAAGGCGTTTTGGTGTTTAGCGTGCAGTTTTTGCCTGTCAGCTCACATGCTCAGTTTCTGCTGCATCAGTTTCGACCTTTTAATCCCCCTCACTGTCCATCACGAGTCCCACATTGTCATAGGAGAACAATACTACAGCTGGACTAGTCTTATATTAATGTCTTTGTAAAACTGCAGAATTTACAGCAAATAGTTTTTATACATTGTACATTATAAAAGATACAAACAGGAGAAGCTCTTTCCCGTGGCTGTAATGCAACACCATAACCCAACCACAACACACCATCACGTTCTCATAAATCTGACCACTTGTGCACACTGATCAGATTGTGACATTTGGATGGACTTTTCTTCTTCTGCAATCTGTCAAACTACTTCAGTAAAACTGCTCCTGGTGGTTAAGTAGTCTTGATCTCCTGATTGATTGTATTTAATTTCTTGAGCAACGTTTTGTCTGTTTTCGCTGCTTGCTACAGCTCAACATGTTGCATGATCATGAACACAGTATACTGATTTGCATCCTATCTTCTGTGCAGTGGAGGGAAAATGAATCTTAAGCCCCTTTCCCATTGGACAAAAAAACAAAACAAACACTAACACCCACTAACGTCTGGCTTTTGTCTTTAATGGGAACCGTCACAATCGGCATTCACTCCAGGGACAAATGACTCTGCAGTTATGGGTAGTAGTTATTGGCTCAAGCTCCACGGGCAGTGGTGGAAAAAAGACACAAGAATGGAAGCGCTAATTTTCGTCCCTTTTGTCAGGGCAATGCAATGACTCACCATCACAAATTTCATCCCTCTCTGTCCAAGCCATGCTCAAACAATGCTTAAAATGTAGTCGATGTAGGGGCATCCATTAGCTCACCTGGTAGAATCCAACTCAGGCCCTTTTGCTGCATGTTGTTACATCCTGGCTCTTTGACTGCAACAATATTGGGAGATGAGACGAGTGTATAAATCGTTAAAAGCATATTCATTTACCAAAAAATGATAAATAGGTAGTGGAAGTGGTTTCCAACATTTAAAACCCACCCTAGATTCAAAGGGAGCCCCGACCAGAACACCTTGCAAAGTCAGCAACTTCGGCAGGTTTTAGGGTACAATTTATTACTGGACTATCGGAATGTAGGCTATACAAACAACAGATGGTTAAACTAGCGTAAACTCATCAGCAACTCGGTTGAACACAGTGTTAAGATATTTAAACAAATCGACCTACCAGAAGAAAATCAATCAGAACTAGAAGAAGTTGTAGACGTCCCCTGTTTTCAGCGTTTCTTCTCCGTTGATTCATCAGACGGAGAAGAATAAACATTTTCAAACCTGAATGACGACTGGTATCTTGCGTCACTACTACGCGTGACGTGTCCCTGCGCAATGGCCACGCCGATTTGCATGAGGTGGTGTCTCATTTCTTAGGGAAAGATCTCTACCCTAATATTTCTCACTTCCCTCATCAAGGGTTATCTCGCAAACGAGGGCACTCAATACCAAGTGGAAGATTTAAGGGATAGAAATGGGATTGGGCCTTTATATCATGAAGCACGCCAGGCTTAGGTGTGTCTCATGATGTTAATGACGAACCTCTGGCTTGACCCGCATCCTGTAACAAAAAAAGAACAGCCAGGAAAACAGGCACACCTAGTGGAGCGGAGGGATTGTCACAATGTCGTCGTCCCCTCTCGCGCTACAGCTTTCCTATCTCATAAAGGTTACTATGGTTTTTAAAGGCTTGGTGGGTTGATGCACTAAAAGGATACTTGTTGCTAAATTGTCATGGAGGGTAAACCTTTGCAAAATGTCTCATCACTGTTGTCTACGAACTTTGTTCATTTCTGTCTGTGTTGCCTTGTTTCTCTAATTATAACTTATTCAACCACCAACTTTGCACTCAACAGCTCTCACCAGAAAAAAATACATATTTAAAGCAGGTGTTTACTGTCTCCCTCTCTCCTCGAACTGTAACATCTCCAGGCTCTCTGTACTGTATGTCTTTGTAGCTAATAAAGGTCCTTGGTCTTTTTCGTTCCAGGCAGCAAGTGACAGAGATTATCTTTGTCTTGAAAGCTATCAGCACTTTGATGGACTCGCTTAAAAAGACACAGCCAGAAAATGGTGAGTATCAAACTGTGTCAAGGATTAAACAGATCTTAGAGAGAGGTGACGCTGTGAAAAAGCTTGAAAAATACAACAATGCCACCGTATCTATCATCTATTCATTTCAGATAAATGTGTCAGAGTACAGTTGGGACCACTTTTCAAATGAGTTTTATCTCCAATCTGGGTAAAACTGTTTACGTTTCCAGCAAGGTCAATTACAAGAAATGATTATTTTTTAACCGCGGTAGATTGAAGTCGTTCTAAAATTACGTTTTTGAAGTGCCCTTCAAGATGTTTGCATTACATCGTCCTTTATTCAGAGCAAAACTCATTTCCATACGCCTGTGGGAATTTTATCCAGGAAATGATTTCTCTGATTGCCTTCTATCACAATTCATATTCTCTTCTTCCTCTCCTTCCCATCCCCACTCCTCCTCCTCCTTTGTATTTTTTCCCCCTCTTGCTCTGCGATTCTTTTGTTTACTGCCTGCAGTGGACGGCAACACATGGGCTCAAGTGATTGCCCTGTACCCCACACTGGTAGAGTGCATTACGTGCTCCTCGTCTGAGGTGAGCTCAGCCCTGAAGGAGGCCCTGGGGCCCTTTAAAGACTTTATGCAGCCACCCGTCTCCAGAGTCCAGAACGGAGAGTCCTGACCAGGCTCGCACACGTTTGTTTTTTATAATGAAGAAATCTTGAATGTGTCTTCTCGACCCACGTGCTTCACAAGCGCACGGACGCGAACTCCACGTGAGCCCCATCTACGGTGACATGAAGCAACCCACGGTAAGCAGGGGACCGCTCGGACCACGCTGATGACCCCGACCTTCATATGCATCATCGTATGCTTCTCATGTGAGCTGATTACGCCTCTGCCCCCTCCATTCTCATACAGACTGGCTGCACTCTTGTGTTAACTACAGAGATTTAAAAAAATTGCAGTGTTGCCTCTGAGTTTAGTTTGTTTTATTCTCCCGATGAGGCCGAGTCGATGTACAGTGTGTGGTGATAGTGTTGATGATGTAATTAACAAAAAAACGAAAAAAAAACAAATGCAAAAACTGGGGCTTTATTGATCTTAAGAATGAAAACTTAGACTTTTGCAACATTTTCAACAGTGAGGATTTTATGCAAGAAAACAAATCTTACTGTAACATTCCATGTCATCTTTAGCCAGCCATCTGAGAAGGGATGTACTTGTCTGTATAAAATAAATGGGACAATTCTACAATCAGCTCTGTGCTCCGAGTGTGCTCAGTTACAATGCATGTTAAGGTCAGAATAATTAGCTATTAATATCAAACCCGTTTTTCAAAATGTGACATCCCTGATGAAAAGAAGAGTCACTCTCACTATCAGCCAGGATTCCCCTGCAGCATTCTCTTTTATTTCAGAATAATATTTGCAGTGTCCTCATCTAAAGATTAGTATTAGAATTATTTGAATATCAAATGGACCGAACCTCGTTAAAATGTCACCACCACCGTAGGTGTCTGTTATAGTCCATTAAGGTGGTTGTTGTGATTCACCTACAAATAATTGTTTCATTATCAAACACACTAAACAAAGCAGCAGCTACAACTGATCTTGCCTGCAGGTGGGGCAGTTAAATCGTAGCTGCTTCTTTCTATGCCTGTAGGCAGCGGAATTTAAATGTCTACATCTGCTGGTCAAAACCATGGTTGTATTAAGAGACATGGATACAGCATTGGCGGTACATGAAGCCAAAAAAGGCAAAAATCAGTGCTGCAACTACATCATTGGGCTCATAGAGCAGGCACACCAGAGACTTCCGCATGCCGAGCTGGTTACTTCGGGAAGATTATTTTGCTGGGCTTTTTGCCTTTAATTGACAGGACAGTGTAAGTGGGATAAAATGATTTAATGTTGTGGCTCTTCTGGACTTTCCAGATATTATCAGGTCAAACGGACTGAATCCATTTCGTGAAACAGGTCATTTTGCAGGGGTTATGATGCTCAAAAAATGCACCTAAATGTCTCCTTCCTAGTGCAAGTTTATGGGAAAAAGTCGGTTACAATTCCACTGTTTGGCCACTACAAAAATTCTTGTGTCTTCAAAGCCGGGTGCACTTCCTGGGGGCTTGGTCAGGAGTGCCAAAGACTGCAGTTCCTCAAATGGCCACTTGAGGCTGGCTCCAAAAGCAAGTCAATCCCCACAGACACCGATGTTAAAATACCCGACTTTACAGCAGAAATAAACATGTTTACAGCCTGGTACAACAAAAGGTTTGGGTCTCTATAGATAATCTTCCTGTTCATAACAACTGCACTGGGGTCGATTTATATGAAACTAATTTAAATTAATCTAAATTTGGTCACTTCTGGCTTCAAGAATCCAAGATGGTGGAGAATGCCAAACTCAGGGCTTCAGAGTGATTGACTTCAAGCTAGCAATGTTCATTATTTTTACACAGTTTATGGTCCCGTCATCACTTTGCATGTAGAACAGGTCTGACAGTATCTAAAAAATTAAAAAGCTCCCTTGTGAAGAATGTGCAGCCTAACTGGAGTTTGTGACTGAAATAATCCATAAGCCAATTAATACGGAAATTTAGTTAAAACAGGTACACTGTGTGTTCAAGAAGGTCTCGGTCTGGTTGTGTTGGTGCGCACCCGAATGTGATTGCTGTGTTCACACCTGCCCGAACTAACTGCATTGAGGGGGCGAATAAACTTGAGTTTGAGAGTGTTTACTTGTGTGTGAGTCTACAATAGTTTTTAGGGAAATTCTGCGTAGTATACCCTTAAATTGAATATCTCAGATTCAGATTCAGATAACTTTATTAATCACATGAATAACTGAGTAATAAAATTTAAAAAAAGAAATAGAAAATATTCCACAGAGGTCAGTGGAATAAAGGATTCTATGAATAATAAAAGTTAATAGGCACATTACTGTGAAGAATTTACATTTAAAGACGAACAGCAGAGGGAATAAAAGATTTTGAATACTGGTTCCTTTTAAACGCAGGTAGAACGTAACGTACTGACAGCAACAGAGAAAATTCAAAGCTAAAATAGTCGTGGCTTTCGGGAGGATTTGCTGATTGCAAAAAACAGGCAAGTCCTGTTGTGTCACTCCCGTGCAACGACGCTGTTTATACTGTTTCACTATATTTTAGCATTTTAATGTATCAGAAATATTGTCCTCCATTTATGTTCATTACTTGCAGTTATTTTATGAACACAGAGGTGTAACATTTATGTTTACGTCCCCCATAATGTGAATTTGAGGGACATTTTAAAGAGAGTATTTTGGACACTGATGGTCAGGTGTGTTCTTGCACTGACAGCAGGCTATCAGCTCTGTACAGTAGGTGGGGTTATAGTGACAACAGGGAGAGCTCAGGAATAGAAAACACCTCTTTACACCTACAGTGCTTGTGCTCAGTGCCCACACACACACACACACACACACACACACACACACACTGACACAGGTACCACCTCTGCATGCTGCAGGGACCCCTCTGCTCCCTCTCAGTGTCCCCTGGAGGCCCTCGAGCCCGAGTTTCTTATCATCCAGCAGGTCATATGAGGGGAAAGGAGCGTTTTGTGGTTTGCACTGAAGAAAAGAAGGAGGAGGAGGAGGAGAGCGGAGGGAGCAGGTCTGCTTGGGCGGGGTTTCCCTCTTATTTCAAGTCTGCACAGACGAGAGGAGCGAAGCGGGAGAGGACGCAGCGTCTCCGGCTGCATGGGAATGTCGCTGGAGCCGAGACGGTGCATTTCTTCATTGTTTTTCCACTCGTGTCTGTTAATGTCCTCGTTTTTATCTCTCGCTTTGTGACCACGCACTGGCTGAGGTAGTAGTTTGTGCTGTTGGTTGGGTTGTGACACTGCCCGCTATGGAGATGACTGCGCAAGCTACTGCCTTGCTAGTGCTGGTGCCTGCGCTTCAGCCGAGAGAGAGGAGGGAGAAAAGCCCTGCTCGCATCGCTCTTATACGGTTATAACAGGTAATGCACACCGCTATCGCTGCAGCTTGCCTCCGTGGTGTATCTGAATCTGTAATGTGCTGCTTTTAAACGTGGCTTATGGTTGCATTTTGAAGCTGAAGCCTGAGACCTGTATCGTGTTTCATCCAATAAAATAGTGACTGATTGTGCGGGGAAAAAGCACTTTGTATGCAGTTTTAATTTTTCTCACACCTAACGTGTAGACTCATTGACATGCATTTGATTTTAATCGGTGCCGTAACGCTTTTCTTGCAGGATGGAGCAGAGAGCATGCATGTATTAGCAGGAAATCCGATATGCAAGTTTGTGTAATTCGTATGCACATTTTTAAAAATGCGCGAGGAGGTCGATATCTGGTATGGATTTGCATAGTTTTCCACCACCTCAGGCGGAGTAGGCTGTGTAGAAAGCATGTAGGTCAACAGTACTGTTGCTATGAGGAGAGGAGTGACGTGGCTCCTGCTGCCCACAGAGGTATCCTACAATACATCTGCTCTGATACACACAAGCTGGCTTCATGGCTTCTCCCTGACGTCCTTTTGTTGATAATGCTGCATACCATCAGACACTGGAGCAGATAGCGTGTGCTCCTCCTGCACCTCAACACCTCTTTTTAATGCAGGACAGAGCTCAGACATAAATCTGTGCAGCGCTGTTGGCACTGTTCTAGTAATAATCTGATTATTATAAATCTGCATGGTGTGTGTGTGTGTGTGTGCGTGCCTCGTATTTGAACTCTATGGCGTGCACAGACAGACACACCACATGACCTAACCCCCACAGGGCGTTTCAGCAGTGGTGTCCTCACAGAGGTCTGGGAGTCCAGCGCTGATGTGGGTCATGCGTTGTGGGTTAACCTTTGAAAATCCTCCCTCTGCTGCCCAACAGCATCTGGCTGCTCTGTATCACATTAGTATGGGCAGTCAGGGGTCTCGTGATGGGGGTGGGGACCGGAATGGATAATGAGCTTTGATTGGCTGCAGGGGCCGTGCAGCCTGGGTCGATGAAACCGTGCAGGGGCTGCAGTCTTGAGTTCAGACCCCCTCAGCCCAGATGAGAGCACGCCGCGCACTCGGTGACTGACTGACTGACTGAAGATTAAATCCTGCGTTTGACCTTCCAAGAAGACTCGCATGAAATATTTATGAGTTCACACTTGATAGTGTGTTAGGCTGAGTTATGCTCATCTTGGGCCACAGCTCTGCCCACTAGCATCTGTGCTGATATTAAACAATACACTCTATTCCAGCTACTCGTCGTGGAGACGCACGTAGGTTGGAAAGCTTTTCTCTTGCAGGAGAAGCAGGCTAGTAAACAAACCACACATGAGACTTGTGGTTATTGTCGAGCCTGTTGAGCAGCAGTCCTACAGGTCTGCATCACATGCATTCAAATATGAGTCTGTCTCATGTGAGAAATACAAGTAATCCAGCCTCCGGGGTAAAAACCAAACATCATTTATCATATCCTGACTGTAAAGAGAGCCAGCCTATGGACCAGTGAGCAGCGCCGAGGCAGCCCATGTCCTCATCCATCTTCTGTCAGAGCTCTCATTTGAGCCGGGCCGCAGATAAATCATACTCGAGGCAGCCCGAGCCCGAAAGCAGTTAATTCGAGCCCCCTGTGGAATATGCCCGCTCGGGTATCACAGCTGCACCGCTGAAGCAGCCGCACCCTTGTCCTGACAGGACAGTCGACCCTCGTGTGTGCACTCTGTGTTCATCTAATGCCCTCACACATGCAACACATTTGGACTTCATGCTTAAACTATTCGGTTAAGTTAGGGCTGGACGACGTGGAGAAAATCAAATATCACAAGATTTCTGACCAAATACCTCAACATGGATATTGCAGTGAAATTATAGGGTGGACTGTTGGGGCTTTCACAAAATATTTACACAATTTTTTTGATTAATAACCATCAGTAATGTGGATAAAATGACTGTGGGTAAAGTTAAATAAAACAGAATAGTCTGGTAACTTCACAAAATCATATTTCTTCACTGTAATGCAGCTTTTAAAACCAGGAAAAGATGATACTTAAATATTACAATGTCCAAACTAACACGATATCTAGCCTCATATCGCGATATCGATATAGTATCAGAAAAATAATTGGTAACAATCTTAGTATTCATTCATGAAGCAAAATGCCATACATTTGGGTTTTTGTTGTTTTATATGACTTTAAAAAGGGCTTCAACTAACAATTATTTTTCATTATCAATTAATCCACTTATCATATTTTCGCTTGAGTAATAGTTTATTAATAGTTTAGTCTGAAAAACACCATACAAATGGTTTGATTTGTCTGACCAATAGTCAAAACATCCCAAAAATATTGAAGTAACTACAATTCAAGACCAAGAAAAGCTGCAAATTCTCACATTTAAGCACATTTAACCATCAATGTTCAGCATTTTTTCTTGGAAAAAGTACTTAATTTATCGATTAAAAACAGTTGACGTTTCATTTTCTGTCAGATAACCAGTGAATTATCGCAGCTTTAATGCTAAACTTGATCATCTTTGGACTGTTGATGCAGCAAAACAAGCGATCTGAAGATGTCACTTGGATTCTGAGAAATTTTGATGGTCATTATCCACAATTTTCTGACATTTTTTTGAGCCAAAGTATCAGTGGATTTGAAAAAAATCAACAGGAATTGCAAACAAAGGCCTGGGGCTGCGCGATAAGCACAAGAAAAAAAATTATTGAAAATGATTATTTTGACAGATGTCTCAATTGCGATATGATTTCCGATTTTTAGCGAAGGCGGTAATTTCTGCATCTAATTCACTGAAAGAACAGAAAGCTTGGGTTTGCACCAAACTAGCGTGTTTCCTGACGTCTGGAATACGATTTGTAGGCTGGGGCTTCTCTGTAGCACCACGATGCTTCATTTATAATGGTATGATGTGACACATTATACCTGCAGCTCCTGCGATTTGGGTATTACATCAGCCATGTTGCGATGACAACAATATTTTGATTCGTTGTGCAGCCCCAACAAGGACGCTTGAAAAGGTTAGCGCACATGGGACAAGTTTATCTTCTGGGATTTCTGGCAGAATTCTGTCCATTTTAACCCAAACCACAATTTGTGTCCAAACCTTAACTAATAAAACCCTTTCTGGCAACAAGCCCTTAACGCTAACACCTCACAACAGCATGATAACTTGATTGATAGAAAGAAAAATTGGCAAGTATTTTGATAATTGATTTATTGTTTGTCATTTTTCAAGCAAACATGCCCAACAGTTGATGGTCCCAGCCTCTCAAATGTGAGGATTTGCATTTTGTTGCCTTATGTTACATTAAGCTGAATATCTTAAAACTGTTAATCATACAAAAAATTCAAGAATATGATTGGCAGAAAAATAAAAAATAATAAAAAGAACAGTATCTGCTCATTGTATCCTCCACTGAGGAAAACTCTGTGGCTCCAGCAGCGCGTCACCTTTCCAACAGGCTACAAGAGATGAGTATCTCGCCGCAAGCCCACTCAGCATCTCCCTCAGATCTATCCACGGGTGGGGTGGGAGTGCTGTAACCTTGGAAAAACAAGCCGCCCACAGGAATGACTGTGTCATCATTGCCGTCATCCAATCTGGACCACACACACGTGTGGCGAGTAGGAGTGGAGTGCCAGATCAGTGCTGGCCTGACTGGAGGAGGATGCGGCGCTGGCCTGTGGGGACCAGATGGCCCTCCAGCTCCTGCAGAGGACCCAGGAGTGTGAGACTCCCACGACAGCACTTTAGCATCGTCTGAGTGTGTGGTGGCATTCATAAAGGTATGTATGTGTGTGATGTGCTCATACACAGATCTTCATATGTGGGGAGGATAAATCTAATGAATTTTAAAAGCGATTGCTCACAATATTTATAGACATGGGGGGTCTATAAACCTTTCCTGTCTGCTCTGTTATCCCTCAGAGCATTTACCCATCCTATTATTAGCTTTACTTCAGACGTTAGAAAATAAATACTAAAAATGAAAGATGAAGATAAGGATCATTGATAAGATCAAGACATTAACAGGTTATATCAACCACCAAAGAATATGACAAGGAAGCGCCACAGAACATTGTTTCCTTTCCAAAATGACCTGCCCATATTAACTTGCAATGTGCAGCAGTGCCTCTTAATTGGTCTCAGGTGCAAACAGAGCCGATTAAGCTCACTGATACAACTCAGATGTGTGTGGACTACTTAAAAGTTAATCTCCCCATCTGCCCCTCCAAAACAGTCAGTTTTTATTCATGCTTCAGTTCTCATTATCCCAGTTTCATATGCCTCGATGTTTAATTTTCAAAATGAGTTACAAAATGCTGCTGAAGGGATCAAAGAAACAAAAGGATCTTACATCGTGGCCTTTTTCACAGACGACATTAGAACATGTCACATGAGAAGCACCGGTGTAAAAAATTCCATTTAGCTGCTTCACCGACTACATGTACAAAATATTCTGGTTTTGACCTTATTCAGAAGAAGATAACATTCCTGCTAAGCTGTTTACACGGCGTAATGAGAAAGAATATCCCAATAATCTTCTCATTTAAATGCAGCCATGCATACTATGATTAATGTACACGGACAAAAAATATAGAAAAGTGGAGCAGTTGGAGTCACTTGTCATTTTATTTCTTTGCATCAAAATATTTTTTCAAAGTTGTCCACTGGTGGGGGGGAACTTGTTAAACCACGCGAGCACAGCTCCCACTTTCATTCGACCTTTCCAGGGCCAAAGAGATAGTGGGTTGTTGACTAATCAGGCTTTCGATCCCCGGCTCCTTCAGTTTGCATGTTGAAGTATCCTTGGGCAAGATACTGAAGCTCAAATTGCTCCTGATGGCTGTTGCATCGGTGTGTGAGTGTGTGTGAATGGTTACTGAGTAGCAGGTGGCACCATGTATGGTAGCCTCGGCCACCAGCGTGTGAATGGGTGAATGTGACATGTAAAAAGCATTTTGAGTGGTCGGAAGACTAGAAAGGTGCTACACAAGTGCAGTTTATTTATCATTAACATTCATTCCTTCCTGTTCACGGTTCACAAGCGTAACACTGTGACCTGTAAATTTGTTGTAATTTAAGCTTTTCATCGACCTTCTCAACAATAAAATGATGAATATATCCCTCCAATGCATAGTTTGGTTACTTCTCAATGACATCTGATCGTTATGTCCCCAAAAATCATTAATTGCCTCCTGTGAAATGTCGTGTACTGTGACACCTGCCATAACGCCGCTCACTGAATGTTCATAGTTTGTCCGAGTGAGTGGAGGGGGCGGGGCTTAGCCATAGGTCAATTATAATAACTGGGATTATCCGAACAGAATATGACTCATATCAAGTTCAGAATATTGTCATAATTGGAATAATAGTAGAGTATTAGTGTCCATGTGAAGTAGACACTGTTGAGGCTTATTGGGGCACTTGGATACAGCAGAGTCATCGTTACTGTCATTAGCGACACCTGTGCTTCCTACTAGCCTGCTGCAAGTCAAAGTGTTTGCTGTGAAAAGGACCCATTTTTTAAAAAGCAGCTAATTCATATTTCTGCATATTGATCTTGTAATTATCTTATAGTGTCGGACGCATCAGAGTCTCCAACTGTTGCTATTGTAACAATGAGATTTTTAATATACCTGCTTCAAGTATTTTAGTGCCACATTCTGGTCTTAATTCTGTTTGAGGCATTTCCATCTTTAGAAGAAGACAGTTTTGACAATAAATGTGAAATCTGTGGTGTATTTTTGAATCATTTGGAAATCAAATGCTGGCTACCAGCAGTGGCACCCCAAAGAAAGGACGGCAGAGGAGATACCCGCACACCAATGCAACTGGGCTGGACAAAAAAAATATCTGTGCACAAAAATAATTGTGCTCAAACTACTCTATTTTTATTATTCTGTGTATAGTTGTATTTTTAGTACATCTGTATATGTTCTGCTGTCATACATTGGTGTTTGAGGATGTGAATAGTCCAATACTCACAGGACAGGTGATTGTGACGAGGTAGTCAGGCCTCTTTTCCTCAGAGTTGAACTCATCTAATTAGCGGCGCCAGCTGCCTGATTGATCACACCTGTTGGGAATCTGTCTGTGTCTATATCTGTTCTGTGAAGCACACGTCAGTAGCGCTGATGATAGATGACTGACTTTTAGCACCCTGGATTGACTTTGATCTCAGTCTGGGAACCTTTTCTGTGGCTGTCCAGCCCAGTTGGTGTGCAGGTATCTCCTCTGGTGTCCTTTCTTGCTTGATCCATTGTACCGACGCACCAAAGAGAAACTTTTTTGTCGCCCTAAGTAGGCGCAGTTTCACAGCAGCCCTAAGACCCCAAAATAAAACCATTGATACTGGCATTCAAAGGGGAAATACAATCTTTATAGGGTAGAGAAGACAAAAGAACATAAAAAAGGCTGAGTCATGCAAAACATAAGCACTTGGAGGTATATAATGAATCAGGTTTCCTTTTACCACTCAGAACACACAGACTGTGGAATGCATCATTTTTCATATGATACTTCAGTCACGTCATGAACTATGAAAGCTTTCTCCTGTGATCTGATTTATATCTTTGGTCTCAGGTACTTCAAATATTTGGTATTGCCACAGCATGGAAGTACTGCACAAGCTTCATCTAAGAATGAGGAAGTTATCCCTCATTGTTCCACCCACTTTTACTCCTGTAAGTGAGACAGCGAGAGTGAAGACCAGTTGAAAGGGGGGCTTCATCTCACACACTTTTTTTGTCAAGTTATCGAGTCGTCTTTCATCACTCTGGAGTGTGTGTGTGTGTGTGTGTGTGTGTGTGTGTGCCTCAGTGTCAAATTACGCCCCTCGTAGCAGCCTCCGCCATGAAATCTTCTGTCAGGCCACTCTGTGAACTGATACCCTTCATCATATTGCTTTGGGACTCACTTGACAGTTTGTCAGAGTGGCGATGGTCTTATTCTATACAGTCACTGAAGGTTAAGAGAGTTTGTCTTCAGCAAGACGAGCGATCCTACAGAATTTCTTTCAAGACCTACTTTACCTTTTGTTAAGCCTGGTACACACTGTGTGATTTTGGGTTGTCGCAGATGAAAGATGACCATTGGGAAAGAAACATGGCGGTATCTTTGGTTAAGGCTACGTTGCACAGTGAGAAAGCTTCAAGGGTGGCCGCTGTCATGGTCTTGTGATCAAAGACAGCCTGGGATAAAATTCTGAGTGTCCGAAATTTGGGACGACCATCTCACAGTGTGACTGCTGTTACCATCGACATCTACTAACCAATAGAAATGCAGCGTGAAATGACACACTGCTGCTATACCCAAACAAACAGAAGGATAGCAGCTCACCATGGAGGAAAAATGCGCTTAAATAAATGTATGGGATTCCAGCAAAGAGGAAAACCGTGTCCAGTCGTGCCTGTACGATGTGTCCTCCAGCTCTCACCATGATCATGTTAAGTGGGACAAAGCATGGAGGAAAGGGCAGCGGAGTTGCAGCTGCCATGTGATCCACCAGCAAACAGTATAGTGCCCACAAAAATTTAGGTTATTTAATAATGTGACCCTCTATGTTGTGCTTCACGGTTGGAGCAGTAATAACCTGTGCAGCATCCTTGTGTACTCAGTATTGTAAGCAACTGCATCGTACGTTGTAGCCTGCAATTCAGTTTATTGGATTTATGTCGCACAGTGTAGCTGCACTAAATGTATATGATTGCTAAAATCTCAAAGTCTGTACAAGGCCTTAGTATACAGAATTTAAAGGGACAGTTCTCCCCAAAATCAAAAATGCATATTTTTCCTTAGCTGTAGTGCTATTTATCAGTCTTAATTGTTTTGGTGAGCTGCAGATATTGGAGATATTGTCTGTAGAGATGTGTGCCTTCTCTCTGATATAATGGAAGTGGATGGCACTCGACTTGTGGTGCTCAAAGCGCCAAAAACGCCGATCAATAAGACAACAGAGTCATGTGGAAAAAAGGTTATTTTTTTTAATAGAGCAGAAAAGTGACCGTTTAAACCATTTTACACTGTTTCTTGGTTTCCAAAACAGTACAAATTACGTCTTTTGTTTCAGTAAGATGTACATCACTTACAGTAAAAGAAAGTAAAGACGTATCCACTCAAAACATTATTTACATTTTTACATTTAAATTAAGTTGCTCTGTTCCATGTTTCACCAGCTTCAGCCACTCGTACAGCAGATCAGATACGATTTTTTGAGCACAATTAGTAGAAGCTAAAAACTACAACTAAACAAGACAAACTAAAATCGATCAGGGAACAATATTGATTGTAGAGACATACGGTAAATGTTGTCTGCATTGATAGTCTTATTTATACTTCATTATATGTGACACTAAAAACAGCAATGCTATGTGTTAGAGGCACCTGCTATTCATCAGGATGGGTTTACCTAAACAGGGACGATATATCCAGCCGATACTGACAGGAAGTAAACATGAGTGTGAGACAAAGGGGTTTTCAGCTAACATATATAAAAAATATATATTTCGTACAACACTACCCAACACTCAGTTCCCTGTGGGGCTTTTTTCCCCTTCAGTGCTTTTCTGAAAACAGATTAACAAATCTTTCAGGTACAGGAGCAAATCGTGACAACGTGACTGAATAATGGCACAGGAAGCGAGCGATGACGCACCTGATGGAGCACGCAAACAGCCGCTCAAAGACGACGATGACAACATGTGCTATGAGTAATACAATAACAGGAAGAAAATTATGAGGTAGATGGCTGACGGTGAATTAGTGCAAGACTTTTTTTTGTTTTTCCTTCTTAATGGAGCAGTGTGTAGGATTTAGTGGCATCTAGTGGTGAGTACTGCAGATTACGTTTCGGATTTCTTCACTGTTCAGGAGGTTTTTAGCGAGAGCTGAATTATCCGCAGAGGTCTCTTTGTCACCGAAACAAACAGACCAGGGGTCTCGTTTATAAAACAGTGTGTATGATCCATTATAGAAATGTACGCACAGACAAAAGCCAAAAATGGCGTGCGGCAAAAAATATTCGACAGTTTCTACAAACAGGTTTTCCCCTCACCATCTGCGTCACCAATTTCATGTCTCCAGAATGTTCTTAAGTGTGGATCAATGTTTCTCCCATCAAGTCTGTTTTCATAGAAATAAGACCCCAGGTGATTGAAACCAGTAAAGACAATGAATAGAGCAGTTGCACGTTAAAAATCTGTATTTCTGATGCCGTTTGGCTCATTGCCAAGGAGATGCTAACTACAGTGGCTGACATACGAATGTGAATGGCCCAATTTAAAGTGTTTGTCTTTGTCAATTCTTGGCTACTGTAGAAACACAGCCGTTCAACATAACAATCTCGCTCCCAGTCTAGACAGAAATGGCTCATCGTTGGTCACAAAAACACAATGATTCTTATTTTCAGGTTATATATTATATTCCATTTCTTCCAGTCCTCATTCATTTCATTCACTCATTTTCTGTAACTGCTTATCCTGTTGGGGGTTGCAGGGGACAGGAGCCTTTTCCAGCTGACACTGGGCGACAGGCTGGGTACACTCTGGACAGGTCACCAGACTTTCACAGGGCTGACACATAGACACTGACAACCATTCACCTACAGCCAATTTAGAGTCAACAATTTGGACTGTAGGAGGAAGCCAGAGTACCCAGAAGACCGATGCTGACACAGAGAGAACATGCAATCTCTGCACAGAGACCCCCCAAGGTCCAAACCAGGAACCCTCTTGATGTGAGGCGACACTGCTAACCACTGCACCACTGTGCTGCCCAATCTGCAAATCGATCTCCCCAACTCCTACACACTGTAACTTTTAAATCTGAATGAATGTAAACGCTGGAGTAGATTTAATACTATGGTGAGAGCAGGGTCATGTGTAGCTGACATCAAAATGTTGAATGCAGCTCCTCCTGTTAGTGTCTTCTTCATAAATGTGTTTAACTTTCAAAGGAATCCGTCTCCTCTAACAGTAAGTACAGTATTGCGATGCAAGGTGTGCAAATGAATAAAAATAGCAACTGCAGCATCAGGAGAACCAGCTGACGTACTGTCTAGAGAAGGCTTGCGAGTTTTCCTTCAGACGACGGACTAAAAAAAAATTGCACGTGGCTAATTTATAAGCTCTACATGGAACAGAGGAGGTATGATTCTTATATGTAGGACATCAGTCTTCAGGTTAGTTTTACACTGTACAGGTGTTCGATCACACTTATCAAATGTCTTACGCCTTGGAGTATTTACATTTTCACATTTATAAATATTGTGCATTAGTTAGTAACTGCAATCCTGAGATGCACATCACCATCTCATCCACGAGAGTCTATGCTCTCGACCCCAGGCGTTGCCCCACAACAAGGTTCATGATGGCTTCTGTAAGATTAAAAAAAAAATCAGTAGTTCAACTCTTCAACAGCTTTTTTCATGTTTCTTTTCTATAAAAAAAAGGATCAGACAAAAAGAGATCATCTTAATTGAGGGTGATCAAGGGGAGAAACAGCTTGGACAGAAACTCTATTTCTGACCAGAGACATCTTGGATCCCTCAGCAGAGGAGGAGGTCCACACTAAAGCACTTTAAAAAGAGCACAAGGGAAGAGGGGAACCGTGGGAGTCAAGGCAGGGTTACGTATCGGTGGTGGTTGCAGTTTTCGTAGCTCGGTTAGTTCTGCTTGTTGCCGTACATGAGAGGAATGATGTAGACGGAGATGTCATCTCCAGAGCCTAATCTGTCGTTGGATATCCTCCAGCCTCGATCCTTCAGCACCCCTCGTGCTCTCATTACCAGGTCTTGAGCTGCCATTGTGTACCTGACATAACAAGAGTGATAAATGATTAAGGTGCAGTCACAGCGTGGTGATATGCAACAAGATAAATGGTCAAATCTGATAATACTCATGCGCAGTGTTTGATTAAGTGCATGCCTGCAGACTGACAAAAGCAAAATCTGAAAATATTAACGGTGAACTCTGGAAACTAAGCTCACAGGAGAAGAAGAGTCAGAGCACCTCGTTGACAGTCTTAAAAGCTTTTCCTTGACATCAGAGAAGTGACTTATCTAAATTGCATAATTACAACAAGATAACAACGTTCATCCTCTATAAGTAAGACCGGGGTGAGAGGAAGTTCAGCCCCGGCTGGCGGCTGCAGCTGTGTGATGAGCGAACGTGCCTGTGCTGGTCGTCGGGGTCGCAGTTTGCCAGGAAACAGGTGACTGCTTCAGCTACTTCCTGGTTCGAGAGGACGTCCCACAGACCATCGGTTCCCAGCACCAGAACGTCATCGGCTCCGTGTTCGTACTGCGCCAAAGGATAAACTTTGACCTGGAGGTGACGGAGAAAAATGAGACAAGGGATGAAAGATGCATGGTTTCTAGGAATCATGTGAACCTGTTGCAGGAATTTCCTATTAAGATGACACATAAATGGCTCTGTGGAAGAACATGAAAAACACCCCTTTAATTTCAGCTTGTGTTCGTGCATTACTCAAAGGTAGTTAGCTTTATTGTTTAGCCTTGTGATCACACTTAATAAACAGCCTAAATTAGCTACTTTTGTTGTATTTGGAGCAGTTTGTTACCAGGTGTTACTGGCTCACCATTTCCCCTTGAAGGGCGGTGGCCTTGTGGGTAACCTGGGAAGGGAAGCAGCTCTCTCGGGGTGTTATACTGACTGCAAGAAAGCCACTGTCGGTGAATGGCACCCGAATGCTTTGCCATCCTACAAGCCTAATTAAAATTAATGTTAATAAGCCAATGAATGATATGTCATGCACACAGCTTAAATTCCACCATAACACTTTACCCAAATTATGAAAATCATGTCCCTGCTTGTTACTTAGCCATTCATAGAGTTTAGGTTTCAGTTATATAGGTTTGGGGATATCTGCTTTTGAATGTTCTGCCTCCACACACTGGTATTGTCGTTCCACACTGTCCTCCCATTGACTGTCGTGCGTGGCTGTCAGACTAAGTGGTTCAGGCTTATCAAGTAGTAGAGCTGGTGTTATTTTGAAAGAGGGTGCACCAAAGTAATTAGGAGACAATTAGGACCAGGTGCGGGACCAGTGCTGATGAGAGATTTTACTGAGTGCAGCGAGGGAGACAGATGGTGGAGTCTTCCCTTTTTCCCTATGAAGTTTTTATTTCAAGTTATTGTCTGCGTGTTTAATGTCTATAAATGGACTACTGACGCTAAGTAGTGTTTGACCAAAGAATGTGAGCTGAACAGGTAGGCCTAAATCCCTTACCTTTATCCTGGCAGCTGAACAGATACTCTAATTTATATGTAACGGCAGCCAAGCCCTGGAAGCCTTAAACGAGTTTTAGCACCCTGACTAAAAGCATCCAGTGCCAAGGGTTGTTTTTTTACTGTTTTTGCATTTAGTAAACAAGAAATGAACATACTCATGCATTTAATACCAACAGTAACTGATACAACACTTCAGTTGGACTGTGACTGTAGAAAGACACTGCCAATTGCACTTTACAAAGAGACATTAAATTGTTATTACAGAAATTAAACACTCATATTTTGGTTTTCTTTTAGTTTTCTAAAGTGGTCCTGTTACTGTTGCACAACCATCTGCAATTAGCTTTACTTTCACAAGTAAATACATGTGTTTTTTGCACTAAGCAGCAGTATGTTTATTGGGTTAATTTAGCAGTCTGCAATGATTTGGTACCGCGAATGATAACGCGAATGCTGATGCTAGTTTGCTAACTAGCTAATTTACGGTTGTCATTTCCAGTGAGTGCACAACGACCGTGTTTGGTTTGAGACAGATCTGTGTCAACACTGGATAATAATAATATATAATATTAATATTAATAATAATAATAATAAAGTTTTATGGCATTCATTCTACTATTATGTATTTATTTCTTAATATTTTGCACAGAGTTTTAGGAGTTGAGACATACAACAATTCATATCTCATCCATGTTTATTTTACTCACTGGTATCGGATCGGTACTTGGTATCGGCAGATACCTGAGGTTCAGGGATCTGAATCAGTATTGGGAAGGAAAAAGTGATACTGGCACATCTCTATTCCCAATGAAGGTTTTTTTTTTTAAGTGAAATTCAATTAATTACATTTTTAGCCAGCGTTTGCCTCTTTATCAGGAAATGGGTGTGCACCACATACTGATACAGTCAATCCAATTAATTCAATTAAATCTTTTTTATAGGCCCAGTTGAATATTGCAATAATATGTGGTTATCATAAAATACCGCACACGCACACCATTTGAGAACCACAGCCCTAGAGTCACACAGCTAGCATGGCTATAAATCCCACAGCAATGTATATCAGTGTTCCTGTTACTGTGGATAATCCACAGACCTCACTGTCACTGTGTTTTATTGAGGACAGTATCTTTGGTAGAAAGTAGTTTTAGAGAAACCTCTCCATGGCAGGATGTGTGGTTTATTCAGAGTAACGGGGATGCCGCTACGAGAAGGACACACTACTGCTGAATCTTGTAAACATCTTTTTTTTTATTAAAGCGAGCAGCACAAACAATACAGATACCTAAAAATGAAGGCAATTTATTTTTTGCCACATCTTCCTCTGTATACTCTTTTCTGGAAGTTATTGATGGCCTCAATCTTTCAAAGATATCCTTAACAAAAGAAATGTGTTACTGTGGCAACTCTTTTGTGGCACCATCTCTCAAATTACTATGCCTGAGCAAAAGCATACACTGAAATAGCAAGCAAAATAATACCTAGTGGCCTTGGGGGGGGGTTACCGTGGGGGAGTTGCCTATTCACAGCACACACACAGCCTTACTGCAGAGGCTACTGTTAAAAGAGCACAGCATGACCACAGTGCCTGTGAAAGCGGATGTAAAGGAATCAGAATGACCTCTGCGTGGATCATGAGCCTCCATGTTTGTGGTGAACCTTGTGATCTGAGTCAAGTTTTGCAAGAAGAAAAGGACTGAGGCAGTTCCTTGAATTGAGGCAATGAATTATCTTTAGAAGAGGAGTGATGACCAGAGCATTTGATTTCTGACACAACGCCCATGTTTCATCTCATGATGATCTGATGACTCCAAGTGTCAATGTCAGCTTTTTTTGCTGGGGCTTCTTTTATAGCCTGAGAGCAATCAGTAACACTAACCTGACATGTTTGCAAGAAGGGGTATTCACAACCTCTGCAGGATGCCATCCCACACATGTTTTTTTTTTATACAATAACTGTCTATTTTTTCCTGCATTTATCACCTGGCGGGACTTCTAATGCTCAGGTTTGACATGCTTTACATATACTAATATGTATTTACACTCTCTCTGAAACAATAGTGACTAAAAGCATCTGTAAAAAATCCGACAAAAAGAACAACATCAAAAAAGGAGGCTGAACTATGACTGAACTCAAGGGGCAATGAATTAAAGATCAAGAGAATTCATGGGCTTCATGACTACTGCAATCATGTGCAGTAGACATCGGGAAGGAAAGGAGTCATTTGAGAGCCACGGCTGGCGGGGAATGCTAATGTGCATGCTGACCACATAGTTCACAGTGTGGACTGTTAATGGCCGAAGGCATTTCACATCGTTACCTCTGCGCTCTTGTTCCTGTCAGGGGGCCGAGGTAATGAGGTAAAGATCCACCACATGATTAGCACACTGATACTGATGATGCGAATCGCATTGTAATCATTCAGTTTTGATGATGTTATGTTTTTTTTTACAACAGCTGAGTAGGTTTGGTAGCAGAAATGCACCTAATAAATTTAACAATTATAAATGCGATGTTCTGGCTTTCTAGATCAGTGGTTCTCAAATGGTGTGCCAATCCAGGTGTGCCACACATTATTACCGCAATATTCAGCAGAGCCTATGTAAAAAGTTTTGAATTAATTTTTAATTGACTGTATCAGTATGCTGCCTGCACCTACTTCCTAATAAAGAGGCAAACTCTAGCTAAAAATGTAATTTAATTTGATGTAATTTTAAAAACCTTACAAGGAAACTATTTCTCACCGTTGGCACAGGGGAATTATTAGTGTGTGACGCATCAAAACCCTCGATTGGCAGCCAGTGTGAGGGATGATAACATTTAAAAGGAGAAAGTCGCAAGTGGGACAATGGATCACTCTATTGTATGGAGCAAATTATAATACAGCACCAGCAAAGACGACCTACCAGTGAAACAAAAGAGAAAAAACTGTCAATAGACCGTCTCATCAAAGCTACCTGTTTTATTTTTTCCTATTTTTTTTGTCTTAAGTCGTGGTAAGAGTGAAACAGCAGAGTGAAACAAACCATTCTCAAACTTTTAGTATTAACGTTGTGGTCAGATAATCCAAAAAACAACTTTTGATGTCTTTACCTCAACACTTTCCCTTGATATCGATGGAAACGAGGTGAAAGAGAGACGTGAAGGAGAATTTGTGAGGACTTAGGAAAAGACAGCTGCAGTGGTCTGAGAGTCCAACTGGAGTTAGACTAGGCTACGTAATTATGCGACGGCAGATATTATTGACGTGGGTCTGCTGTGGTAAAACTACAACGTTCTGAGGATGGACTACTTTGGAAATCCACTAGCCACTGTGGCTGTTGAGCAAAAAAGGTTAATGTCAAGCACAGCGTGCAGGCTGTTAAAATATGGACAACCTTGTGATAAATGTTACTTCATTACCAAAGTTGGAATTTAAATAAAAAAGGGATATAGACCACAAGTCACAAAAGTGAAATAAAATGGCCATCACACACTGAGAATTAATCACATGAATCCCAATGAGTATGATTGAATAAAAAATGATTTTAAAATGTATGCAAGATAGGTGTATCATATTCTTGACCAGCCGAATTGTGCATTGCTTTAAATGTTTCTACCGCAAGACACTGGCGCGGTATTATCTCTTTTCCTTTGGTAAAGGATGGTCCAGTGTATCATATCCATGAGGAGATAAGAAAGGATGGATTAAAGCACCTTTCCTTAGCATTTAGAGAATCTGACCAGCTCTTATCAAGGCTGCTACTTAGATACTTCTGGGTCATTTCACTCAGCAGGGTACCTTCGCAAGGAAAAAGACGATAATCTCGCATTGTCTGTGCACACTATACAAGAGGACGTAACAAAGGATAAAATTCAAAATGGAGCCTACCTCTGGGCAGCAGGACAGGAAGGGCTTAATGTAGATGTTCGAGTCGTGCACTTTGAGATTGTGGTCCCCGAGACCTCTGGTGACCCCGATGGTCGCCAACACACGAGCCTGCACAAGATCAGAAACATGTAAAGCACAACCTCTGTCTGAGTCAAACAAAGCAACAACCAACTCTTAAGGGATGTTTTGAGTTTATTAGAACTGTGGTCTTATTTTCGATGGCCATCATTCCTATCAGTTATAATAACATCAGACGTGCCAAAGTAATTTTCTGAGATGTGGGGACATGGCCTCATCGCGCCAATATATCCAGACAGGGCAAGAAACTTGAGCAGTGAGACGGCAGTTTTTGCCAAGTTATTATATAAACTATTTTATGAGCGCAGCTGAAATAAACTGCTAAGGTCAAGTGCAGTAAGCTGAAGTTGAAGTGGTCTTGTTTGGGTCGTAATGTTACCGCTCACCTTCAAGTATGTTTGGTTTCCTGGAGATTTGTTTCAAACTTTTCTGTTCGTCTGAAAGCTTGTTTCTTGCCCTTTCTGACTTCTTTTTAGCGATGTCACATGGTAAATGGACTCAGTTAATGGATTTGCATTTGTGTAATGCCGTTCTAGTCTCCCGAACACTCAAAGCACTTTTAGACTTACGTGTCAGATTCACCCATTCACATGCATGTTCATACACTGGTGATCAGAGCTAAAGGTTAACTACTCAGTTAACCATTCAAACACATTCACGCCAGGAGCAATTTGGGGTTCAGAATATTGTAAAAGGATGCTTCAACATGTGGACTGGAGGAACCAGGAATCGATCTCCCAAAGTTCCAATCAGCGGACGACCTGCCCTACCTCCTGAGTCTTAGACACACAGCTAAGCAATTAACTTGGACTGATGGCGACGTTACAAAAATCAGTTTTAATAAACTGGAATTTTAAGTTAAATCAGGCGTTTTTCAGGGAAAGGATCTCGAAGCTCAAAGAGAGACCAAGCAGGGAGCCGCTGCTACATATATATTGTATAAAATTGAGTTGCGCTTGAGATCCTCTAAATATTTTTGGGTCATCCCTCATTTGCGCTTGCCTGCAGCTGCTAAGGCAGTTGTAGCATGTCTACATGCGTTAGCCTCAATCTTTGCACTTTCGTCAGTGGTTTCTGAGTTGGCCAATGTGTCTCTTAGTCAAAAAATTATAAAAGGATCCATGATAGCTCACAAGAATGTCCGTACACTTGTAATAATGATATACCTAATTGGCTAAGAGCGGCACAGTGGAGCAGCGGTTAGCATTGTTACCTCACAGCAAAAGGGTACGTGGTTCAAACCTGGGGTGGAGGGTTTGAATCTTGGGGTGGGGGAGCCCTTCTGTGTGGAGTTTGCATGTTCTCCTTGTGTCAGCGAGGGTTTTCTCCGGGTACTCCGGCTTCCTCCCACAGTCCAACGATGTGCAGGCTAACTAGTTCGCCTCGTCATTATGGAAAGGTGCCGCAAAAGCTCTGTGCCGGTGTGTTTTACAAACCTGACACGCTCACGAGTCCCTTGCTGTCCATTCAGAATGGACCTGCGACCCACCAGTTGGGAACTGCTGGTCCTGATACGTTGAATGGGGCGTGATGATACAGGGTTTGCACACACTACTTTCATGACTTTATCTCAGCAGATATAAATAGCCTGTCGAGACACCTCTCTGGCAACATGCGATTTAAAGTAGGGAGCAATTCCATATGTGAAGTGTCGCACACACTATTTTCCCCACAACTAAATTTGGACACTGTTCACTCTGCACCAAAACTTGCCACCATCCAGCATGGCTAAGGTCTGCCTCTCTCTTGAACCATGTATTTATTTGTTGTTTGAAAGCTATACATTATTAAACATGCACTTCCCTGGCATTTGCAGAAATGAAATCTGCTACTGTAGAGCTCTCTAACTTTACTCGCACATTGGACATTCTTGTGGATACATATGCCAACGTACATCAACTAGTGACATTTCAAAGGCCATGCAGCGCAGCACTAAATTTGAAATGTTAGACACGTTTTGGGATTTCATTAACATATTTCAAACAGTAGTCGAAACAATGTATATTTAAAGCATTTCAAGGCCTGGAAAACAGGTTTTCTAATTTCATAACTCTTCCAGGAATAACATGACTGCAGCAACCAGGCCCCCAGGAAATGCGTCTGACTTTGAGGCCAATTTTCGCACTGGCCAAACAGTGGAATTGCAACTCCCGAGCTCGTCACGAGACACAATTGGGCCAAAAAAGGCTTTTTCCCATAGACTTACATTGTGAATAAGACGTCTGTAAATCCATGGATACATTTTTGAGCATCAGGGTTTGATCCATTCAGTCCGATAACATTTGGCAATTTAAGTTAGCGAAGCGCCTAACCAGAGGTAGCTGGCTCGACCGGCAGAAGTCTCTAGTGCGCTTGCTCTATGGGCCCAATGATGCGAACGCAGCACTGATCATCTGTGTAACTTTATATGTGGCAGTTAAACATTTTTTGCTTTAAGGGCCACTGAGCAACTTTCATAGTAATGAACAGGGTCTTGCCTCCAATGCTGTATCCAGGTCCCTTAAATGCATCCATGAAATGAGCTCTATAAGTAGCTGAGGAACACTGACAGCTGCGGAGGTGTTCCTGAGCACATCATTGCTCTAATGAACTGCTAGTGTTTGTGTCAGGAAGGTTTTTGAAATATAGGTTTATATATGTGTAACTGCGAAGCAAGATATTTCTAATCAAGAGCATATTTACTCCTCTTGGGATGAAGTTAATACTTAGATCATTAAAATACTATATATAGGCTACTATAACTTCAGTGAACCCTGCGTGAGTCTGTCGCATTCATCCCTGATCATTTTAAAGAATAACCCGCGTGACACATCCCCTGCGACATTTCACTGACGGATGCAGGCTACTCCCAGTGGGAATCTTTTTCTGGATGGATGAGCAGCATTGAGGCAAATAAACACAAGCTCATCGTCAGCATCTTCCAGTTTCTTGAGTGCCTAACGATCGTTCCCCCCGGGCCCCAGACGCCATCAAACTCATTTGTAAGCTGTGCAAACTCCTTTTGGTTCCCACTGTCTGCACAGGTCGCCGCCGCCGCCTCTAAAAATGGCTGCTGGCACAGGACTGGGGAACTGGGCTAATTGAATCTGCTGTGCAGCTCATGAGACGGGGCGGCACATAAGGCCGGGGAGAGGAGCACGAGGGCGAGTCAGGCCAGGTAGGAATGAGCCTGGATCAGTATGCAGCGCAGAGCGGGAGGGAGAAGGAGACAGAGAGGTGGAGAGAAGGGGAGAGCGTTTCAAAGTGGCGGCAAAGCTCCTCCGGCGGAGAAGGGGAAACATCCTGGGATTAATTGTTGAGCGCTGGGGCCCAGCAGGCTGCGCGCCGGGCTTTGAAGTACTCTGGCGTTCCTCTCCCTCGCACAAAGCCCCCTCGCTCTATCTAGCCATCCATCTCCGCGCCTCACTTCAAAGGGAGAGGACGCGACGTGGGCACGGCCAACTGTGCAGGGGTAAACCCGAATGTGGTTGCAGGCAGAGCACTGTGGGGTGACATCTGCCCCAGTCATCAGTCAAACATAAATCTACTGTCTGTGTGTATTAAATAGAAAAACCGGAGAGGGCCACAGTGAGAACATATTCACATCTATCATGTTTCCTCTCTGACCTTTTCAGTGCAACAAGGACAAGATGCTGCACACCACCACATGTACAGCATCACTGAGGGAAGGGAAATGTCATTACCACTGAGCTGAGCTCTTGACCTTTTTTTTTTCATGTTACGTGTCAAAACACTGAAAGGATTCTCCTGCTAGTCTATGTTTTAGCAACGTTATTCCAATTAACGTATGTCAGATTGTGGATGCTTTTCATCTTTCTTTCATCAGATATCAAACGGGTGAGTCCCACCTTTGACCCCTGGCTGTGCTCGTGCTCCACTTTACCCGATGATAGACATAAATGCACAAAGTCCATTAGAGCAGAGATATTTTCTGTGCCATAGGTTGGTGCAGGATGTGAATCGTTGTGGAAAAAGAGGCCAGGAATGCCTTCCACTGGCTGGCTCCTCCACACTGTGACTGGGGGGAGTAGAGGGGGGGCTTACTAATGGTGCCCTGGCGAGCTTTGATTACAGGCGAGGCGCACAAGGCCGTGGGAGTAACTCTGTCAGCAAGCGGCCAGTGAACACTTCTTACCTTCTTCCCTTCGCCGTAGATCAGGGGAAACTTTAGGTCATCGTCCTCGATGGTTTTATACGCCCTGCACAGAGGAGAGAGGACACTTTAATGGGTTTTTGGTTTATGGCAGGCAGCGCACACGTGCCCTGGAGATACATCGCCCCCGCTCCCCCCCGCGGGCCCCGCTGCCGAGCCGACTGGCACAGAGAGAAAGAGCATGCTAGGAGGGAAAAGAGAGACGGTGAGGAGGGAAAAAAAATCCATCCAGACATCACACAGAGAGCGACACAGAGCCTTAGCATATTTCTCTGCCTTTTTTCTTTCTAACTAATCTTATAAAAGTCTCCCTAGCGACAAAGAGCGAGACATCTCTGGCTGCATGAGACACTCTTAGTGTGCTGTTGGTTTTCTGTGACTGTCTGCTTCATGAATGTGTGTGTGTGCATGCATGTATCTGAAGGTCTGGATGTAAAGCAGCTGAATGATGCAAGAGTATCCACGTTTACATTCCCCTGCCTTCAGAGCAGTGTTTAAACTTCCTCAACTAATGAATAATTTACCGTCTTCAGACTGGGACCAGACTGAGCTGCAGTACAATGGGGAAAAAAACAGACTATCATACTGTATATATACATGCCAGGTCTTCAGATACACTTTTCACCTCTATATTGTAGCAGTGAAGAAACCCCTACAACACTCATAGCGAGCGTACAGTTTTACTTCAGGGAAGCAGCTGTGTCACTGTACAGTACCAGAAGCATTACAAATTTGAGCCAATTTCCAAAAGGAGCTGCCAGGACAAAGTTTTCCATTCACAACTCACACCAGGTGCTGCTTAGAGAAAAATCTGGCGTCCTTACCTGGATTGAATATCATTTAGAAATGCAGGTTTTTCTTAATTTTAGCTGTTAAACTGCAGGAAATGAAGGAAGACATAATTTGAAGTAAATGCAGAATGCTTTTCATGTTAAAAAATATTTAGAAAACAGCAGCTATCTAGTCAGAAAAGCTGCTTGAGACAAACCTAAAGTGTTATTTGCAAATATCATGTGACCCAGGCCTGCCCCACACACCTTATCCAATGTATTTCAGCTGCTGTGAAGCAGATTAGCAGGGACCAGGATGGTTTTTACATTACTGCTGGTTCCACTCAGAGAGACCATATGTTTCCACCTTAGGCGAGCGCTATACTGCTGCACTCAGCACTTTTTTAACAGTGTGCAGAACGAGGACTATCGCAGCGAACGCAGAGCCCACAAACACAGAAATACAGTCTGCAGCCTGAGACTCTTCAGAGCGGCGAGCTGTGGCACAAAATAACAGCCCGTGGAGGAGTTTCCTCGCTAATGTTTGTGATCTTCATGGCGTGGAAAAAGCACTAAAACAGCAGTTTGATGATGTAAACTGAGCATTAAAAGAGACGCTAATTAAACCGGGACAGACCTCATCCTCTTTGTTTTTTTAAAAAAAAAGGAAACACCATTTCTCCTGCCGTATCACTCTGAACTTCTTTCATTTGTGTCACCTTCAAGAAGTGTTAGTCTCCCTAAAAAAATACTACTACAGAGAGAGACACTCTTTATGTCATTATTTCAAAGATGTCTTGGATGAAATCCCCAGAGCCTGCTGTCGGGGACAGTCTCCCTCCCGAGACTTGTGTTTACAGCGAATCCATCCTGTCAGACTTGAGATAACGAGTGTGTGACAGAAAGAGAGAGATACACATTAATCCTGTTATGATACCTGCTCCTGACTCTGGGACACGGAGTCCACAAAACAGCGAGGGGAGTTGCTCAAGGGCCGTACTGTTTGACCACAACACTGAGCGCTTTCACATTCAAGGGCTGTTCGGTCGCCTGATACGTCGCAGAGTGTGACCGATTGAGAGCGAGTGGGGGAGGGGAGAGGAAGAGAGGGAAGCAGAGGGAAGGAGGGGGATGTATCATCCTCTCTGCAGGTGACGAGGGATGGGCCGGAGAGGAGAGGAGAGGAGAGGAGAGGAGTGATGTCATCTCCGCTCGGTGCAAAGACGGGTGACAGAGAAACATTAGCAGTGTGTGCTCAGCATCCTGATCTGCGCGCACACTATTATATACATCTCCACACACACAAACACACTCATACACACACAGCCGTCGACAGGCTTTGAGGTGACATTGTGTCGCGCCTGTGTCAGCACCGGATGAGTCAGACAAATTGGCATAATTGACAGTCGGGTTCAAATAAACTTTTTGGCCAACCTTGATGGGCTTTCCGTTGATTGAGTGGTGCTTTCAGGAGCAAAGCAAGGCCAGAGTTAATGGCAGTGACCCAACGACTTTCCAAATGTGAGCTATAGGCATCAGTCAAATCGGTGCGAAGGCATAATGGAAAAAGAAGGGATGAAGAGAGGGAGGAGCAGCAGAGGGAGAGAATATGTGTGACAGTGATGAAGGTGTGTGTTAGTCCCCCTCCTCTCACACTCATTGTCTATAAGATCAGGGGGAGAGCAGGCGCTCTAGTGGGCGTGGGCACTAAAGAGAGACAGCTTGAGCGCCGTTCGGTGTCATTTATCATTGCCCTCCTATGTGGCCCGCACGCCGCCTCTACATCTTAGCAACCTTTTTTCTTTCTAGCCTTTTCCGCTCCTCCTTTATCTCAACGTCTATCTGTGCAGCTCACATTTCTCTCAGTCTTTGTGGCAATTTCCTCCTCATTTGTTATTTCTTCCCCTCTCTCTGTCCACTCCAGCCACACCCTCTTTCCCATCTTCCCTCATCCTGGCTGTCTGTGCTGCCGTCATGTTCGGATCCCCTCGAACACGGCCGACCGCTCAACATCCATCAGTCCGCGACGTCTCGCACACAAAACCGCCTGCCATCCCGGACGACTACGACCATTACAGTCTGTAACGCCAAAGCATCCAACTGGCCGAGGGAGGAGAGGGAGGTAATGAAAGCAAGGGAGGAAGACAGAGAGAGGTGGGCTGCAGGCCTGTATGCCTTCATTAGAACGTGGCCTTGATCATGGATGCCTTTGAGGGAATCGGATGCCAGCGTACACCCACACACACACGCAGCATGTGGGCACCCTGGCTGCACATACTGACAGGAGAGTGTACATGTACAGGCGGAAAGCTGCAGAGACATTAAAAAAAGATCCTCTGTACCTATAGAGCGTCTGAACTGCACCTATACAAGCTGACACAGTTATGTCACACCCACGCACATCAGAGCAATCAGCCACACCGGCTGACAGGGTTCTAATTTAAGACCCAGACTTAGTCCGGGTGAAGCGAGCAGAACTGGGTTATGGGCAGAACCTGATTAAAAATACATCACAGGCCGTCTGCACTGCTGAGACAGTAAGCAGGCAGACGACAGGCTGAGAGTTCTGGGCCCAGTGAGCAACACAGCGGCTGACTGACCTACATCTGCTGAACCGAGCGGCGCCGCAAAACACAACTGCATGGAGGTGATGTCAGAAAACATTATGTTCATCTCTCCTCAGTCACCTGCACCTACCAGTCATAAACCTGTATGAATAAGTGCGTATATACTATATGTTTACGGCATGTTAAACAGGGGATAGACATTACTTTTAGACATTACACTTAAAGCATTAAGCACTTTGAAATAACTTAATAACCAGAGCAAAAAACAGTGGTAGTACGTTTGTAAGTACATTTACTCAAGTACAATTTTGAGGTACTTGTTCCTTACTTGAGTATTTATATTGATTGCTATTTTTTATTTCCACTATTAATATTATTGACTCAATGTGTAAGCAGCATTTTAAAGTAATACTTCACCCCTGAAATGACTGTTTCTTCATCAATTACTCACTCCTGTGTTAGGTTTTAAATTCTTGAATTGAAATCATTGGGGACCTGCGTTAAACAACAGCAACACCATCCAAAGCATTTGTTTACAACCTCTCACACAACTCGGGCAGTATAATCCAAGTCTCATTAATCCAGTCTTATGCTCAAAGCTCAAACAGTCAGCCCTTTCTGACAGCCGCTATTCAGCCGCTGCCTCAATCTCTATTTTGTTTGTGTTATTTTGTGACCTTGGTGAATCCAAAACTAACCCTTTAAAACACCTAAATCACACAATAATACAGATAAACGATTGTGCCAGTGGTAGATCATCAGCTCCCATGATCAGTGAGGTAAAATTATAATTTTTGTCAATGGAGGCTTTCAAGAGAGGATAGATAAGTTTCACTTCTAGTTCAGTTCCCCATTGAAAAGGGCTGACTGCTTGGGAAGTACTGAGCATACGAATGGATAAATAAGACTCTGATTATACCGCACGATTTGTGTGAACGCTTGTCTATGTCTGTAATTCATCAAGAGAAAAATATCCATTTTTCAATTCTTCTTTCATCTGAGTTTTCTTCACAAATTCAACGTAACACAACTTTAAAGCCTGCGACTCCACACCAGTCAGGTAGAACGGAAGAAGCCTCTTGGATGAGAGGCGAAACGTCTTCAAGAAACTCAAGCAAATCCAGTTGCCTACGATATAGCACTTATGATTACCATGACCTGGACGACTGAGAATCTTTACCGACATGTTGCAAATTAGCCTTTTACCCTAATGTGGCCTTAGCTGCAGCGTTTGTGACTATTACTGCGGCACAGTACGGCACAGCTCTGCTCAACTCAACTTGCTCTTTTTTTTTCCCGTTAACAAAAGCTGTGGACAGTACCTGGTACTTTTTTTTGGCAGCTCGCTTGGTCAAAGTTCGACCTGAGCCAAGACTTGAAGGTGGAGTTAAAACACTGCAGACCACTAACTGGTCAGCTGGACGTCCCGCACAAACCCGTCACTTTTAAATAGCCGCAACCAACATTTTTTTTATTCCCTCGACTCAGAGTTTAAAAAATGGCAGCCCACAAAACCTGGGCGTACACTATGTGACGAAGTGGAGACATCTGGTTGGCTGTAGATCAAGGGTTCAGGAAGTGTCGTGTTGAAAATGATGTCGCCACAGTTTCTGATGGTGTCACTGTGACAACCAGCAGAGAATCCCGCCTACACTGAGGGGCTACTATCCACAGTGGAAAACAAAACCAAGAAAAGGACCTGGTACAAATAGTGAGTTAAGTAAAGAAAGGCGGCAAGATTGTGTTACTTTAGGGCTGAAGTACTGGACTCTTCTTTTCTAAAGAGAAAAAACACAGTGTCCACTTGGAGCTGCACATGTAATCTTTCTCTCCCTTTAGTTTCTGTCTCTTCAATTCCCTGATCGCCTCCTTTCGTTTTTCCCCTCTTTATATCAGTTCTTTTGCACTCTCTCTTTTCTTCCTCCTCACACCATCTCCCTCAGTCTCTTTGACCTTTTCTTTAACCTCACTCGCAACAGTAAGATAAAGAGCTGTCCTTGCTGTGCCCACAGATTCCTTCTCACCTTCCTCTCACACACAGAAGCAGAAATGTCAAGGCCATTTCCTGGCGTCCTTCTGACAGTGAAGCTTTGAATGGCTTCGCACTGCCGCACGCTCAGTGGGATAGAAATCGCAATTATTGGCTATTTTCACAAGGGGTACATTATAGGAAATCACTCCGACGTAGATAATGTCACGGAGAAATGTTTCAGCAGGGCATAATTATGTGAGGCAAGGTAGCAGAAATTATTTTGACATAAATTTCTCTCGCAGGGCTCATAAATGAATCCGAACAGACACACAGGAAGTGCAAAGATGTAAAAAATTGAACAGTATTTTCAACAAATGTGTTTAGCCTTAAATAATCTAGCAGGAAGGCAGAGGAGAAACTTACTGACACACTTACTGAAGAAGCAAAAGGGGGGAAAAGACAGAGGTATCCTCACAGTTTGCATGCTCTGGTGCTTGAACATTAAAGGTTGTATGAGGTACTGAAATATAGTTATGTATCACGTCAGCACGCCGCCAGTTTGGAGACCAAAGCTAAGCAATGTATCTTAGCTGTATGTTTGCACCTAGAAAAATCATAAACATTTTAAGTGTATGCTATAGGGGTGGGCGATATGACCCTAAAATAATATCACAATATTTCAGGTCATTTCTAAAAAAAGAAATAAATAAGAATGTATCCTCCCACTAGCCTTTATGCTCTGCCTTAACCTGTGACAGGCTGTTATGATACCACAACTATCACACATTCACATATATGGAGTTTTTTGTTGAGCCGCGAGCGTCACGTAGGTTTACATTACCAAAGGTTTATGACAAAATCACTTGACAACCAACTCCTGTGTGTGCACAGTGAAAGACGAGAGGCAGAGAGGCTGTGCGACTTTGGTGAATCCAAGCTAAGCCTTTAAGTCACCACACAATAACAAAGTCAGACAATAACACAAAGTCTGTCGTAGACTAGCAGCTCCCGTGTTCTGCAAAGTCAAATTACTGTTTGTCAAAGGAGTCTGGTGCCTTTGAGGAGAGTATATATAACAGCTTCTGTTCCCTGTTGGAAATGACCGTCTGATTGCAGCATAAGCTTGGGGCACGACGACCGCCATCTACTGTAAGTAATACACTGACTATGGACAAGTACCTCATAAGACCCCACTTCAAAAAATCCAAACCTCCCCTTTAGGTCCAATAATTAAATGAGTCTAAAAATCAAAGAATCAGTCAACCTACCATCCCGACATGGTGAAGTCACGGTACAGCATCCTCTTCCCCACTTCCTTTCTCTGGACTCTCCTCGGGAATTCCAGATGTGTGAACTCATTCCCTAATAAGTGGGGCTGCATGTAGGCCTTTGATATGAAAAAAAAAAACAGAAAAAGAAGAAGATTGACATACCCAGGGGATAGGAAAAACAATTCCAGTCCAGTCTATTAAGCTGGCAAAGAGTGCAGGCAGTGTAAGAGAGACAGAGCTAAGCATAGCTGGTGTCTCAACGGGAGGGGAGGTCAGTTCTGCTAATATCTGACAGCTGTGCTCGCTAGAAAGGAGCTGAGAAAGAATCTGTCTTACCAGGAACTGCAGTCGCTGTCTCTCTGACTCCGGCGTGAACTCCGCTGACATGGGGATGACTTCCCCGGCCCGGATAATGATAGCTCTGAGGGAGAGGAGCAGACAAAACAGAACTCGCGTTCATTTAAGCTGGGACACAGTTGCTTCTACGGGCTGGAGGGCACGAAAAGGAGACGCACATGCACGTGTCACTGCAAAGGTATATGAGTGTGCGTATCTCACCTGCTGTCCCCAGCGTTGCCAACGTAGAGCTTCCCAAGCAGGTAGACGACCACAAGAGCAGTGCAGCCACCTGAGATGTTGTAGACTGCCTTCTCCTTCTCTATCTGCACATCCTAAATACAAACACACACACATACACACACACACACACATTAATCCTCTGATGAGAGCACACGATCCAAACCCATCCTATGCACATAATCATTTTTCTAATCATCACAGCCTTCAAAAACTTTTCCCTATCACGCAGCACCACAAAGCATTTAAGCAAGGACCTGATACTGAGTTAAATATTGGTACCATGATACTATTATTAATTATAGCACCATAATGAATTCATTTATCAATAAGTCAAGAAGCAATAAAACGGAATGGAAACCAAAAGGATGGGAGAAAAAGTTGCGAGCAGCCGCTGGTTATTACACCAGTTAATTAGCCCAGATTAATTTGTTGCTAATTAAACCAAAAAATGATTTGAAAAAACCCATGATATCAGTTCATTAATTAGATGAATAATTAACCTGTCAGCAAATTAATCAAAACGCTAACATAAATTTGAACCGAGCGGCTCACACTTGGTTTAACCCCTTTTATGCTCTGCGCGGCTGCTGTCGGCGCTGCTAACAGCTCCTGAGGGGCCTTTAATGGCAAAACAGAGGCAGGAAGTTTTCCCAGGAAAATGGATGACCCCTCCGGCGCCTCCTTCACGTCCCTCCGTCACTATCAACAGATTGAGTGGGATGAAGAATGTCGGCGAACACGTTTGCAGCGAGGCCATCCCTAACAAGTTTTCCCATGAGGGATGTTACCCCCAACTAAAGCATATCGCCTTCTGCTCCGCTGCCGACGACCTCCATCTGATTACAACTCTGTGCATGTGCGCGTTTGTCTACAGCGACTGTGTTTCTCTGACAGGAGACAGCAGTGGATTGTAGTGTAGTGCGCACACCGTGAGCGTAAATAAGTGTGTGTTTGTGTCTGGCAGAAAAGATGGATGTGTGCGTGAGTCAGAGTGCAAGTGCGTGCACAGGGTTGTGTGTGTGTGTGTGTGTGCATGAGAAGCAATCATTTGTGTGACTGGATGTGTGTCAACACAGCTTGTGTGCATCTTTGTGTAGTCTGCACGAGACAGAATTAGCTTGTGTGTTTGGGTACAAGTGTGTGTTTCTGAATGCCTGCACTCCATCTTCCTTTGCAGTTACAGGAGAAGCACACGCATTCTTGTACCTCTATGTTTGTGAGGACTCTTGCTGGCATAATGCAATCCTTGGCCCATTACCCTAACCTTGACCATCACAACTCCTAACTCCAACCCTGAACCTGACTCGAACCTGGACCTTATTCTAACCTCAACAGTAAAACCAAGTCTCCCCTATAAAGGGATCTTTGAAGACGTGAGGTCAGTATCCTCACTTCCTAAAAATGTCCTCACTCCGTTGGTTAAAAACATCCCAGTCCGCACTTTATAGCAAGTACAAGAACACACGTACACACACACACACACCACTGTTGCTGCTGTACACATTTCTCAAGAGTGAGAGAGCATGAAGGAGTTTCGAGGATGGATGTGTGTGTGTTTGTGTGTGTGTGTGTGTTGGGGAGGGGGGAACAAATGTGTCCTTCACCCTGAATGAATTATGAATCCATAGCGAGCCATACATATTTATCCTCGCTGTATCCAATACCTCTTGCTGCAGGCAAAGTCTTTAATAATGAAAATGTCTGCATAAACATCTACACCTTTCTCCTCTCTACTTCCGCCAGGAAGAATCTAACAACGGAGCTAGATAACCAGCAGGCAGAGAAAGACGGAGAGAAAACTGTTTCTGCACTTCTTCAAATGAAATTCTTTATTGTTTCTACGAAAGACGGGGGAAAAAAATGCCACGCGACGGGACTGTGAAATCAGGAATTACCAGATTTCACATCAGTCCCACATCACATCATATGACCACATCAGCCACTATGATAAAAAATAACTGTCTGTCAATAATCACCCAGCAAGTAAAAAGAAAAATCTAATCTGCCATTCTGGGTACAAGTGAGGCGACGACAGAGGCAGAATTAATTATATTCCACTGAAATCCACTCACATATAATAAAAAGCCAGGCACAAGCTGAGAGCACTATCAACATACATAAAAACTACTGTGCGGTACCAAGCAACAACCTGCAGGACTAAATAGTGACGCCAACATGCCATCAGTGCTAAAAACTGCAGTTCCTTGAATGGCCACTTGAGGCTGTCTCCAAAAGCGAGTGAAACAGTTTTGTTCTCTGTAGCTAATTTTCCCCTTCATGACAACTGTACGTGAGTGAATGTTATACAACTCACCCATTTGCGTTTTAATAGGGCTTAAAGTTAAATCTGATGTTACAAGTCTTCAAGTCCACATTAACAAGGTATTAAAACATCATTTTTCCACCTCAGAAACAAAGCCAACGTACGACCATTTCTAAATGAAAAACATGCAGAGAAATTGATTCATGCCTTTATTTCAAGCCCCCTCGACTACTCTAACGCTCTTTTTACTGGCCTCCCAAAAAACACCACTGAGAGACTTCAGCTCATTCAAAACTCTGCAGCTCGGCTATTAACCAGAGCCAAGAGGAGAGAGCACATCAAACCAGGCTTAGCTGCTCTGCACTGACTTCCTGTTACATTAAGAATTGATTTTAAGCTCCTCCTCCTTGTATACAAAGCTCTAAATAGATTGGGACTGAGCTACATTGCTAACTCCCTTGTTAACTGTCTGCATCCAAGAACACTGCGTTCAGCTGCTGCTGGTTTATTGGAGGTTCCCAGCAACAGCCGGGAGAAGATCAGGGACATACATATTTTTAAAAGAAAGTTTAAAACATATCTGTTCACTTCAGCCTTTAACTATTATTGTTAAAGTTCTTCTCTTGCTCCTCCACAGCACCAGCCTCTCACCCAAATATGGTCACTTCTGGCTCTAAGACACTAAGATGGCGAGAGCCAAAATGCAGAACTCGAGGCTTAAGAGCAGAAGTCTACAAACCAACGTATGACATCATGGTAACCGTGTTCATTACTTTTACAGTCAGTTCACATACACACATCTCACCCTACCAAATTACAATAACTGTCATCTTAATGCAGATCATTAGTTTCACTAATAAAATACAGAAGCATTTCTGAACACCACTTAACATCCTAACATCTAAAGTGCAACACACACTGCTGCCGGCGCGGCGCTGTGGCCGCCAAGTGCCGCCCCCCAACACACAGTGGCATCGTCGACACTAAAGTGTATTTCCCACCCCAGCCCGCAAGGTGGCTGTACCTACACTAGTTGCCAACGGTTGCCAACTGCTAGTAACGGAAGAAGAAGGGGAAAAACTTTGAGGCAACAACGACCTGGATTTCACGGGTGAGTTTCTTATCAAAATCGTCTATATCATATAATTCCGGGTATTTCTCCACCTCAGTGATTAATTTTTCCTCATCCATTACAATACCAATTGCTACTGTCCAAAACAACCACAAACAACAACAGAAACGGTAGGTGGCGCCAAATATCGTCTCTCCTAGCAACTGGAGTTGATACTACGGCAGCCGAGACGTACATAAAAGGCTTTTCTCGCAGCGCCGGCCGCGCTGGAAATAGAGCAGTGGGCTGAAGCAGAGCGGCGCAGTGGTCAGCGCCAGTGTGGGTTTGTTCATAGAAGACAATGGAGGCGGGTGTTTTGACGCGTGGCGTGTGGCGGCGGTGTGTGTTGCACTTAATACGAGGGGTCTTTAACTTTTTTCTTGCCAATCGACCCCTTGGCTGAAAGATTGATGGAGCAGGGACCCCTTACTACATGTGTAAAAATTGAGTAATTAGTGACTGATTTATAAATGTGTACATCATTTAATGTTAAACATATATGTGGAGGGCATATTTATTTATGGTTGTTAGCTAGCTCACATGATTACAGGAGGATTCACCAGTAACAGTTGGCCTCTCATCAGTGTTGTTTACTGTTAACTGAATGGGTTGTTTATTTATGAATAGGCCGATTTATCTTTGCTAATGATAATTTGGAATCATTTTAATGTGTATGTAAATATTTTGCATATTGTCATTATGTCACACATCTAAATTTTTGAAAGTCAGTTTCAGGTACTTTCTAAAAAACACTAAGAGATTTGTTTGACCAATTAAATAACAGGTGTTTCTACAAAATGGACATAACACGGTGCGCTCAGAGTAGATGTAAAATGCTTCATAGGTTGAGAATGAGCTGTTTCATTCAGCACACTGTAGGTCATGAGGGCGACCACCTTCACAACAATGTTCAAACCAGCTTACTTGCCAAAGGAGAAGAAAAGGTTCGACTGTCTTGGCAAAAGCTGCTGTTGAGTCACCGTACTACCTATGAACTGCAGGTCAGGCAAAAACTCACTTCTCTGTGCTGTTTGTAGTGTTCTCAGTTAGTGAGTTTACAGAATCAATGAGAGCCAGGGATAGAGCAAAACAAAACAGACAACAGAGAACAGAGATGGGAAGGAAGTTAGAAAAGGTGTAAAACTGATGATGGACAGTGAGATCAACTGAATAAATCATTTTAACTGATTAGCAGTCACGTATCAGCTGTTTCTGAGGGCAACAAGGACCTTTGGGCAGCTAATGCTCCTTTAATAAAAAGCATTAATAACCCAGTGCTAACACACAGTCCCGCACCTTGCCATTGCAGCTGTCAATATTCGTGCATTAATGGTATTAACTATAAATAGTGCCCTGAGATAGACTGGCAACCGGTCCGGGTTGTAACCCGCCTGTCACTGAATGACAGCTGGGGTAGAAAATATTAATAAATATAGATAATGGATGGATGTTTAAACTACTCTACACAATTCATACCATGGGAAAAAAAACACACACAGATGGTGAATTTAGCATTGAATTGCTAAAACATTATATTGATTTACCTTCATTTCTTCAAGGTTAATGCTTTACAACAACATACCTCATGCTAACAGGGACTGTAACTTAAAGGAATAGTTCAACATTTTGGCAACTACTCTTAGCATTCTGTCTCGGCCAGAGAAGATTAATACCACTGTCGGGTCACAGCTTAAGGTGATTAGCTTAGCTTAGCATAACTAGAGTAGTAGGAAACATTTTCATGATATTGCAATAAAAAAATGCCTTGAAAACTTATGTTTTGTTTGAACAGCAGAGGACGCATTCATACTAGTCAAGAAGACAGAGTCCCATCATGCTTTGTGCACAAGCCAAGCATTGATAACTGGTATCTTCACAAAGACTAAGATCAAATCAGCAAATGGCAAATGACTTAACTAAACATGGCAGCAAACGACAAAATAACCAATGGGAACTTGAGATTGCGAATGGGCATTTCAGATTTTTCTGTTTCAAGAAATGACAATTATGAAAAGGAAACTGACAAACGCAAAACAATTTGCAAAGACGATGGTCATCTACCATACGGGAAACACACCAAACGTGAGAAGCCAATCACAACAACAACAGTCTACTGTAAGGAAAAAGCTTCAATCAGGCCAAAGGTCACTCAAACATTACGTCACGTGATCCGTCACTTTGTGGATTTATACTGGGTTATGTACCAGACTGCTTTTTTGCCAGACATCCTGAAGTCTTCATTGTTTGCCTGGCAACCTTATGGCGAAGATACAATTCTATCTATACTAGGGCTGACCCGTAATAGTCAACCAAATGTTAGTCAACCAGAAAGGTCATTAGTCAGCAAGATTTCATTGGTCACTTAGTTGCAGAAAAAACAAACCTTTATGAATGTGAGAATTTAATGTGAAAGGACAGACACGGGAAGTGGCCACGCTCAGCAGTCAGACAGGAGTCAGGTTAATTTCCAGGGCTGGTACCTGCGGTTATTCCACAGGCTAGTTAATAACATGTCGGGCAGGAAATCCAAAGTGTGGGATCATTTTGAGAAGGTGAAGGACGAACCCAAGGTGATATGTAAACTCATCTTCATTGGTCGACTACAAACATGACGTATCATCTGAAACATGGAAGTAGCTACATGCCCATTAGCCCACAGCGTCATTAACAGGCGGCTCGCTCAGTGTGTGACGTGCACTTGTAGATAAAATATAGGACTATATTAATGAAGGGTCATTAGTATTTCTCTGTAATGTAGCACAGTGTTAACAAAGTGAACTCAAACCACTGTGTTGCCCCGCCCAACATATATAATTTAATCATTAAATTAATATCATAAACATGTCGGTGACTCGTTGACTAACGGCCCTTAATGACTATTAATTCTTAGAAGGGGGCAGCTATTCAGAAGATTCGGTGTAGCCAACGGATATCCAGGCCAAGACTTTTTCCATGCACTAGTCCTTTAAGCTAATATCTATAAACTGTTGTTTTAAAAAAGCTAATATAAAGCCAAATCATGGTCGGATGATAGCTGATGGATCCAGACATTGCATTTTAGCCAATGGGTTCTGCCTCGACCACATGACTGGTCAATACTATACGGACACACGACAAACGGAAACTGTGACGCTTCTAACACCAAGCTCTAGTTCTGCTGCCTACAGATTCTGCATAAGTATGCAGGAATCTGTTGCCAGAGATTAGTTGTTACACTTCAATTTTGAACAGATTATACAAACAAGGTATGTTGTGGTTAATTCTGAGCTTTATCAGCCAGTCAGACTATCTGCTTTCCTGTTTCCAGTCTTTGTGATTATCTGAGCTAGCCGGCTGCTGAATTAAAAAAAAAAAAAAAAGCAAATTTCCCAAAAAATTGAACTGATGCGAAAAAACTCATATGGTGCTAAGATGTCAAGTGATAGTTGGCATAAGTGTAGCTGTAGCTCAACCTCTCACACACACACACACACACACACACACACACACACACACACACACACACACACACACACACAGTACCAAGTAGAGAGGATCCAAATAAATGTTTTATACTAAAGAGGATCATATGAGGCTGGTGATCTCATCTCCTCTCCTCCTGTAACGGGCCCACCGACAGGCATGGCTTATAAGCCTTTGTCTCCGAGCTACACGTTATTTCTGATGTTTACACATCCCCGAGTGTTTATCAGGCTTCAGCAGCCGCTCCACACACACCGGCCGCTTCCACAGGAATGCAGTGAGTCGTGTCAGAGGAGAATTAAAGGCGGATCCTGTTGATAAGATACAGAGACTCTGTGAACTCTGAGACAAAGATTTAGAGTGATACCAAACCTTTCCAAGATTCTCTGACACTTCCCATTTTCTTAAAGAATGAGCTTCATTAAAAAAATAAGACGGGGGGCTTTAAGGGGTGAGATTCTGCCAAAATCGACTTTTGGGTAGTTACTCAGCAAAAGCAGAAGTGACGGTTTTTTACTCTTGCGGAAATGTCTACAATGTGAGCCACGTTGCATCTAATTTTACAGAAATGATTACTGAAATTAAAATAAATGACAGCTGCGGAGGAAAATAAGCACTGTTGCTAGAGCCCATAGGTGAGGGAAAATGCTGTAACCACCTGGAAAAAACAATTAGTGAAACAATGAGCAATGAACAGAAAATACACTGTATATGGCTCTCTGAACACCGTCATTAGAAAGTTTTGTAGCTGCAAGGTTTGAGGGCCACCGTGACATTAACTGCAATGTTTGAAAATGGTGGATTTCAGCACAATTCCCCTTTAAGAAACCGAGAGGACACAGAGGGTAGAGAGTGCAGATTCAGAGCTGGATAAAGAGCCGGAGAGGCATGCGAGGGGAGAGACGGGAGGCAGAGTGAGACATAGATGTTTGCTGCTCGGAGTCGTGGGCAGATCATTTCTGACCAGGAAGAGATGAATAGAGACGAACAGAGGCAGCACAGACACTACTGCACTGCAAAGTCACAGTATGTACTGAATTCACAGTGTAAAAGCAAATCATAATGTCCATATCCTATAAATCTAAATCCTAAATTCTGCTCGAAAACCAGATTTCTGCGGATTACTGCCACACTATTTTAACACATTTCATCATGACGTAACAACAATGTGCAACTGAACACAATCCTCATGAAACACCTCATCTTTCACCATAAATACACAACAGACCTTTCAATTCATTAACTGGTCCTTATAGAATCATTAATTACACCTACACATGCCATAAGTGCCTCGCTGCACTGTTCCCTTTCTATGGCCATGGTAAGAATAGGTAATTGCACACTACCATCTAGTGGTGCAGAGGTGGAAACACCAGGATACACTGAGTAATTGTATTTTCTAATAAGATTGAACTGCACTGATTTAAGATCCAAGATCTAATTTAACCTTCCCGAGTGATCTCAAACGTTCAGAAGAACTTGTGCAGTGCAGAGCTGGGTCGAGCATCACTAGGAGACAAGTCAGAGTGATGGTTACGACCTGTTTCCAGCACCAGGGGGCTGAGTTTACAGCCGCAGGACAACAATATGTGGTCTGTGGTCAGTCACAAAAAAGCAATATAAATAGATTATTTTTAGTGATACACTTTACATTTTTATTTTTCTACCGTTCTTAGGAGCCTTTGTATTTGTCATATTGCTTCAATTTCTATATCTGTATTCATGAATACACTATGTATTGTATATGTTCTCAGCTCAAACTCAAACTTATTTATAAAGCACATTTAAAAACAACTCACGTCGACCAAAGTGCTGTACAAAACACACACAGGCACGCATCGGGGGACTCAAATGCTAATGAATAAAATTAGGTTTTGAGCCAGGACTTAAAAGAGTCAATGGAGGAGGTAGATCTGATTGGGAGGGGGATGCTGTTCCACAGTTTGGGGGCAGACACAGCAAAGGCACGATTACCCCTGAGCTTAAGTCTGGAGCGTGGGACAGCCAGGAGCCCCGGGTCAGCTGACCTGAGGGAACTGGGTGTAGAATAGCGGGTTAGAGGGTCTGCGATGTAGGATGGGGCATTAAGGGCTTTGTACACAAACAGGAGAACCTTAAAGTCAATTCTGAACTTTACAGGCAGCCAGTGGAGAGAGGCCAAAACAGGTGTGATATGATCTCTCCTCCAGGTACCTGTGAGGAGCCTGGCGGCAGCGTTCTGAACCTGTTGGAGGCAGGACAGAGAGGACTGACTGTCTGGTCTAGTCTGGAGTTGGAAAGAGCTGGTTTTACTACTGCATTTATTTGTTTGTCAAACGGAGTCAAATATCACGCCGAGATTTTTGACAAGGGGTTAAACATAGTTATCTCTCTTATTTTGTAAATCATCTCCTCATGTGTCATGTCTGGTTTTACTTCCTGTCTTTGTGTGTTTTCCCGCCTGTTTCGTCACACCTGTCTCTTTAAGCTGCGTTCATAAGGTCGGAGGTTCTGAGGCCTCAACCGTTAACTTGGGGGGAAAAGTAAGGGCTTTTCCAGGCTTTTCACGTCAGCTACTCAGAAACCTCCGAGCCCTCTGAACGCAGCTTTATGGTGCATTCGTTTTGTACTCGGAGGTCGGAAATTCCCAGTTCCCAGTCAGAAGTTTAAACTTATAAATTCAAGATGGCTGCCGGTCACATACATAGTGAGTAAGCACTCTGCTAAAGTGCTGTTTATAGCAATTTTATCTCATTTGTTTTACATTAGGTCAGCCTCATCTGCGGCTTTCATCAGCTGGAGTGCATGATGGTTTTGAAACTGTCTATATCCGAAAGTGCAGGGGCAACAAAGGCTTTCTTGCGGGCATCCATGTTTTTTTCCAACTTGTCCCCCGTCATCAACTAGAATGAAAAAACTGTTGTCAACAAAACGAACGCAGCATGAGTCCTTCCCTGTTCCCAGAGTCTTCGCCTCGCACCTGTCCTGTATTAGTCTTGTTTGCTCCACCCGAGTGTTCCCCGCCACACCCCCTGTTGTAAGCAGTCCCCATTTCCCTCCTTTTGCCTGTCTAACTACTCCAGCTGTGTCTCGTTCTTGTGATTAGTTTTCTGTATATATATACCTGTGTGTTTCCCTTTTGTCAGTTTGTCCTGTGCTCATCCCTGTGTTCTTGGAGTTATTCCCTGCGCTGCTTTCTGTCTTTAGTTCATTATTTTATCCCACTTGGTTTTCAGTTTAGTTCTGGTTCCTGCTTTCATTTGGACTTTCTGTTACCTGCTTGATCTGGATGTTTTTTTAATCAGCTGCATTAAAGCTCGCTCTTTGTTAAAACTTGCAGCTGCCTGTTACTCTGCATTTCCTGAACTGATTTATGACAGACCTCATATTTGTCTTTTTTTCCTGTGTATTGCTTTTTTCTCTTTTGTTCACATCCTTATTGAATGCAAAAACTGTTCATAAGTAAAAAGTATAAAAGAAACACACTGTATTTATATGAGCTGTAAGCACAAAAAGGGTGGAGCAGTATATTTATACACAAACTCATATGTTTTTATTGAAATCTATGATTATAGGATCAACTTGATTGTGTGTAATTGTTTCACTCTGGTCTTGTTTTTAATCGTTTAAGGGATGGTTTTCTTCTTGTATGCTGTTCTTAATTCAAGTTATTCATTTAAATGTGCTGACAGGCATAATGCTGTCATGGCAAACAATGACTTACTAATTACAACTACTATTTAAACCGCTTTGATTTCAAAACAAGAAGAGTGACTTTTAATTTCTCTGTGTAACCAAACATAGGATGACTCTTTCACAACCCAGCAGAGGACAAACAATAGAGACTGCTGATCGAGAAAAAAAAAAAAAACCCTGATGTTGAAACTGAGGCCAGTGACCTTTGATCTCTTCCCCCTTAAAGCCTGTCAGGCAGGCCCGCACTGTTTTGATTGGCTTTGGTCTCGATCTCTTGGCCTCTGGGTGAGTTAAATCTCCAGCATCCATTTACAGCGCTGCCAGATGGCTTGTGTGTGTGGCCTGCAGCAGTTAGAAGGGAAAAGTACATCACTTCTCCTGGCTCTGAGGCTGCTGACTGACTGACTGACTGACTGACCGACCGACACCATGTGTTTGAGAGGAACAGTCATATATTATGAAATGGAAAAGGGCATGCACAGGGCAGAGCAGGGTGTGGCTTCTGGGGCCCATGAATCTATGTTTTTCCCTGAAGAAATCTAATGTAACTGAGTAAATGTTGTTCTGTTGACCTACGTAATATTCAATTCAGAGTACTGAAGACCACATTCACCTGGTGATGTTGGGGATCCTTGATTTGCAATTAAAGCAGCCCAGGTTATTATGTCATGGATTTCAATATAGCAGATTTGTCAGCAAATGGCAGCTTTTTACGCTGAATTCCTGTGTTATATAAAATAGTAACATCAGACAGTTTTGGCTCTTTTTAGGGGGCAGGAGAGAAAATGAGTCATCCTCAACATTTGCTGTATTATTGCTTCAGGAAATATGTGTGTATGTTCAGTATGTTTGCTTTACTGAGTGAGTTTTTACAACTATCATGTTTTTCCCAAACAATGTTCAGATTTTTAGGCATTCTTTTAACTCAAAATGCTTGAAAATAGTATTGAAAATAGCTGCTGTAAATAGGACCCCTTCCAAGTTTGGGCTGAGCCTTGAATATATCGACAATGTCTGGCTCTATGTGTCTATGTTATATTATGGTTTTGGTACTTTCATTCATTTATTCATTCATTTTCCGTAACCACTCATCCTGTCAGGGGTCGCGGGGGGCTGGAGCGTATCCCAGCTGACATTGGGTGAGAGGCAGGGTTCACCCTGGACAGGTCACCAGACTATCACAGGGCTGACACATAGAGACAGACAAGCATTCACACTCACATTCACACCTACGGACAATTTAGAGTCACCAATCAACCTGCATGTCTTTGGACTGTGGGAGGAAGCTGGAGTACCTGAAGGAAACCCACACTGACACGGGGAGAACGAGCAAACTCCAGGGTTGAAACCAGGAACCCTCTTGCTGTGAAACAACAATGCACCACCACTAAAGCTCTAATGTCGGCTTGATAGCTGTATAAACAAGTAAAGAAAGGAGCAGAGAACTCATCGCTGCTACCTTGTAAACAGGGACGGTTAATACTCAAAATATAGATTTTGTTGTAGTGTCATTATGGGACTTAAGAGTTTAGATGCAATAAATCAAGCATGTTAGTGCTGTACAGTATATGCTGCAGAGTCACGTGTGCATGCTTATCTTTGTACACCAAGAGCAGGAAACTGTGAGGCCGATGTGCATTTCGCTTGACTGCCTAATTACAGCAAATCAATATGAATTGACTTAGCGAACAATTAGAGGCTAATGGATGTTAAGTAACCATGCCGATTCTTCTGTATGTGCACAGATACAGATAAATGTGGTGTAAACAAAGAGTCATTTGGAATTTCTGTATACATGTGTAACAACAGTCTTTATCATTGTGCAGTTTCTACCTAGTTCTGTTATGATGTGGGTGTAAAGTAAATGGCAAATGCGTACAAAAAAAAAAATCTTAGATTAACAGATTTGATTGTAGGCCTGCATTTTGCAGACATTACTGTGTCTTTCAAGACGTGCACATAAATGATGATTTAGAACGATTGGAATTTCAAGTAAAAGCAAAAGAAGCCTACTTTTTAATTAATAAAATAAATCTACATACCTGGATGATGTCATTCTTTATAAACCCTTATAAAGTTTTCAAACAATGATGATGTAGACAAGGTGAGCACGCATTCTGGCAACAGAAGTATGCAGCTTGTCAAGCTATGCAAGGGCACTAACCACCAAAGATCGCAAATGCTACTTTAACAGATTGACTTTAGCAAGTGGTCACAGACCTCCAGATCCATGTGGTATTCAAGACTGGGTAGAAGACATTAGGAAGTGGGCCAATATTAAGTGGCCCAACAAAAACACCTGTGGAACCTTGGGCAAACACCACGAAGAAACTACAAGCACATAAGTCACTAGATGCTCACACCAGGACATAGATTCAGAGTTTTGTGTGTTGAAATTAGAGATCCTTCCTAGTCAAGAGCCCCTTTTACACTGCCAGATTTTTCTTTATATGACCAATAAACACAGATAAAATTTGACCAGACCTTCTCCCATTTGTCTAGGACACTGAAATCTTCCAGGACATGTGGACTGGCACTAATTTTTACAGAAACCCTGCTGTGATCTGTGAAGAATATAGTCCCAGATTTTGGGGCACAAGTGAGTAGAAAAACAGAATCCATGACAGTATCATTAAGATTGATCAGAGAGTGAAATTGTTATTTTTCTTGGTGCAAGAACAAGACTAGAAGCCATGAGTAAACATGTCTTCTATGCTCTGTAATCTGAGTGGTGTGCCTGGTGTTTTCACTGCACACTGGAGAGTTGATCCACAGTAACACCTTATTTGCAAAAAGGTCAGCATATTCTATAAAAAACTTCCAGACTCCCACTTCACACCAGGCACACGCCTCTTACCATGTCTTTGAAAGCATTCTCGATGGCTCCGACCACCAGGCTCTCGTGTGAAACTTTCTTCTCAGTAAAGAAGCGCGTGGGCGGGGTGCTGGGTGAGCCCGGAGCCCCTGCAGCGCCACGGAGCGAGGCGGCCCTGGTGAGGGCGCGTTGGGATGTCGGGGTGAGGTGGTGATTGATAGGCTCCTCCCCGAGGCATGTCGGGGGCAGCAGGTTTGGGGTGCAGATGATCTCCGTCACCTCCTGAAGGTGCAGGGCGATGTGGTGATGTAGAAGGCGGGAAGCCACTACAGCCGCCCCAGAGCCGGCGTGGCCATCGAACAACGCCCAGTAGTGCAGGGTTAGGTCTTCAGAGCTGTCCTGGATACAGATAAGAATCAAACCAGACACTGATGAATTAATCGATGTATCTGTGGGGTGTAGTCAGCAGAGGACTTATACGACTTAACTTTTTGTAGTCACTTCAAAAAATCTGCATTTACTACTACTTTTACTTTACACGATGAGCCAATCACAGTGTGTATAGCCATTCCCATATGCTCGGACATTCTCTGCCTGGACGTCCATTGAAATGCATTACAGAAAGTCCGTTTCTTTCGGGTTTATGAGCTTTTTTATGAGATTTGAAGTTTAAAAATGGTCAAACGGTGTGCATGGGGCACATGCAAAATGCTAAATGCTAAAATGTAATGACTCATCCTTCAAAATGACAAAAGTGTGAATATAATTCAAAGTTTCCTTTCTTGCATTAATACAGTTGTGGTTCCTTACCTGGAGGGATGCATCCATATCAAGATACTGGAAATTTCAGGGGAAATAAGAAACAGGAAATAGGGAAAAAAACACATTTCACGATATGTGACTTTTATCTTTGTTTTTATATTGGGGAATACTAGATTCTATATGGCCTCTAAAGGGAGAGGAGCAACACTGATGGAAGCAACTGACACAGCAAGCAACCTGTGATGGGAGACAGGAGTAGATGTTGTGTAGAGGGTCACAAGCCAAAAAGACTGGGAACCACTGATGCATGTGTACTGTGTCAGTGACCAGAAGAAAAGAAGGTCTTTTTCATAACCCTATTGGACCAAGTTCAGACCCGAGTACGGCTGCCACAGAGACTCAATCAGAAAGCTGCACGGTCAAGGTGTTAAAGCTGACATCAGTGCTTCACACATTGCCCGAAGTTTATGGGTGAAAGCACCAGTCTACTAACTGAGTGCGTTTGAATTCATCCCATACTGTAGGTGTTCAGTGAGGATCCTTTCATTCACTGACGTCTTCTGATCTTAAAGCAGCCTTCATCTTGGGAGGGTGCCAAACCTCGTCTGTGATGTTAATGTATGCTCTGGGATCAATGCCTCAATATGCAGGTTTTAATAGGCGCACTGATGTGTTCATCTACAAAGTGCCACCTTCCATGTCATGTTTAGACAGAGTGCCTTGTGATCCGGTTCATTCATTGCACACCTTTGAGTTTGCCGCCTTCAAAAAGTGCAGCAACTCTATGATCTTCCGCCGTCCTGGAGGAAAAAGGCCACGCTTTTTGCAGGTCTGTTATCATCCACATTTGACTCCATTCGAAGTCGTAGAGCGTTAGTTGGTAGTTGGTTATATTTGCTGAAACTGTCACAATAGTCACACAGCACCAAATGAGACCGATGATCTGTAAAACAAATCATACTCCTCTGCCTACTCTGTTGCCTTGCAGCACTTCTCAGGGCCTTACCGCGTGTGAATGAAAACAACCAATCAGACCCGAGGAGTCTCTAACATGGCTGGAAATCATGTTAATCACTGTTTGTGAACTTTGGTCAAACTGTCAAATTCCCCCGTCAAATGTTTTCAAAAACATATTTTAGTGTACTGTCTAGCTGTATAATGTCACAGTACCTGCGGTTATTCCACAGGCTAGTTAATAACATGTCGGGCAGGAAATCCAAAGTGTGGGATCATTTTGAGAAGGTGAAGGACGAACCCAAGGTGATATGTAAACTCATCTTCATTGGTTGACTACAAACATGACGTATCATCTGAAACATGGAAGTAGCTACATGCCCATTAGCCCACAGCGTCATTAACAGGCGGCTCGCTCAGTGTGTGACGTGCACTTGGAGATAAAATATAGGCCTATATTAATGAAGGTTCATTAGTACGGTTTTGTATTTCTCTGTAATGTAGCACAGTGTTAACAATGTTACTGATACTATTCTTTCTCACACCTTCAACTCAAACCATTGTGTTGCCCCGCCCAAAATATATCATTTAATAATCAAATTAAAATCGTGACATGATTTTTTTTGCAAACTGTTTGTCTCATGTACTTCATTTAGAATTTAGTGACAGTTTCAGCAAAAATGACAATTTACCAACTGTAGCTTTATATAATCCAAGTATAGACATAGAGTTGCTATTACACAGCTCTAATTTTGCTGTAACAAAAAGACTTCTTCTGCAGGAGCAGGGTTTATACTACATTTTTCTGGCCACTGAGTGCAGATCATTGCTAACACATATCTCTGCACACACTACAGCTCTCTGATCTTCTAAATATAGTGCAGGCAGATTCACAACATGAGCCTATGAAGCAAGCAAACAGCGCCAAAAAGGCTCCACACTAGTACTCTTATTGGTCTAGTATCACTGCAGTAGTGAGTCATGAGGTACTTGCATGAGTCTGCTGTAGGCTCTGGGTGGACCTGAGCAAAGTACTGGTGGGCTGAGGGGAAATTTTAGCAGCAGTATTACTTTATATAGATATTTCTGTGTTGCCTTTGGGAATTAAACCCAACAAAATGCTCTACATGAACAGATGAAAGAACAATGAGGAAATCACAGAGTGCATGTCAAATCAGAATTACAGTGAAACACAAGAGATAAACATCAGTGTTAAGTGGTTGCAACAGCAGGAAAAAGCCACCAGTGTTGTCAGTAACTGCAGAAGGCTACATGACTGACTTCTGTGAGCAAATGAACTCTCACTCATTCGCCTGCCCGTGTTAGCGGCTGTCAAGAGCTGCTGAAGGCCGAGGCTGTGGTGTGTCAAGGACGCCGTGCTGTACGCCCCAATAAACTGCTGATGGGACGGGATGAGGGGACAGTGGGTCCCAACAGCAGGCCCTCAGGGGCATTCAAGGACTACATCCACTGTGACCATTACCTGGACTTCATCGGTGAATCAATGCAGAAGCTGCCACTCTGTGATCAGTTTTAACACCTTGTCAAAAAGATGCCTCTGGAAATTAGCATTTGATTTTTAATTCTTAGACTTAAAAGTATAGGTTAGATAGATCAGTACTGAGCTCGGTGAATTAGCTTTTAGTTTCTTTTACTTTTATTTTGTTTTGTTTTTTTAAATCAATACCTAGAAATCATGACATTAGCAGCACACACGTCTTCCATCCAGCCAGTATGTGATTATTTAGGATCACAAACGGACAAAGGAGGAAGTTTTAAGTCATCTCTTCTTGTGTCTGCAGAATGTCATTCAGACTGGAGATGACGATATTTGTGGACATTTCCTGATGAACCAGACCCATTGCTTTGACTCACCAAGCACTCCCGGAGGCCCAAACCCTCTCCGTTGGGCAGGGATGACCTCCTGCGGGCCATGGGGGTCCGGTTGGGCGTGGAGCTTCCTGCAGGTCTCCTCTTGACCACCAGCACCTCACAGCAGGCCTGGTCCTCATTTAGTGTGCTCTTTCCTGCGTTGATTACCCTAAACAAAGAGGGGATAACAAGAAACAACAACAGGGAATTTAAGCCATAATAAAAACAATTTCAGTTAATTATATGAAGATAAAATAAGATATTAAAGAAAGTGGAGATGTGGCATTAAAAAGCCACATAACAGGAACAATGCAGGAGTGTGTAAATGATGTGTGCAAATATTTATGTAAAGGAATCCAGAAATCTAGTGCAACAGGCAGGCATGATGTGTGTACTATGCATGATATAAATATATGATACAAGTCTGTATAAGATAATAAGAGACAGAGAGAGGGAGAGAGAGAGAGAGAGAGAGAGAGAGAGAGAGAGAGAGAGAGAGAGAGAGAGAGAGAGTCCCTAACAAAGCCTGGGGGACTATCTGTTTCCAAGCTGTCATCTTCACTCACATCATTTCAAACACTGCCTTCAATCAGAAACAAAACACTTTGATAGCAGCTGTGTCTTGGATTAAACTCTTCAAAAGGTGATTGTGCATCGCTGCATTTGTCACTACTTTTTTGTTTTGTTTGTTAAATTGAATCCCACTAGTAGAAAAAAATGCTTGCCGTGCCTTTTTTTATTGTTGCCAGGCAACTTCCCCATTACTTCCTACCATTTTTCCCCTTCCCAGTAATCAGCTGCTAGTTCCTAAAATGTTGAGGCAGAGGGTACTTGCTGTAGCTCTGGTTGAGGGTGAGCGGCTGTCGGCAAATCGTTTGTTGGCCAAAGGTAAACAGAGATCTGTGTGGGTACATGAGACCCCGAAAAAGAGGGTGGATCACGGGGAGTAGCACCAGACTCTGGGACAGTTTGACAACCTGCTGTTTACCATCAAGCCGTATAGCTCTGGATATCGCTACCACCAGTTTCTCCTCCATTGTTTACCAACTGTAAACTTGTTGCCGTGACCACCACAGAAGGCCCGCCTCTCAAATCATCTGATTGGACAATGAAGAAAGAGATGACGTGGGGCGTTTTTCTGCTCCGTGTTGAAGTTTTCCCAACTCAGGGAGTTCAGAGCGCTCTGGCAAAAACACCAGGCACCCGGAGCGCAGAAACGCATGCGTGCCACAAAAACCGTGAGCACAAAGTTTCATTCTTATTAACAGCAATTGCAAAAAGCCGCCTTGAGTTGCTAAAATGCTCTCTGTGTGATCAGGGCCTTAATGTTTAGATCTGTCATAAGCATTAGCCGCTCATTCACAAGTAGATGCACGCCTCCTTCTTTATGGTTATACCGTTAATGGATGTAGCTTGATAGATAGAAAGAAAGTAGTTCCTACATGAAACTGCTCACAACAAGGTCTGTGGATTGTCTTGAGTAACCGCGTCATGATTTCTGGAAAGAGACATTGCTGTTGAGTTCGTCAAATGTATTTTTTGGCACCACAAGCTGAGTGCCATCTAGTTCCATTATATTGGAGAGAGGCAGACATCTCTACAGCCGATCTCTCCAACACTCTGTACCTCACACCAAAACAATCTATACTGATAAATAGCGCTGCAGGTAAATGGAAAAATATGCATTTTTGATTTTGGGGTGAACTGTCCCTTTAACATGTTCTTAGGATTATAAAATCCTTCCCCTTCGTGACAGCTTTTTTCTTTCTTTCTGCAAATGACAAAGAGAGACACTGGCAGATAAAATCAGCAGATACACACTCTTTAAATACACATTTCAGTTTGAGACCCACGCATGAAGGAGAGGACACAAACACATAAATACTGCTTCAAACAACACCTGGCAGATGGTGCACCGCTGCTGCGAGCTGCTGTGGTCGTGGACGAGCACATGCTGCTTAACAATACTCCAGGCACTCTCGATTTAGCCACCGTCAGTCAGAGATGTTAGGTCAACAGTGGCCCAGAACAAAATGTGATATAAATATGTATTTTTGTGGAAAGCTTGTGTCTTGGTGGGATTGTCACTTTTAAAGTCAGCGCACGCCTGTCCTAATAACACAGTTAAGACTTAGAGACTGTTAGCACGTCTCTAGTGAGATTCACATCAGATAAATGAGACATTATATGGCTACATGTTGATATGAGAGGCAGTCATTATTACTTCCCTATGGAGGATCCTACGTAAATAATCCTAATTGGTCATGGGGATGAACATGCAGAGAACAGATCCTCCGTCTCCAGCTAAGAAAACACTGTCGGCTATAAAACCCACAGGATATTGACTGAGCAGACCTTCACTCAGTAAGATTGATTTTAATTGGAGTCTTACACAATGGGCTACTCACCACATCCCCGTCCTGCAAACTAATAATAGCACACTCCCTGTAGTGTGTCAACGAGACGGGGTTAAAGAAAACACTTAATTTGCCCACACAGCTCCCCAACTATTGTTATAAACCCACAACTACTAAGTATGAGGCTGGGAAAGATGCTCACTTCAGACAACATTAGTCAGTTAATCAATCAGTCCATTGAAACAAAATTGTTATAAATTATAATAAATTCATATTAAAAAAAATCATTGATGGTCTTTTTTATAAAACTGGGCCGTCTATGCAGGAGAACGATGCAAATACTTTTAAAATTGGTGCCAAATGACCAGAGAGAACAGTGAAGAAGGACTGTGGCGTTTGCTTTTGCCCAAAAGGTAGAAAACCAACAACTACCAGAACGCACAGCGTCGCACTGGACCAATAAACGCTGCCGCTGGTGGGTGACATAATGCGAACTTGTCTGTTTGACATGATGGTGGCTGGTAACAGTCTTATTACAGTTATAGTGTAAGCTAAAACATTTAAGGCGAGAAATAGGCAACACAGCAAACAACACATTTTCACTCCGACCTCGTCACATATTGACGTTAGGTCATGGATCTTCCACGTCCTGATACGACTGGGTGCGTTGGTTGCTGACGTGCTGTGACGCCACTTCCGTTTTCACAGGAAATTTAACGTTTACATACGTGGTGCATGCATGGCTGGGTCTAGACAACAAAAGCACGTAGTTAGGTTTAGGACAAAAGAACAGGGTTTGGCTTTAGGATCTTACAGAACGCGAACACCATTTTACCAGGTGAAAGTCGGTGTTTGTTGGACCCATCCACCACCCATCCCACCCACCTTAACTTCCATTCTTGTTCTGCTGCTTTTCCCCTTGACGCTGCTGGACGTCATTAAACTATAACGGCGACCACCTGCGACTCGTTTGGTCGTTAAAGGATGGCTTTTTTGTCAGTGTCTGACACCGCAAGTCACTGTCTAAGTGCTGGATTTCGACGATTTAAGAGTAAGACCGGGTTGGTGGTTTATATTTATTTATCAGTGCTGCTTAGTTTTACCGTTTGACCTCAATTTCAGGCTCACCATGCAGGAAATAGTATGGTGCCCACTTCCTGTTTACAAAATCACTATTACAGCTAAACAGAGTGTTTCTAAAGAACATCTTAGGTCAGAAACAGGCAGTGCAGTAACATAATCTTGCTTTATATTTGATTAACACTGCCTAGTTTTACCGTTTGATCAGAGTTTGGTCTGATTTGTCTCTTGATCCACTTCTATACTCTTCGTGTCGTGGTGGTGGGCATATGAAAATATGGCAGTACAATCTGTAGTTAGAGAAACAGCCCAAGAGGTTCAGAAAGTAAAGTGGCATGTAAAGAACAAGAAGTACAACTTCTTTTTTTTTATTGGGACCACAGAAAAAACAAAATCACTTCATGATTTGAGCATGAATTTTTTTCAGTCTGCAAACAGGAAAAGGTCTACATGAACACATGCTATTTCACAGATCCCCTTACAAGCTTTTCTGTCACTGTCAACGACATCTCAAGGTTTTAGATGGCTCAGTTGCCATTATGTGACCTAAGTAAGAAACCTGTGTAAATTGTCCATGCCAACTTTGCATGACCAAGAGATATGGTTAAAAGACCTAGAAAAATATAGTAAGCAGACCTTGAGTTATAATCATTTTCTATCAAACTAATATTTCTGAGTACGGGAATGAACTTTAACACTCAAGTTGTTGGGATATTTGCTCATTTTGCCTTGAAAATGCCAACTTATCAAAATCCTTCTTATCAAAAACCAGTCCTGAATCCAGTTTTGTTTTAACTTTTTTAATACCTGATTACTCTGCAAACTATTTCCCACAGCACACTAAACTTGTTTTTTAGATATCAAATCTTCCAGGCAGCAGTTGGTTTCAGTTCAAACCACAACTCTCAAGTGTTCTATCCAGTTTGACTTCTCCCACAAGCTTTTAAAGTCACTCTATGAAATGATGATATGGTCTGGGAAAGTAATGCAAGTATATAGTGTGTGTAATACGTAGTCAATGCTTTCCTTTAACTGCTTTCCCTAACTTCATATAACGAATACAGGCCACAAACTTCATGCACCGTGCTGCGTGTCTGAGACCAAAGCACTGCAGGGAGCGACGTTCATTTGACCCTGGAAGATCACGAGTTTAACAACAGTCGAGCTTTCCAGCCTTTCATCTCTGATACGAGAGGAAAAGCCATCCAGACCCCGAGGCACGAGCTGTGTCCGAGAGCAGGGCTGTCATATTTGGTTACCTCATTTCATTTCTTCACATTTGAGACAACGGCGTGACCTTAATTACTCCATCCGAGCTACAGTGTGCCTCCTTTTGGGGAATCTTGTTCCTTATTTTAATTTCTAATTTATTTAACACTAGATTTGTTTCATTTTTATTGTCATATTGTCATTTATTGTTTGGTAATGCTTTTCATTTCATTTTCTAAATGCTTCATCTGTATGTGTGTTATCCTGACTATGTATGCTGACAGTTTTAAATAAATATTCAAAAGAGGAGAAAGACCAAAGCAACGGAGCAGCAGCTGGGAGTACAGCAGACTCAGTTTCTGGTGTGGATGTTCCAGATAAAAAAGAAACTCAGCGTTCAGAGGAAGGAGTGAAGTAAAAAAAAAACTTGAAGACAGCGCTCCTGGGGGCGGGGAAGATGTAGCGAGCTCAGCTGCAGGCATATGTTGTGTGCACACGTAGACAGTGTTTGTGTAATAACTCTCACTACTAGAGGGAAAAGACAAAAGTTCTGCACCCCAGTTTTTTTTTCATACCGTATGTTAAATCTTTCAGTATGTGCATCATAATCTTACTATATAATGACGAAAACTCTGTCTGTATGTGTGTCTGTTTTCTCTTCACTGACTTGGTCAATCCATGTGAACCTTGGCACAGTGGTAGAGGGTCATGGGAGGATGCGAATGAAGCAATATTACATCAATTGGCCAAAGGGGGGCACTATAACAACCAATTGAATTGCAAACTTTGAATGGGCATATCTCATGCCCCGTATGTCGCAGAGACATGAAACTCTGCACAGAGATGCCTCTCCTCACAAGGAACACATTTGCCTCAAGAACCCATAACTTCCGGTTATATAGATTTTCTGCCATTTTGAATTTTCTGAAAAACACTTAAAATCGATCTCTTCCTAGGAAGTTTGAGCGATCTGCATGAAACTCTGTGAACATAATCTAGGGACCAATATCTAAAGTTCCCTCTTGGCAAAAGTTGGAAAACTTACTGAAACTGAGCTTCTATAAGGCAATGAATATTGCGGAGGGCGTGGCTCATCACATAAAGGTGTATAACATCTCAAGGGTTTCACCCATCACCACGCAACTTTGTAGGCATATGACCACACATAATCTGAGGGGACCCCTCCATTATTGACCCCATCAAACAAAATGGGGGCGCTAGAGAGCTCATTTCTTATCTAGGCCTAACCGCCATATTGATTTTTACTAAACTTGGTAGATATGTAGAACAGGACGCCTCAAGGTGACTGGAGAAATTTAACTCTAATTGGCAACTGGGTGGCACTATAACAACAGAAAAATGCTTAAAAATGGCTAAAATGTGACCGATCGCTGTGGCTCCCCCTGTGGACCAATGTTGTTGTTGTTTTTTTCTAATTTTTGGTATGACTGGTATGCTGTACATAATCACGGAAGCTGTCAGTGTATCATTCTGTCTGTCCCATGTTTTTCTACTCACTGACGTGGTCAATCCATGTTTCCCATGTGAACTACCAGTGCGCCCCACTTTTAAGTCAATACAACATATAAACACTTTAACTATCTGCCTTTCAACGTGCTTCCTCAACTACTAATGTACAGTTTAGCCCACTAACTATCCCGCTATTGGCAATGGTACTACTGTACTTTCAATAAAGCAATCATACCATCAAATTCACAACACATTGCTCCTCTTAATGGGTTCAGTTGACTATTTAATCTATGACCTGTATCCCAAACACACACCATGTGAAACTGTACTTGGGCAACTGTGCACTCAATGGGTATGGACTAATATATATATTCCTCAATACTGCTGTTTTTACATATTGTTAATCTACATTCATAACTTAAATGGTAGGCTCTGTTTCCTGTTTTATTTTGAAAGTCTGTTGTTTGTCTCTCCATGTCCTGCCAAGTTTCCCGCCGCCCTGACTGTCTGATTGCTTTCATCTGCGTCTCATTATCTCCCCTGTCAGAGTGTATGTAAGTCTGTGTATTCCCTTTGTCCTCTGCTAGATCGTCTTGTCCTTCCTCGTGAGATTGACCTTTTTTTTTCAGACCAGGGAGTTTTTGCCTGTTGATGTGGTTACCTCTGCCTGTGCTAACTGCCTTCTGTGTACTGACCCTGACTGGATTAAAAACCCTGAACTTAGATTTTGTCTCCATCTGGATTTGTGGGTCCACCATTTTGTCTGATATTTAGATCCTCCATCTTTCCTTTGCATTCTTTGCTTTCTTTCTAATTCTTGTACTTGCAGCTGTGCCTCCACACTCTCCCCTGCCACATCTCAGTTTCCACAATCAGATCATTTCTGATAACGATAAAAATGTTCCTATGATGTGATGACGGCAGTGAGTCATGTCTCTCATTCAGTGGCAACTCGTAGTTCAGCTGCACGTTGAGAAACGCTGGTGCTGAACTGAAACAGCATTACTGTGTTGCTGCTTCAGAGCAGTGTGGCGTGTTAGTGTAGCAGAAACAACACAAGAACATGTGCCCGATCATGTGATTGAGCACTGGGAAGCTTTATATGTAAAGGGTGCTGCTCATGTGCTTCCTCTGGGCAGCTGAGTGTGACAATGACTTAATTTAGCTCCTTGCAGGGTAAAAATATCAGCAAAGTGGAGGAATAGACCGAAGAAAATTGTGTTATAGATAAAAACCGAAGAATAACATGCATAGTTATGGTGTTTCAAACATGTTTTAACCCTTTTTTTTAATCTTAGAAATGAATGCACTAAGTATATTTAACACCCGCTTTATGCTGTTAACACCCTGGAGCTGCCACGTTCTTATCCCTAACTGAGTGAGCCTTCTCATGCATGTCCGCTGACTTGCAGACAAAACATACAGAGCGCAGTGGGGGTGCTAGCATTCAGCTTATAGACACGCATATTGATTAAGTATTGATCAGACTGCTGCTGAGGCTGCAGAATTATGTGTTACTGGTCCTGGGTCAGTAGAGGTAAAGACTGAGGGAATGAATGAGTGGCTGGGGAAGCTTTGTCACAGTTTATTCTTTAGACTCTGAGTGCCATGACTCGCATATGCCAAGAAGAAGGTCAGAGGAGGTGAAAAGAGGCAGAGGCAGAGAAAAGAGGCAGAGGCTCAAACCAAGCAGTCCAAACCAGATGACGTCAGTGGACACATCAAAAGGTCAAGAAATGATGTGGAGCAGAAATAATGAGAGGTTAGGAACCAACACCAGGTATAGTAGCCGTGCAACTACGGCTGCAACTACTGATTAATATTGTCTTAATCTGACTAACTACCTATTATTTCAGTGATTAATTGATCACTTCTTCACATGAATACACACACAGAATTAAGAAGAAGAAACAAAAAGCAGGGCGGCATGGTGGTGCAGAGGTTAGCATTAGGGCCCGGTTAGCATTTATCAGCCGGTTGATTTAATCGGCCGATTATAGCCATTAGAGAATAATGTTAACACTTATATTTTCATCACTAATAAAATGCAGGGAATATGATGTTTTACTTAGAAATGATGTCCTTGTGTTACTTTTTGCACTATAACCTACCTCTGTTAAATTGGCAATAATAAGAAGTACTGTGAACATACATGTGAATGTCTTGATTCATATAGACTTCGCATGATTATTTTATTTCCCAGAGGTTTACTGCCTTTTTGCACATCGTATTTTTGATTTATTTTGTGTTCAAATTGTTTATACGCTGCTTGTTCCACACAATTTCTGATAATAAAAGTATCTGAAAATAGTAAAATGTTCTTCCTTCAATTTATATCTTTGTAACAAGTGTTTGAACTATATTTAAGCCAACAAAAGCAGGTATTTCGGGGGGTTTAAATTGAAAAACGTAAAAATTTAATCGGCCAATATATCGGTTATCAGATTTTTTTATTCCATAATATCGGAATCAGCATCAGCCCCAAAAAATCCATGTTGGTCGAGTCCTAGTTAGCATAGAGGTTTCCTGGTGAGAGAGCCCTTCTGTGCGAGCTTGCATGTTCTCCCTGTGTCAGCGTGGGTTTCCTTCAGGTGCTCCGGCTTCCTCCCACAGTCCAAAGACATGCAGGTTAACTGGTGACTCTAAATTGTCCGTAGGTGTGAATGTGAGTGTGAATGGTTGTCTGTCTCTATGTGTCAGCCCTGTGATAGTCTGGTGACCTGTCCAGGGTGAACCCCGCCTCTCGCCCAGTGTCAGCTGGGATAGGCTCCAGCCCCCCCAGGACACCAGGGATGAATGAACAAGGTGCAAGGGACACTCAAGTTTAAAGTGGTAATGGCTATTAATGAAGTGGCCTTTAATGACTTATGTGGGCACCAACCTGACTGGTGACTGGTGAGGATGTAAGCTAGAAACATTACAAATTACTGAGTGTACCACAAATATTAGTATAAGTTTACACTCAGTGGCCACTTTATTAGGTACACTGGTACAATCTAATGCAAACTATTAAACTGTTTACTTTTAATATGGTTATAAATGTTTTTCTGTATACTGTCATTGAGGTTTTAATTAAAATATGTGTTTAACTGTTGAGGCCATATCTAATGATGGTGTTGTCCTGGACTACATTACACACACAGGTGTTGCTAATATTCTGCACTCATCATGTGTGGAAATGGGAAGAACAAAAAATTAGAAAGACCCTTCAATAGTAATCATAATCCAGTACACCACCACAGGACCTCACTCATATGACAGTAGCTCAGTCCATTAGGGAAATATGGCGTGTGGACTGGTAGCTGGAGAGGTGCCAGTTCACCTCCTGGGCACTGCCGAGCAAGGCACCAAACCCACAACATCTCTCCATTTAATGCATGTATTGCTCCTGTTTTTGAATGAGTGTATGTATGTTGGGCCTGTGTCACCACTGTGAAGAATTTCCTGTACTGATTTGGAGTGGTTAGCACAGGTGTACCTAATAAAGTGGCCACTGGGTGACTTGGCATTTTTTTTGAGTTTGAGAATGGAAATATTCACAGTGAGGTCGACCCCTCCAAAACTGAAAAGACTTCCTGGAGAGAGCACGCCCGACTGAACTCAACTGAAGCTGACATCTGGAGCAGTTTCCTCCTCACCTCTGGAAACACCAACTAACACGCAACACAGACGCTCTATGAACTGCACCCAAACGCTGAACTGAGTGCACATAGGAGGGAGACTCATCATTACTGCTGGTGTGCATGATGGGTGGAAAACAAGAGGAGAGAGGAGAGCAGCGGTAAATGTAGCCCGTGTCTACAAAAGTGGGGCCTGAAAGTGGAGATGAGAGGAGCGGTGAACAATACTCACTGATCCATTCAAATGATCGTGCTCACTGGACCCGACAGTGCAACCACTCGGAGACAGTACATCAGAATCCTTCTCATAAAGCTAGAGCGGCTCTTCCTGTCTCCACAGGGAGCAGCGCAATAACCCAGGATAACCTCAGCGAGCTCAGAGAGACCACAGACAGGCAGGCAGGGGTATGAAGGAGGAAAAACACTGTGCAGACTAGGAATGTGCTGTTCAGCCTGCATGATCCTACACTTTGATATTAAACTCCGCTGCTAATGATGCTGACATAAAGGAATCCTTTCATATAATTGATGATGTGGAAACAGTCAGGATGCTTATGTAAAACAAAATCTCTCAAATAATCTGAGTATGCGTGTTAAATTTACCAAAATATGGCTGCATACACACTCTTAAACATGCCGGGGTGTAAGTCTGAAGAGGTGGGTTTTGAAAGCTGACAGTGTGGCGGCATTTTTTTATGTGGTTCGGTGGTGAGCTCCACAGAGACTGAAAACGCCCTGTTACCTCAGGCTCAGCACTTGGTCCTGGGGATTTGAAGGAGGTTAGCGTCAGCAGAGCAGAGACAACAGGAGGGGCAGTGCTGATGGAGGAGGTCAGAGAGATATGGAGGAGACAGGTTGTTAAGGGCCTTGTAAATGGTGAATAGAATCTTGAAGTTTATCCTGTGTTTAACACTTTTAAACCTGGAGAGACATCACTTTTCTTGTACTGTTTTCAGATGCCTTTTGCAGGTTTTTTTTTTTCAAAAACATGGTGGAAAAAGGTAATGAGCAACTTGGTAAGAAATGTCACACAAATTGCAAAAAAAAAATAATAATAATAATAGAGAATTATTTTTAAAAAATAGGGGAAAAAGAGAAAAGCTAGGGAAAACAACATTCATTATTATTATTATTATTAAATTTTAAAATTATGTTACAGAAGTATTATTATTTTAAGCCTCTCCAGGTCATTTCCTTGTTTGTTTTTTAACTTTCTTTCTTTCATTTCCTTGTTTTAAATTTTATCTTTTCACCACTTTCTTCCTCATTTTTTTGGTCATTTCTTAAGTTGCTTTCTTCCCATGTTTTTAAAAGAAATCAAGCCAATTTGCTCAGATTTCAAAGGGTTAAACCGGAGCCGTTGGAGGTCATGGAGGACTGGGGTGATGTGGTCATGTGAGCAGGTTCTGGTAAACTGGCGGGCAGCAGAGTTCTGTACATACTGCAGTTTATTGAGGACAGTGGTTGTGGTTCTGTAGAGGATGCTGTTGCGGTAGACAAGCGTGGATGTTACAAGTGCATGTATGAGTGTTTCTGAGGCGGGGAGTGTTGCAGAGGTGAAGGAAGGCTCTGGTGTTCTGGTGATGTGGTTGACATGAGGCAGGAAGGTGAGGGTGGGGTCAAAGTTGGGCTGCCCCCAAATAGTCGACCAAACGTTAGTCGACCAGAAAGATCATTAGTCGGCAAGATGTCGGGCAGGAAATCCAAAGTGTGGGATCATTTTGAGAAGGTGAAGGACGAACCCAAGGTGATATGTAAACTCATCTTCATTGGTCGACTACAAACATGACGTATCATCTGAAACATGGAAGTAGGTACATGCCCATTAGCCCACAGCGTCATTAACAGGCGGCTCGCTCAGTGTGTGACGTGCACTTGTAGATAAAATACAGGCCTATATTAATGAAGGTCCATTAGTACGGTTTTGTATTTCTCTGTAATGTAGCACAGTGAAGAGCCTGGTGACGCAAGGCTAGGTTGGAGCCATCAATATTGAGTGAGTATTCCTGGGTAGGGCAGGTAAGGGAGTGTAGGCCGATGATTAAGATTCTCGTCTTTGTGTTCAGATCACCGAAACACATGATAATACCGGCTAACTAAGCATCAGGCATTAGACCGAACTCAAAATGCTACCCCAGCAGTTGTAACCAACAAGTCTTCAAATGAACTGTCTTGTCAAATCAAGTCAAGTCAAACTTTATTGCTGCAGACGCAGTATGAGCTGCTACCTTCAGGCTGTAGATACAGAGTTCTTGCACAGGAGACAAAATGATAGAAAGTCTCTTTTGTTTGTGCAGCAATTAGTAGCCTGAATTCACACATGTGATCCCAGCACCGAGGCACTTAACAACGGCATTCAGCTTTTTCTTGCACTGTTTCATTTGAAGTGATCTCACATTTGTACAGTTTGTCCTTGTTATCTGCCTCGTTTGTTGCATTATGCAATCAGGAATGTGTTTGTTTACCTGGCTGCAACCAAATTTCCCCCCGGTGGGATAACAAAGTTTGAATGCCCTATCTATCCTGACGCTTTATCAGAGAGACCCCTCGGTATCTGACCCTGTTACTCCTCACGTCACATCATCTCACATGGGCTCAGGTTCTCTGTGCTGACAGTGAGACTTCACAACAACAAAGCCCGCTGGTCAGCCAGCTGTTGACAAATCCCCAGTATGGATCAGTCCTGGCTGATGCTACGCCAAGCTGGCACACAAACACAAACACACACACACACACACACACACACACACACACACTTCTGGCAGCAGCATCACATCTCCTCATGAAGTAGGACTGATCCTGTAGAATTATACATCCTGTTAAAACACGTTGATTTTTAACAGACACTGGAACCTCAGTAAAACAACTGTGTGGTTTCAATAATTGGGGTTGATAATGAAATACACAGTTAGCAAAAAATAAATTATGCAGCCTACTTTAGAACATAAACGAGTGGGTGATGGTTTCTCAGAAGCGAATTATCGTCCTTTCTTTTCCGCCTTGAGATTAGAAATTCTTCACAGCAGATTAGCATAAGGGAGCAAAGCAGAGGGCGTGTATGAGAATTACACAATTTCAAAGGATTTGCTCACTCTGGAGGCAGAGACCATATAGATCTCTTTTAGTACTGAAACAGCCAATCAATTAGTCAATCAACAGAAAATTAATGAACAATCTGAAGTATTTAATGAAGCAAAAATGGCAAATTTACTCCGGTTCCAACTCCTGAAACGTGAGGACTTTGCCTCTGTTTTTCAGGGTGTCTGCAGGTAGGACTGATTTTTGGACAAATCATGTTTTATTTGTTTAAGCATGGTAGGCAAGTAGTATATATGTGGTCTTGTGTGTATGTAGTTGTTATGTAGGAATATTGTTATTAGAGTGAGTTAAGGTGATCTACATTTTGCCAATAGGGAAGTGGAAGAATGAAGTAAAATGACAACATCATATTTTTTAAAGATTTCTGACAAAAGAAATGTGGACGGAAAATCTGAGGATCATTTGGTAGAAGGACCTTTGAATTAAGCAATGAGGAATGGTCGAAAATACTATTAAATACTGGGGAATACATAAAGGAGGCAATGGGGGAAAATTGCCTCAGTATAAATTATTTCAAAGGTCTTACTTCACTCTTGCTAGTTGCAGTTGTACAGGATGGGTCTACTGGCTAATAATTTATGTTGAAACATTTCTACATGCAATCTGGGAATGTAAACTGGTTAACCCATTTTGGGAAAAGGTTGTGGATCACACAGGGAAGTGGCTGGGTAAACCTTATGGGGGACCAAACAGAATTACCGAATGTGTCAAAATATGAGCTTGTTGTGATAAATGTAGGAATCGTCACAGCTGCTCAAGTGATTCTCAGATTCTCAGAGTACATCACCTCCAGATTTGGAAAATGGAAGGAATCTATGTTAGAAATTGTGTCATACGTATCAGCAATGAAGTTGAAAGTTTGAAGAGGTCATGGACAGGCTTTTTTTGTCTGTAATATGCCTGTTGAACTGTCACAATATGATGAGTTCCAATAACAGTACTGTCAGTTTGTTTAGATTCGACTGACCTAGACTTTTACCTAGACTTTTACATAGAAAAGCTTTACTTGTTTTCACAAAAAGAAATTAAAGGTGTATAAATGAAATTAGACAAAACATCTGTGGCAGTTAAGGCCTCACAACCTGGACACCCTGTTTTTTTGTGTTTAAACATCACAGCAATTCAAATATCTTAAAGTTTTAGACTGTTAATCAGACAAAACAAGCAATTTAAAGACATCAACTTCAGCTCAGGAAAATTGTTCTGCCCAATTTTTTGAGCATTTGATGCTGCAAACACGTAATGAATGAACAGGAAAGATAAACAGTTTTATTGGAACTTCTAAGTAGCAGCCCTCGGCACCCTGTCCTTTTGACTTCTTGTAAACCAAGAACTGTCGCCTGAGGCAGTGACACTGACCTGGTCAGCTGTGTCGAAGCCTTGGCTGACTTAAGATGACAAGCACTTGCACATCTACACTGGGTTCACGGCGGGACGGCTGAAGTTGAAACACTAGATGCAAAGAGATAGGGGGGGAGTTTCTGCACGCAGCGTTCTTACTGAACGTATAACATCATCGATTAAACAATTAACCTCAAGGAAACAGGCGCTCTATCATAACTTCCTATCAGCGGAGGATGATAAGAGTTTATGAAGGGAAACACAGAGCATACTAACTCTTTCTTTGTGAATTTACAAATTCAGGACTGCTGTGTCACACTCTGTGCAGATAGGAGTGCCTCAAGGACTGATGTGTGACCTCTATAGTTATGAGGCAGCAGCATCACTGACCACCAAACCACCCGGATACTTCATGCGGAGATGTATAAAGTGATTGTGACTGTGCTCTCAGGCGTCAGACGATGATGAGAGCAAGAGTTAATCCTGCTTTGAGTTACGTTCTGTCCAAGGTAAATGTAAACTATGGTTTTGTTTGTATAGCGCAGGTCTTGTTTCAGCCTGAGGGGGTGTTCAACATGCTGCTCTCACCAGCATGCAAATGAAATAACTCCTCTCCTGTTTGTTGCCGTTAGAACAATATTCCTCCATGTCTGCATTTTGTCACGTCCTGCAATTTCTTTGCAGCTGCACCCCCATACTAAAGCCACAACTTGCCCTTTTACGAGTCAAGCTGCTGCACTGCATGCTCTTTATAATATGTCCTTTTAAAATTACAACGCAGCCAGCTTATTACATCCTTGGCAGGAGGATGCGGGGAAGCCAAATGGACTGTGCACGCCCAAACATAAGATGTGATATCAATAATACAACAGATGATCTCAGGTCCGGCTGTGATCCTGCTCTCGGGCCGTCAAGTGGAAGGAGGATGACTTTGAGTGTGTGACAAGGCAAACACTGAACGAACAAACACTTCAAACCTGCTGTTCTACAAGTGATCGCTGTGATGTGCTTACATCTTTACATCTGGAGAGCAAGGGTCAGGTTTTACTGGCTTTCCTGTGCACACAATGAAGCAGTGACACAGAAAAGTGGTGACTGTGCCAATAAAACATGTTATTGCAATAAAAAAAACTACACATAGATCTATATTGTCCTGTTTTACAGTGAGTCTGCACCACCTTACACCATCACAATAATAAAGCTGCCTTTATGGCCTAGATTACAGCGACCTTATCTGTTTGGTGGATGTTTGTGTCCTCTGGTGGTGTTTATACTGTGATGTAGGCTCCCACTGAAGGAATATGTGGGCCAGCTGCAGCACCTTGGCCTATTTTCATTCTCACACACACACATGAATCCTGACATGATGTTATTATAAGCGCTTATATTTGCGCCTCAGCGGTGCGGGGAGGACGCGTTTACTTCCAGAGGATGCTGTGCAAGAAAAGATGGACGCATACAGGTTACTTACTCTGCGTAGCCGGTGGACCACGGCAGCCGCTTGGTCTCCTTCAGGATGAGGATCGGTCTCGCAATGTGATCCGCCGAGCACTCTATCTCGTCCGGAGACAGTCCCAGGAACTCCGGTCTGCTGTACGGGTATTTCAGCGGCAGATCCGAGCCGCCGGGATGGTCACCGTTGGAGCCACCGGCCATCATACCTCCCATAAAATTGGCCACCGCCGATTTCACCCGCGTGAGCATGGTCCTGCTGCAGCGTGGGTCCTGGCGATGCGATTGCGTGAGCTTCCCCCCGCCCGACAGATCCTCCCCGCACGGCGACGCAGTTCCGCGGCGTGAAAGGTGTAGACACAGAGCGGCCGTGAAGACTCATTCAGCCCAGCAGCTCCCTCGGTGAACGCGGAAATAAAAAAGCCACGGAGACACACAGAGGCAGAGCTGCACGCTGGTCATGTGACAAACCGGTTGCTGCTGGTGGATTTGGTCGCACTGGCATCTCAGTGAGCAGCTTAGTGTTGACAGTGCTGGAGGTCAAAGGTGCGTAATCCCGGAGTGACGATTACCTCCCGGGCAAGGTGCAGGCGCTGTCATCCGAGGGCTGAAGTCGGAAAAGTGGGTCCTCAATCCAAGGCCGTAGCCAAATCTGCTGGAGGGTCTGAGGGTCCCCCACCACAAAGAAATTAAACATTTGAAATATACCGCATACAAATATGTAATAAATGAAAGCTGTTACTATTATACTGTTTTTATTATACCGTTATTACTGTCTGCATGAATAACACAAACAGCACAAAGTCGCCAAATTCACATAGGTGCAGGGTGCCCAGACCCTGGGTGAAATCCAAATCACATACTTTTTCCTTTACTGTATAGTATATACTGCAGCTGCCCTTAAAAAGTGTGCACTGGTGCATGCGGTATGCACACAATCCGGACATTCTACTTTCTCATAACATTACGCCCTGAACTTTGACCCTCTCACTCTTATCTCTTATCTTGGAAATAAAAGATAAATGCTGTAGTTCCTTTGCAATATATGTAGTTTAACTTTAAAGTTATAACTGCACAGATTGTAGACTCTAACATTATTTTTATAGTTGCGTCCTGTTGTTGTTTGTAATATTTATGATTATTGATTATGATTATTTGCTCACTTAAACAATCAATATTCATATTATTACCATTCGACCGGTCATCAGTTACTTCAGTGCGCTGAAGGACACAAAGCAGACCTGTCCCAGACAACCTGAGAGGTCTGGATGGTTCATATTGTGGCAGAGGGTCAGAAATGTATTTGGGCCCTAAACCATTTAGTGCTTTTAAAGCATTTTAAGCATATTAGGGAGGATGTGTCCACCCAGTATATATTATAATCAATGTCATGCCTTATTCCTATAGAAATACACATTAATAAAAACACACATACTTGTAATATTCCACATGTGAACACATTCTCTGAAACTAACCACAATCACAGTTTTTGTTCAGGGTGTCCATCTTAAACTGGACACGCTGACTTTGGTTTTACCTCCCATTTTGGGGGTCCCACAGACCCCACTGCTATACGTGTAAATAATAACATTAACTACAAAATCAACCAGTTTATTTCCTTTGAATATTGCCTTTGCCTTTGTCCTCATTTAACCCCAACATGTAGCTGAGTATTGAACCTTTTCCCTTCGCCACAAACTTGCCCTGCTCATTTCATGAAGTTGAGTAAAACACTAAAATGACCATAAAAACATTGTGATTACACCACATAAGGAAACATTTCCTGTTTTATCTGTTATATTGGGTATATGTGAATAAAAAGTCACGTACAATATGGGATCCTAAAGAGTAATGTCACTTTTGTTTGGGGTCAAAGAGGTCTAAATCCTTGTTAGGCCTCTCAGCTGATACACTACACCAATAAAAGAATTTCACATAAAACGAGTCAAGCTCACATAAAGTTTGAAGCCAACCTGATTTAATCTGTAGGTGGAGTTTGTTACAATACAACACATGGGAAATGGCAAAAAAATGACCACGGAATTCAAAATGGCCGATTTCCTGTTAGGTTTATGCAATGGGTTCAAGAGACTTTTTTGTGCATCTGGACATGATACATGTGTGAACAGATTTTCGTGCATGTCGGTGAAACATGCAGCAGGGGCTGCTCTTTAAAGGCGCCGTATGTAAGAATGTGGCCAAAACAGTTACTGCACTCAAATTTAAAATACTGCCGCGAGTCGTGTCTGCCCACCCGTTCAAGAAAGTCCGGCTGCTGCCGGGATACAGTGGAGGAGGAGCCGGCTGCTAATGCTAAGTACCAGTACACTGCTAATGCTGCTTGCCGTGCTGCTAACGTTTATTTGGTTTTTTTTTTGTTTTTTTATGACACCTGCCTTAGGACAACGGATGCAATTTAGCAACTGTGCTAACTCCGGCATATTTATATTGATGCTTCTTGCTGATATGTTGATTAATGTGCATTGTCCTAATCAAATAAATTAGAAATGATTAAATAATAATAAAAAAAAAATCAGTCGGGTTGACGACCCACCTGTACATGGGCTACAATGTATGATCAAAAATAAATAACAGTTGAAAGTATTTGAAATGTCCATCCCCGTCTAGCTATGATGCTAATTAGCCAACTTTAGCTAAAGCTTACCTGTCGAGGAGAAGAGTAGCCACGTCCGCATCCGATTTCAAATTCTTCTCTGCTTTCAACCGTCTCCACTGTTCAAAAGCATCTCCTATATAGCCCCTTGTTTTGCCTTGAGTTTTGTCTTGGCGTTTTTGGGACTCATAACGAGGTTGTTTGGGTTTAGTTGCACTGTCAGCTATCGTAGCTCAGTCGTAACTGTAACTGATGCTGAGACTCTACTGACTGCGTGACTGGTAGATGGCGGTGGGTGGCGCAACACAAATTCAAAACATAAACATGATTTGCGTACGTAAAAATTTTTTTAAATGCAAATATTCTGGCTGTACTATTGTTGTCGGTGAGATCAGTATGTTATATTAACATTATTCCTTAGTCTCTGTGACATATTAGGATGATTTTACAACTATTTGCTTTAGATTTTTTACATACAGCTCCTTTAAAGGGTGTGGCCAAGCCATTTGCCCCGCCCACTAACGCAATAAATGCAAAACTTAGCGGGTTTTCGAGCATGTTAAAACCCCCAAAAAAGACAATTTACTTCAAGAAAAAAAGAATTATTATTTTGCATTTAAGAGGGAGTGCTGTATAAAATATACTGTCAGCATCAGTCACAGATACATAGCATATGAAAATCCATTGTATTTAGACATGTTTTACAGCCCTGAGCCCCCAAACAGATGTTTCTGGAATGGATTTCTGAAACATGTTGTCAGCTCAAAATCAGAGTTGTAAGCAATTCTCACAAAATTTAGGAAAAGTAATAATAGCAATTAAGCTGATAAAACAATATTATGTTTGTCTTTTGAGCTCCAGACTCCCACAGTGAACACAGCAAACCCAAAGCACCTATTGTCCCCCATAGCAGCTGACGTTAATCCTAATCCTGTTCAAGGTCACAACCCCAGATCACTCTGCCTTTCAAGAATGAAAAAATACCTACATTGATTTTTCATATGCAGCTAGTTTGTTCTCATAAGACAGAATAAGATAAAGGGGGAAGAGCTCACACATGCTTTCTCTTTTTCTTTCTCTCACACACGCTGAACACGGGAAGGCCGTGTGAGAACAGTCAGCTGACTTTGGCATGCTCTCTGTACCTGAGTGGACAACAGAGACTGTAACTGAGAAGAAACCCAATAAGCAATCCAAATATGAAGTGTAACCTGAGTCAAATAATAATAATAATCATAATAATAGGCTGCTAATATTTTTCTGAGAGCAGCTTTAAAATAACAGAAGTTATCCAGTGCTCCATACGCCGCAATTATTAAAGCAAATAGGAGGGAAAGGTACGTGACATACATCAGGATAAATTACACGGGAGCAAATGGCAATAAGGAGATTCTATATTGAAAGAGATATAAGAATATTTAAGATGTATGTTTTCAGAGGAGATGTGAGATATGATACTGACTGTGGCCGCTTCATTTCCTCAAACTGAGTTCACTGTAGTTTCAAAGTGACTGACACTGAACTATAATAACAAACAGGGCTCTGTTATTCACACATAATCAGAAAGGTCACGTTTACCACACAAAAAGACTTTGTGTTGTTACTTTGTGTTCTCGTTGTTGTTCTTTTTTTTTCAGTTTGTTCTGGCCTGTGAGTCCGATTGGCCGGGCGCTCAGCCAACCCACCAGGATGTGTGTCTAGACATCATGAACTTACAAACACACTAAGAGCTGCATTTTGGAGAAGTAAGCCACACAAAATGATCTGTTATACAATACCGCAATCTATAAAGCAGCCAACCCACGGCTCAGACCCACAGGCTTCCCTCTATTTGTGAACCGGCAGTGTTGAGAGGTGAAGTTTAAAATCACGGCAGTCTGAGAACGGCTTTTAAAAAACACTTAACTTCTGATGATAGCGAGACTGACACAAATTGGCACCGTTAGACTCATCTGGGAATCGATTCAAATCCACTTAGTACAAAGGTTCACTGGAAAAAATGTTGCCGTTTGGACAGAGTCTACTTCTATCAACAACCCTGGAGTCAAATGCTGCTTGAGTCAACTGAGAGTTGGCAGACGTCTGATCGGCCTTCAAGTGGAAGTTCGCATGTTTCGCATCATAGTCACAAGTATAACTGGTTTAAGACACTATTTATATCCTCATGAGCATGTTTACAGGCGTTACATGTACTTTTATTCATAGTCTCTGGTCATGTGACCTCCAGTAGTTCCTACAATATATGAGAATTGCTTATTTGCTTTAAGTCTTACACGAAGCATGGCCAGATTAACCTGTTTGGTTGCCCCAGGACAAAACGTTTAGCCCCTACTGGCCCCCACCCAATACACCTCCTGCTTCATTATGCACACAGACACCAGTATACTCACCAGTGTGCTTCACACAAATTTGTATGTTTGATACGTATCATATCAACCTTTCTGAAGTGACGTAGTGTGAGCTTTATTATCACCCAGCTGAGACATCTGCCAAGCTGCAGCTACAGACCAACAAACAACAAAACTGTTCTGAAGGAAGGATGTTGGACTGTGATAGCTGATTCTTGGATGGATGGATGGACATTCACTGGTGCATCGGTCAGAATGCATTTGACAGGACTCCAGTATTCATTAACTGCACTTTATTTCCTCATGATAGGCACAGCAATGCACAGGCTCTCATCTACAATAGGGAACTTTGACTAGATCTTTTAAGCTGTGATTTTTATCATGAACGCTCATGAAGACAAGTCCACAGATTGATGGGACAGAGTGCAATTAGGAGTCCGAAAATGCGGGTCCATGTTGCCTGTACATCTTCCTGCTATAAAAAAGTCCCATAATACTCTGTGGCATTGATGTCATAATTGTCTGTCAGAGGGCTGCATCAACGTGGATGTTTTGTAGCGTACCATAACCGTTTTTCCAGCAGGAATAGTGGCACGAAAAGCACTTGTGTTTTTTTACAGAGACATTGCTACATTTCCAGTTGGGATAGCTGCACAAAAAGCTTTTTTTTTTTTTTTTTACCAAGATGTTGCCACATTTCCAGCAGATATACTTACATGTAAAGCAAACGTTTTGTAAAGAGAAATAACTAAATCTCCACCAGGAATAGTGGCACAAAAAGCAGTTGTTTTTTACAAAGACATCACCACATTTCCAGCGGGGATAGTGGCACAAAAGGTGGTTGTTGTTTTTTAGCAAGATGCTGCTACATTTCCAGCAGCAGCAGGGATAGTGGCACAAAGAGCAGTTGTTTTTACAGACATCACTACATTTCCAGCAGGGATGGTAGCACAAAAAGTAGGTGGTCTAAGTCAAATAATGATCTATTCTTAACCATTACCAAGTGGGTTTTGTGCCTAAATCTAATCACATTATCCACAACCTAAACTTTCAATGTATCCCCTACACAATAATGTGCAGATGTGACATACTGTGGTTTGCAGAAATGTACAATGCCATGTGAAAATCATACATGCTTATACAGTTTAGAAATTAGACATTTATAAAATGTTATTTTACATGACATATCCCACATTACTTTATTTTTCTTACATTTCACATGTAAATATCTGAATATCTGGAGCGTCTGTCATGTGTCTAGTTAAATTTATTAAACCAGATGTTCCAACATATGACTGTAACCACATGTGAATTTTGCTCCCATGTGATAAATATATAAAATGTTATTTGCATGTGATAAATTCACATGTGCTTTTTGTAAGTTTTGAAGTTCATTGTTTCCATCAGTGAACCGCATGTCACTCTCTGCAGATCACAAACCAAGCTTCTGGTGCCTAATTTATATTCACCAACACAATTATTTTCAGTCTTTATCTGTTTACATGCCCATTAAAACCTTGAGTTCGCTCATTATACAGAATGTCTCCAGTGAAAATGAATAAACTCAAATGAAAGTGGAGTTGCCAAATTGGCAGACTATATTCAATCAATAATTCATGAGTTTGCCAGCGTAGAGCTCTACTGACCTAATTTACACCGAGCCAGTCTGGGAGCTGGGGTGCAGCAGATGATAGAGAATCATAGTAAACACCAGAGCACTAGACCCAAGTTTATTCTGTTCTATAATATTTTAGGGAAGGCCTGCTCCTGTTTCAGTCTGACACTCCCATCTGGCACAATGAAAAGTCCATAAAGAAATGATTATTTTTTCAGTTTGATATGGAAGATTATGAGTGCCCTGCACGGAGCCCTAGCCTCAACCCCATTAAACACCTCTGAGGTTAACTGAGATATCAGCCAGGATATTTCACCCAACATCCATGCCCGACCTCACTGTTGCCCCAAGGTGCCCAAAATCTTGTGGAAAACCATCTCATAAAATGAAGGCTGTTATGGCTGCAGATAAACACTCCTGGATTTGAAATGAGTTGGTCATCAATCACATATTTCTGTAAGTTTGTAGAGTCAGAAATAGTGATTTGTTGAAACATATTAGGGCTACAACAGTGTGAGATTATGGGTCCCTGTGGATGGAGGGAGGTGGGAGGAGTGGAGAGGTGGTGTGAGTATGGGAGGGTAGACCTGTGATTATTAGGGGTGTAACGATACATCGATCCACATCGATACATCATTGATTAACGATCCGATTATATTGATGCAAAATGAAAACATCGATCCATGTTGTCATCTTAAAGATACACATTTATTTTGGAATCACATGGCACGTCTGTGTCACCATTTCTGGGCAAGTGCGCCTCCACTCAAACAACAAACAGAGCTCAGAAATAAAATGGTCAAATCATATTCTAGTTGTTTTTGTGAGCTGATGTAAATGATTGTGTTAGATGGGCATATGATATCGTCATATCGATCGCAGGCTCCTGAATTGAATCGAATCAAAATCGTATCGTGACAGACTTTGTGATATCATCATATCGTCATCCAAACAAATCGATTTAATATCGTATCGTGATGAAGCTGGTGATTTACACCCCTAGTGATTATGGGGATAACACTCAGCTTGTTATTGTTCTCTTTGTTAGTATTTTATGTTAACGTAATTGCACTTTATGTTTTATCACCTTATTCAATCTTACCTTTGTGCCTTTGTACCTTTGTCCATCTGCTTAATAAAAGATATTAAAAAAAGAAAATATCACTTTATCATGGTATTAAAGAATTCATATCATTATCAGTCAGAATGCACCTTAAAGGAATGAAAATGGAAAATGGTTATTTTTTGTTGAACAAACATTTTATTACTTATATTTAAACTTGAAACTTAAATAATTAAAATGAAGGGGAGGTTCTCTGTGCAGTTGTTTTTTTTTTCTTCAATACCGCAGATAAGCAAATGTACACTGTACAATAACCGTCAACTTTTATATCTCAGTGTACCTTAAAACCAGTATATCGCTGCAACCCTTATACATATTCTGAATATTTGAGTATCTATACACTGGGACAAGCTACACTTTCTTCCTCTCTCATATTGTTAATGTTTACATACTGTCATTCTGAAGTTCTTTGCTACCAACCAAGAAACAAAAAGGCATTGTTGTTATGTTATAGGGTTGTTATATTTATCTTTTGATAAATATTTCAAATTAAATGTCCTCAGTGTCAGTTTCTCCTCATGGTATCAACAACTGCATCAAATAATGTTATTTTCCCAATTTTATATATTTATTTCTTTAAGTTAAACAAACAGTGGCAGAGGCATAAAAGTGAAAACAGAATTTCTGCTACAAAAATATAGAAAATATTCAACAAGTCAAGAATCAAACAGACTTATTTACAGATAAAATGAATTGTTCTATTTAAAACAAGTCAGATTGACCATGTTTTGTGCCATTTAAACTGGACTGTTGAAGGAGTGGTCGATAAAGGGTCGCCAGATCTGGTAGAATTTGTTTTCACACCCTCTTAATGAGAATTTAATCTTTTCCAGATGTCCAAATGCAGGTGGTGCATCACATCCTTCATGAGAGCAGAATGGGCAGGAGCCTGTGTTTGCCTCCAGTTTAATAATATCAGTCCACGTGCTAGTAGGCTTACAAATAATATCATTTTATGATGGGAGCTGGTCAACACAAGATCAGAACCTTTAATACCAACATGCAGCTCCTCAGGTCTGGTCTCAAGTAATGATATTTTAAAGGTTTTGTATCAAAGTTAGAAATTCCAGTTTTGTGATAAATGCTTGAATACCCACATACTTTGTTTTGTCTTCATACTTTTGGCGATGTGGTGTATTTCCGTTGGACAGACAGACACAGAGTCATGCTGCTACAGAGGCTAAAAATGACATCTGATAATCACTGAAATGAATCGTTATGTGAGACACCTCTGTAAAATAAAACCAAATCATTTAAGGGTCACCTTTCCTTTCAGAGCAAATATTGTAATAAATACCTGCAGAGGTAATCCAATACTGAGAAACATCCCAGAACTTCCCGAAACATATTACTGTGTACCCATCAAAGTTTACAATGTCACTTAAAGCCCTCTATATGTCAGTCTGAACCCTTTTCACAATAAGGAGGCAGTTACACGGTATCACCAAAGGCTGTAGTCCTGGAGCGAGGAACAGTTAATGTAAGAGAGTGATGCAATGATCTGTCAGGAACAGAAATTGTGATGAAGGCCCTGAAGTGATTTGACAGCAATGAGATACACCTGGAAATCAACTGACCTATGGCTAAGCCCCGCCCCCTCCACTCACTCAGACAAACTATCAACATTCAGTGAGTGGCGCTATGGCAGGTGTCACAGTACACGGCATTTCGCAGGAGGCAATTGATGATTTTTGGGGACATAACGATCAGATGTCATTGAGAAGTAACCAAAAGGGCCTAAACTACGCATTGGAGGGATATATTCATCATTTTATTGTTGAGAAGGTCGATGAAAAGCTTAAATTACAAGCCAAAATTTACAGGTCACAGTGTTACGCTTGTGAACCGCATCTGGTTGCTGCCGCAAACACAATGTTGACTTACCTTAGAACAGATGTAGACATCATTGTTAATCTTATTCACGTTGAGTTGATGTTGTGGTCTAACGTTACCACACAACTTTATCCAAAGGAGACACTTTTCTCGCTTGAGATGTGGTTTAAAGTGTAAAAATACACCTGGTTGCCCAGCCTCTCAGGATACCTTGTGTCAGAGTTGCATGTACCCCATGCTCACAACTTCAAATCTGCGAAAAAGCTCATAAAACCGAACAAAACTGACTTTCTGTAATGCATTTCAATGGACGTCCAGGCAGAGAATGTCCCAGTGTATGGGATTGGCTATACGCACTGTGATTGGCTCATCGCATTTGAGGGCGGGACTTAGCCATAGGTCAATTCTACAGCTTGCAGCTTCTGAAGGGGCGAAAGCATAAAATACATTTGTTTTTTTGTCCTTTATTATAAATAGTGTAACCTTGGCAGTGCTCTGTGAGTAGCAGAAGGCCATTTAAAGGAAGTGAAGCTCGAAAACCTGCATTTCAAGATTAAAAAATGTTTCAAAGACAAGATTTTTAATCATTCTTATGCACAAGTTAGTCATGCAAGTTTGTGTCAGCAATCTTGTTTCAACTTTAACATTTTTGTGGCTTTAGGTTGTTGTTGTTTAGCAAATATTCCGGTTAGTGTGGATCAGTGCGTAGACATTAAGCTCGGGTTGTGGCTCTCTCTATTTTTTTTTTTAGAAATGCAGCATGTCAAAAAAAGTTGTCCCCTTGTCAGATTACATAATGTTACAGCAATAATGTCAATAGCGGTAGATTAATATCTACTGCAATTCTTCTGAATGCTAATGTAAGGTGTTTCTATTTTTTAATCCACCCCTGCACATCATCTCCCTCCAGCTCTGTCTCTGTCTTATTCATCACAGGATTATGATGACGGGGTCAAGTTGGCTTGAACAATGTCTCTGTACACCAGGCTGCGTGTGTGTGTGTGTGTGTGTGTGTGTGTGTGTGTGTGTGTGTGTGTGTGCATGTGTGTGTGCGTGCGTGTGTCCGTGCACGTGTAATCAGCCTGCTAGTCCAACGGATGACTGACTCACAGATGGACAGAGACTGTCGCCCACACACACTCGTACCAGAGGATAATCTGGAGGTGGTGTGTGTGTGTGTGTGTGTGTGTGTGTGTGTGGATGATCACAAAGGTTGGTGTGAGACAGAGAGACGACTCAACATATCTTGATGTCGGCGCTGCATACATTTGTCTTTTAACTGAAATACTGAGGTGCTAAAAATAGTTATAACACTTATTACATCACAGTGTGTTCAGGTGGAAGTAAAACACTGCAGCAGCTACTAAGCTACTTTTACCAGCTCACTTTACTGCAGGGTGACATTTTACATTGATAATGTAAATAATAATTTGATAAAAAATAGATAAATAAAAAAGACAGCAGTATGTGAATAGAAGAGGCAAATAAATGCAGGAAATGAGCAGCAGGTTGGATACTCATATACTGTCCTACTGCTACTGCAACAGCTATAACTACAACACTAACACAACATACTATTGCTGCTGGTGCTACTGCAACACATCACTGCATTACTTTTTTTTTTTTTTACCATGCTATTTAATTTTCAGTTACTAACCAAACTAAAAACTAAACTAAACTAACTGAAACTAAACTAAACTAAACTAAACTAAAACTAAACTAAACTAAAAACTTAACTAAACTAAGCTAAAAACTAAACTGAAAAACTAAACTAAAAACTAACTAAAAAAACTAAAACTAAACTAAAAAAGAACTAAACTAAACTAAACAAAACTAAAAACTAAATAAACTAAAAACTTAACTAAAAAACTAAACTAAACTAACTAAACTAAAAACTAAACTAAAAACAAACTAATTAAACTAAAAAAAACTTAACTAAACTAAAAACTAAAAAAACTAAACTAAAAACTAACTAAACTAAATAAACTAACTAAAAAAATAAACTAAACTAAAAACTAAACTAAAAACTAAACAAAACTAAATTAAACTAAAAACTAAACTAAACTAAACTAAACTAAACTAAACTAAAAACTAAACTAAATTAAGCAAATTATGGCTATTTAAGTATGAAAACTTAAAGTACTAATGCAGAATGGCTTCCTCCACAACGTTAAGTTATGAAAGATATTTTATTATTATTAATGATAATTTCACAAATAAACACATGGAAAAGTTAATGTTGTAGTTCATCAAAGTGCTTCATTATATTTATATATACCATTATGCATATTTTGTCCTACAGCATCTTCTATTTTATTTATTATTATTAAGATTATGATTTTTTTTTATTATTTATATTCGAAATGAATACATAAAGTAGCCTAACTATATGTGCCAGATAAATGTAGTATAAAGTATAAACAGATAGCCTATAAAATGGAAATACTCAACCTAAGTACAAGGATGTCAAAACTGTACTTAAGCAGGTTTACAGTACTTGAGTAAATGTACTCAATTACATTTCACCAAAGGCTGTATTCACCGTAATTGATCACTGAGTCATTGCACCACCCGCCCAGCACGCTAAGTGATCCAAATCAAACACACCCAACAGGTGCATGCTGTGTGTGGCTAATGTGCTAAATGCTAAAATGATGGTGGCTCCTCCAGGTGAGCTGTTCCCGTCAGTGCTGTTTGATCATAACCCCTGACGTGACTGCAGAGCCTCATCCAGCTCATTCAGCTGTTTGCAAACTGAGAGGATGATTGGACTGGTTGTACTGGGACAGAGAGGCTGAGTGGACTGGTTATATTGTGTTTTGGGAGTGAACGAGCAGAGAAGTTGAGTCTGGAGCAGATTGGAGGAGAACTTCCTTTTGCACACGTCTCACACAATGACAGGTCAGTACAACATTTTAATGTATCCACTCTACTTTTATCCAAGTATATTTTTACTGAAGTAATTTTACTTGTACTGAAGTAAAAAAGTCTTTAAGATATATTGTAGTAGTCTTTGTACCCCTGGTAACCACCACATACAATTTTGAAGTGTGCTATGGGCTACTGGTTCCCAAAATGTCATTGGTGAGGGGTCACAAGGCCTTCTTTAAGGAGTGTAAGAAAACTTAATAAATAAAGTAAAATAAAATAATAATAATACATTTTATTTAAAAAGTCACCTTCCTTTTGGAGTTGGATGAGAATGGGGGTGATGTGGTCGAATGATTTGGTGCCGGTGATGATCCGGGCAGCAGAAAATAAACACAGCATTTAATTCAGTTCATGAGGAAGAATAAGTAAAAGAAATAATAAGGAAAAATAGGGAGTGCTGCACTGGGTTAAGGCTCTGTGTAGGATGGGGCAAAGAGTCACTTAGAGATTAATAATAACAACTCACACTCAGTGTGACGTCCACAGTACAGGCAGGCAGGCAGGCGAAAAATGCATCTGAGGCAAAAATCATTTGTTAAACAACCAACGCGTTTTAACTAGTGAGTCTTCGTCAGTGTCAAATAAAAGAAAAAATATATTATTTTTACAAAAAAGTCTCATGGGATAAGGGCACATATTCACAGATCCACACAGCCTGATTGTGCATTGGAAAAGTATGCAGTTAAAGCAACCAAAGAGCAAATGGCAAAGAGTCGGAGAGAAGAAAACACTACATTTGTCAAAACAAGAAGGCTATTAAAGATGACTAAAAATTAAAAAAAACGTTTATATACATAATACAGAGGAAGAATAGAGAAGATGTTGCTAAAATATCATGGAAACACAACTCTGATGCCTTTTTTTTTTTTTACAGGATTAACCTGCTCAAAATGAAACCACATTGCTTTAACTCAAACTTCCTGCAGTTATTGTGTGCACTATTTGAGTTAGTTGTACAGTTTGTTAGTTGTTCTGTACTGTTATTGCAAACTCATTTTATTGCACACAACAAAATGAGTTTGTGAATGCAAATGGAACAACTTGGAAATTAGGAGTTTATAGTGTGCCTTGGGTCACTATGACAACATCATACCTGAATGCAATAGGGGATACTTGATTCTAACTTCCATCCATCCTTAAATGACATGCCATGAATATTGTATGGCAAGACCGGAAAGATTATGCTGTGCTGTGTGCACGTGTGCACGTGTGTGTGTTTGTCTGCTCCGCACAGTGGTTTTATTGTATTAGGTTTTGTGAGTAGCTTGTTGTTTTCATTTCTGACCAGCAGATGTTGCCATTGTACTGAGAATTTCTCAGTGGAAACCTCATCTGACCGTGTTAAAAAAACACTCGGCATGTCTTGGTGTGTGTGTCTGTGTGAATGTGTTGCCTGAAGTACGTGTGTGTGTAATAATGTGTAATACTGCATGTCTGCACTGGACAGACAAGGTGTCAATGTTTCCAACGCACACCCAGACACACGCACAAAGTGTTTTCGTGTGATGCAAGAAGGCAAGCACATTGCATCGGTCACACGCCACTAACAGAGCTGGTGCTGGTGTTAAACTGTGAATGTGTGTGATTTATGGGTGTCGATGGGTCCACATTCCAATCCCATCTGTCCCATCAGAGGGTTAAGCTGGGGGTAGTAAGATGTTTTTACCATTTGTCTCTGTTATTGCCCCTCCCACTCCGTGGTCAACGGCACCTTTCTCCTGAAAAGCTGAAGTTGGTGTCTGCCAGGGGAAAAACAAGATACATATGTTGTTGTCGGGGATATTCGCATGTGTCTGTTGTTTTTGGAGAACACTTCCACTAATCACACATGTCTTACATCATTTTTTTTTTTTATTATTATTGGAGAGAGACACTGCATATTAAAAACTGTCTGTGATGTATTACAGTAATGGGCAGATTATGAGACAGTGGCCCCTGGGCAGGGATGTGCAAAAGGCGGAGGAGGATGACACAGACTTAGTGGCAGTTTTGCCTCTGTGTTGTTGTTGTTTTGCATCTCTTTGTAACTATTACGCATCTTTTTGTGGTTTGGTGTCTCTTTGCAGTTGCTTTGCATCAGTTTGTGGTCATGTTGAGTTTCTTTCTGGTCAGCGCTTGTTAATTTGAGTGACATTTTGCAGGTATAGGCCAGGGGGGCCCCTTGGCTTGTGCCTGGTAGACCCGAGGCCTGTACTACGAAGCAGGATTTGGAGTAAGCGAGGTAATTTCAGGGGTTAACTCTGGGTTTTCAGTACGATGCTGGTTCTATTTTAAATATAAATAACTATGGTAACTTACGCTGAACAGCTAACCAGCTCCGGAGCAGGTTAACTTCAGAGTATTGGATCACAGCCTGTCAACATCCCAACCTCTGACATATCAGATCACTGAAGAAGAAAGTATCCATGGACAAAAGTATGGAGTCTCAGGTAAAAAAGAGTAGCCTATGTTGTTCACTGGTTTTAAAACAGATCTACTGACAAAAGGAGCATTTTAACTTTATTTAAGTTTATTTTTGTCCGCAGTGACAGTGTTGCAATTTTACCCTCAAGTCAGTCACTGCAGCTCAAAATCCTGAGACACCTGTGTGGTGAGAACTGGCAAAAAAGATAATATTTTATTAGAAAAATAATCCATACACTGTTAAGTGGCTCCTGTTATTATAAATGCAACATTTCAGTCAGATAGACCTCATCAGTCATTAACTATAGGCTACTTTTCCACCCTTTACTTCGGTTGAAAGAAACAGTCTGGCATTACTGTAAAGTGTCTCATGTGACATATTCAGAGTAGTTTTGTCATAATCCAACTAAATACCCCCAAAAATACACTAATGGCACATATAGCCTCTTGATAACTACGAGGGATGCGCGTGATTTGTCATCCAAACGATTTAACGTCCCCTTGCTAGTCGTAAAAGTAATTAGTATTTTATTTATTTATTTTATTTTTTATTTTTTTATTTATGTATAAGGCAGCTTAACTGTCAAGCAGCCGCCTGGGTGCTGCAGAGCCATCAGACAGCAGTCCCCCTCCCCGCTGTAATGCTCAACTAGACCGGAGTTTTAAAACAGCACGTGGGAAATTGGAGAGATGTCCTCTTGCAAAACCAACACAGTTTGGCAGTACTTTGATCTAGCAAATGAAAACAAATTAGCATGTAGGCTGTGTCAGGAAAAAATGGCATATAATCACTGGACTGGAGCAATGCCCAACCACACTGAATGGAACGACAGCTGCTGCTGTTAGCAGTGCTTGCCACACTCAGACCAATTTGTCATTGTTCACCCGGATGCCGCCCGGTCTGAGAAGATAACGCAACTCATTACAACAGTGACCTCAAAATATTTCTTTCCACTTAACTTTGTTGAGGGTAAAGGCTTCAGGAAGTTAAGAGAATATCCTGAATACACCATGCCGGGACGCAAAATGATAACCTCCAGGCTGGAGCACATTCACTATAAAATTAGTGATTCCCGTTTTTTTTTAACTAGTAGACTAGTTGAAATTAAAATTTTCGTATAGTCGACAGGGAAATTTGTCGCCAGGAACATTCCTTATACCTACATGAAAGTCTTAGTAGATAGTATTTTCAATGTTTCTACATTAACTGTTCTGAGATTACAGAATGTCGTTTACACTCCGCGTTATTGACATTTTACTGTCTCAGAGTACCAGACATTTTCTGTACCGTTTCATCCCATATGATATGAAGCAGCCTTCTTGCTACTACTTACCTCTTTCACATGAACGCTTTGTAGTACCCGTCATCCAGACGACCAATGTTAGTTAATCAAACCAGAAAACAAAAAGATATCCTGGGAAAACTGAACTGGCTTTGTAGTGCAGGCCTCCGTTCAGTAATCCATCCATGACTACAGTGAGCAAAAAACAAAAGATTCATTATTTATTCTTGGCCTTTATCTGATTTACAAAACGATGGGCCTCATTTTGACTTTCACTACTGCTTCTGCAATTTAGGCAAGATGTAATATGTAGACGTGCAGAGTCGCCACACTTCCTGCCTCATCAAAAAACGATGGCTGAAATAATGTGTTGTTTGTATCTTTCATCATGACTGTTGCCCAAACAAAGATAGTGATCATAAGATAGCACCAAGTAAAAGAAAATTACAAATATGGGAAATCAGTTGAGGGTTTAATAAAAAATGCTCGCAGTGAAAGCTCATAACAACAAGGTGGAAAATTATAGTTTAGCATCAAACTGTGTCTCAGGGACTGACACTATCTCTTAACAGTCGCATGAGAGCAGGGGATGAATAAATAACATCTGTGTCGGAACATGGTGTATCATTTAGTGCAATGATATTATTCTAAGGTGCATCTAGTAGTCAATGGATTTACAATTCAAAGTTTATTTCTAGATTGCTAAAAACGCATTTTAGAGCAAAAAATCAATCCCATGTTATCCAATTTCTTTAGAAGACAAGAATCCATATTAATTTCCAATACAGGCTACATCCAGTGCCTAGTGTTCCTATGTTATCCACTTTTAAGTGCTCCTGTTCCGCTTTGATCATTTCGGTTTCTTCATACGCCTCACTGGCACACACCATCATAACAGCACATAATGACACTAGACACAGTCCCTAACAAGAGCACAGATCAATGCATACTGAGCAGGAAGAGCACTCTGTAGCCTTTGCTTTAAATGGAGAGCTGGAACATTAATGCCTCTATTTTACCTTGTATAATAATAGAAGAGAAACAGAATATTAATTCAGCCAGAACCTCTTGAATTTCAATGAGCTTCCGTGACTTGTTCCCGTGGACCCTTCATTATAAAACATTCAGCGAAGTCAGACCGCAAAATCATGTCATTGAAAGTGCCCTACTGAAGGACTTAATTGTATCTGACATGCAGGAATGTTGAGTTTATAATGTAATTATAGTTGCTATACTTAGGTTATTAACATAATTAAGTCTCACCTGCTTTAATTTTTAGACATTAGCATGAAGTAGATCGCCAGAAGAATGGCAGCCACGTGACACATGGCATCTGTAATGTCACGTCACCAAAGCCTCCAACACAATAACCTGTGACCTTGCTGCAGTCTGCACACTGCACAAAAAGCACCTTGAACCAGGCAGCCAAAGTAACCAGCATCCCCTCTCGCCTCACCCAGCCCACCTCCTCTTCCACCGTCTCCCCTCCTGACGGCGCTATACGTCCATATTAACTGATACCGCTCAATTCAAAAACAGCTTCTTTTACTACAGCAGTCAGAACACTTACCCCCCTTGTTGCCAATCCCCCACAAGTTCCCACACACTGATCTGCAGGCGCTGGACTGAACGTGTACTGAACTTGCTCTGGTACATCAACCATTGTTATTTTTCCCTGTCGGGCCACTAAATATGCTCAGGAACTGAACTGAACTGAACTGTACATACATTCATTCCTTTCTGTGTGCTCTGCTGTAATAGTTCATGCAAAGGACACTCAACTTGCTTTGCCCAGGAGCCACATTTGCAAAATGACAGGGGGCTAGTTGCCAGTTAATACTCAAACATTGATAATATTTATCCTTATATGTAATAAGTGAATTGCCATCGTTTGCTGACAGCACTCATACTTGCCAAGAGGCAAATTCAGTTGCAGCAGACCAGCACAGGTCAGAGTACGCGGGGGCATTTCTAGGATGAAAAGATATTCGGGTGAGTAGCTGCAGCTGGAGAAGCTACGTGATTGGCCCTCTAGCTACGTGACTTGCCTGCTGTACCTACACGTCAGTCCAAGATCAGCCCCGTCCACTCCTTGGCCCAGAAGCAGAAGCCCCAGCGAAATTGTTAAGTTAGCCATCAGCTACTGTAGATATGAAGTGTAACGTTAAAAGAGAGGTAGGTAAGGTTAGGGTTAGGGTAATGGCTATTTAGTATTACGTTCATAAAGAAATGCAGTTAAGGCTAGGATAAGGGTTACACCTTGTTACTTATGCCAAAGCTAACTTAGTGAGGGTTAGTGAAAGGATAACGGGAAGGGATTAGGCTACATCTCTTACTTATGCTAATACTAACTTAGGAATTAGCCAATGTTAGCTATGAAGTATAATGTTAAAAAAGAGGTGGTTAAGGATAAGGTTGCATCTCATTACTTATGCTAATGCTAACTTAGCACTTAGCTAGCTGTGAGGAATTAGGCTAAAAGAGAGGTATTTCAGGTGGGAACTGCCCATTGGTCCAACAGCACATTGTTCCGACCATATGTAACCCTTTTTTCCGAAGTCCCGTTGTTCCGAAATCATCATGATGCTCTGTGGTTAAGGTCTGGTTAGGGTTGGTTAAGGCCCGGAAAAGATCATGGTGTGGGTTAAAATGAAAAAGAAAGTGACAAACACATAAGCCGTGAGCCTGCTTCGCCTCAAGCCTTTCCCAGCTGACCGGCCGGTCGCGGCGCACCGTCAAGGCAGAAATACGCCCGCCGGGAGCCGTTCAGCACCGCGGACCGTCGGACTAATGGGATGTCGGACCAATGACATAGAGCCTTTCAGGTAGTTTAAGGGTAATGGGAAGGGTTATCTCGTTACTAATTCTAATGCTAACTTAGTGGTTAGCCAATTAGTATTACGTTAAAAGAAAGGCAGTTAAGGTTAGGGTAATGGAAATGGAAAGGCTGCATCTCATTACTTGTGCTAATGGTAACTTAGCAATTAGCTAGCTGTGAAGAATTAGGTTAAGAGAGGCGGTTAAGGTTAGGGTAAGGATAACGGGAAGGGTGACATCTATTTATATTGTGAATCACGTCTTTATGTTTTATGAATCATAAGGTGGATTTTTGCTACATTTGGTCTCATTTATCCAGTAGCATTGTAGCAGGGTTCAGATAGTGTAACGTTGGTGGGTTTGTCTTGTACTAGTGGTGGGCGCTGTATGTAGGGGCTGTTTGATGCTTTTTCTGCACACTGGCACCTTATTTACACTAATAAACGCCCAAAACAAAACAGTTTCAATAATTCAGTTTTCACTGCATCTTAGAAAATGGTCAGTGGGCCACTCGGCACCCTATCGCAGACCAGCTGTGGCCTGCGGGGCCAAGAATTGTTTCTGGTGTCTGTTGCTTATTTCTTTTTCTCTTCTCTCTTTCTTTGCACAGGAACAGAGCTGCCATGCTGTATCAAAACAATTGCCACTATGCTGCGTGACAATAATAATAAAGTATCAAAACATATTATAGTGATTTGTTTTCAGAGCGCAACGGGATATTGCTTCATGTCACAGGGCAGGAAGTGAGCTGCTGTTCTTTCCTCACAAACAGATTATGATTTAGATGTTGGTAAGTCTGCACACATGCTCACTGGTGGCAGTTCTGCACTGTTTAAAGATTTATTATTGAAAATATAGAGAAACACAAAAGGTGTTGTTATAAACATGCTCATAGACTGAGTGCCAGGTGTGTGTGCATTTGGATACAAATAGGAGCTAGCACAGACATTTACTTCTCAGATCAACAACATCAATTAGCCAATAGTGCTTTATTTTAACGTTTAAGATTGCTTTCTCCGTTTTTAAGCCTTCGCTTTGACAGTTATATAATCATGGATAAAACGTTACGTGCGCACCTTTAGTAGCATGCCAGCTTGTCACAACACATCCAACCAGCATTCTGTTACAGTGAAGTCAGATTATGAAATAAGTTGGTACTTCTCTTTTGGAATGATGAAAGACAAAATTGACGTGGATCCAGTCAGTTATGACTGAAGTTCATTACCTTGCTAAGGAGGTCATGTTTTTGGTGCCGAGAATTATGGAAAAACTACCAGCCTGATTTTCATGAAACTTGGTTGAAGGGTGCAGCATGTGCCAAGGAAGAATCATTAAATTTTGGAGTCAGTCCGAATCATGGGGCTCATGACACATTACTCCACTATGTCTTTACATAACAAATTGTTGTTTGCTGCTATTTGAATGTTCTCTATGTCTGCTGCACCTTTGACATTGCTACAGACAGCATTTGGCTTTGGCGTAGGTCTGTGCTCTCCAAGTGCCCTTTTAGCTGTAAAGTTGTTTTAATGTTTAAAGAAATGTTCTCCTTGGACAAAACACAGCGTAGCTTTGGACATGACATTCATAACATAGCCCACAGATGAGAAGTCCTGATAAAATCCCAATGAAGACATTTCTCAGAAGGCAGCAGCTCGCCGCCGTCAGACGCTGGAACATGCAGCACTTACCGGGCAGGGAGGCGGCAGGAGCAGCAGCTCATCTCTCTCGGCTAGTGACATTACCGTTCAGAAATAAGGCTGGCGTATTTAGTGAGCTGAGTCAAGTCTCCCCTGACCTGTGGGCATGAAAAGCGAAGACTGCTGCAGTGATGTTTTATTAATCATTGTCCATCGAGCCAGTTTAACCTGCTGTTTCTAGGCAACGGTGCCACTGTGAAGGCATCACATACTGTTCATATTTTAGTGGTTGCGATGTGTGGTTGTGTGAGTGTCAACCTGTATCTCAGGTAATTAACATTCTAAATGTATGCATGTGATATAATAACATGCATATGTTTTCACACATTTAGTGTTATGTATGTTGTGTACAGACAAGTATAATGGCGTACAAAGAGTAGACAACATGTCCAGCAGCTTGTCACCTCACCTCCCTGTCTCTGCCTTTGATTCCCACCCAGTCTACACATTTGCAGAGCCAGTCTATGATCTGTGACGCTGTGATAATATGGCACATCAAAGAACGTTTTCATTAGTGAGGCTTTAATGTGACCTTTCCACCTCTTTGAGAACGAGGACTAAAAGGCTGTGCTGATAGATGTGTGAGGCTGTAATGCAGAGCTGCCAGGAAACAAAATTGTCAGACGAGTAAAATAAAAACGAAAAGACATCTTAGTTTCTTCTCCATTTTTCAAAACAGGTTGTGTTTGTCGTAATCTCATAATTTGTTACTGTTTGTATGCAGATAATTAGGTTATTTTCTGTCATGTTGCTGAAAGCAGTCACTGCTTCAACCTTTTTCCCACATTCACACCCACTTCACACATTTGATTAGCCAGGTGAGTCGAGGTGAAGCATATGAGTGTTTGTTAAGCTGCTGTGCACTTTTTTCAGTCTTTACACAACTACTTTTATCACTTGTGTGTGCACAAACAAGTGTAGGACACTATGAATGCTTTTGAGTAAGTTTGTTTACAAGTGTATGTTGTTTCCAACCATATTTTAATACTTATCGCATCTTGCCTCTGTCTCCTCTTGTCTCTGACAGCAGCCTATGCAACCCGCCTTTGAGTGTGGTGCAGAACAGCTGTAACCACTTTCTGATTCAGATGTTGGACAACACAATGTACAAATTTGTTCATTTTGAGCATACCCTGTCCTTAAATCCTCTGTGCAATGGACATTTAGAGAAATATCAGACTCCAGACCCCTGTTTCGAACTGTCCTTGGACAAGATACCAAACCCAAATTGCTTCAAATTATGAATGTGTATGAATGTTTAACTGAGTAGCGGTGCCACCTTTTATGGCAGCCTCGGCCACCAGCGTTTGAGCACCAGCACTGGGGCCAATGAGGTGAGGGGGCCCATTTAGAGAGTGGGCCCTCCATCTGTATGTTAGGCATATAGTTGGAGGGAAAAATATCTGTGTCCAAAGAAAAACTTCATCTGCCATTTGTTATGTGTGCCTTTTGAAAAGGCAAATCCATTTCCATCATGTTTTTTTCTGTTTTAGAAAATAGCCAGTAGCAATCTGTAACAAAATATGTTATAAAATATATGCCTCCTCTCCATAAACTATAAATGAAATAAAAAGAAAAACTTTACAGTTAAATGAATAATCGCTTATTTCCTTTAGTATTTTTGTCATAAATGCAACCTCCACAACCTTAGCTAAAATCTTTCACATCCCAGCCCTCCACTGTCAATTCAGGTGTGCACCAGGGCTCCGTCCTGGGGTCCCTTCTCTTCATCATTTATCTCCTTCCCCTTGGCAAAATCATCCGCAAATATAAAATCTACTTCCACTGTTACACGGATGACACCCAGCTCTACCTCACCAGTAAACCCACTTTCAACCTCCCACCCTACTCCCTCCCTCCTGGTTCTCCTCAAATTTCCTCAAATTTAACGGTGATAAAACTGAGGTTCTCCTCATCGGTACACCACATTACTCCTGTCCTGCAGCAGCCCCACTGGCTCCTGGTCAAGTCTCGCATTGAATTCAAAATCCTCCTGTTAACATTCAAGGCCATCCACAAACTTGCCCCTCCATATCTATCCAATCTCCTCCATGCTGCTACTCCCTCCTGTACCCTCAGATCTTCCTCCTCCATCCATCTGACTGTCCCCTCTGCCCGTCTCACCACCATGGGGAGCAGAGCTTTCGTCCACTCTGCTCCCTGGCTCTGGAACTCACTACCACCCGAACTCTGAAATATCAACTCACTTCCACTCTTTAAATCCACACCCAAAACTCATGTTTAAGATTGCTTTCTCCGTATGATTTTAAGTCATACTGTGTATTTCGTATGGTTTCATTTTTTGTTCTGTATTTTTTTTAAATTTATTGTACAGTGTCCTTAAGTGTTAGAAAGGCGCCTTTAAATAAAATGCATTATTAACATTATTACATGACGTCCATGCAGTTACTCTAACCATAACAAGTGAACAGAAGCCATGCAGCAATAATGTACCTTCTAAAATGAATGAACTACTTTGCAAAGAAATTTCTATGAGGAACGGCTGCAGGCTCAGCTTTACAATGTACTTAAATTATTCAAAGGTTAGCATGCCAACGTGCATTTTAACTACTGGACATGTGGATAGTTAGCATAAGGAAATATTTATTACTTTTGATCATAGTGTGGTTTATGATATTTTAATTTAAAAAAAATCATTATAACAGTAATGTTTATTGATTGCTGCAGCAGCCACGGTCAGATTGCTTTAAAGTTTAAAACAATATTTATACACACAAGTAGGCACAGTATACCCTGAGTGTTAATTTGTTAGTGATAATTCTCCATCTTGGGAACAGTAGTGTTACAAACTTATCTTAACTCAGGGTCCACTTAATATGATGCAGACATGTTTTACTGCTTAGTGAGTATTATTCGATGTCCATAAAAGTAAGGTGTTTGAGAGTTATTTGTCTAATCGTAAACACTTTCAGTTTCCAGCTATTTTATTTGTGTTTAATGTTTCAGATCTGTATTATCTTAACAGAATACATAATTGTGTTGTTCTTCTCTGAGATAAATGTCACCTACATTACAGTCACGATCTTAATTAGGACTCAGATTCCCCTGGTCCCGCTTTCGAGGAGCTCGGCAACAAATAGCAGGAATAACACCCTTTGCTGTGAGGAAACAATAATTTATAGGCACTGAGCTGACCCTGGAAACATGCTGACTTTAAGGACTGGAAGTTGACAATAGACAAACAATTGTACACAGACCCTGTGAGGCAAAATAGTTTTGATGACGATATATTTCACAGAGAAAAGAAGTTGTTTGTTAAGCCAATCTCCTCCGGACTGATAAATGTTGCAGAAAACAAGGACAAGCTGTACATCCGCAGCTATCAGTTTCCCCAGGGGCACAACATCATGAGTATGAACTATTTTTTACATATTTTGCTTTATCCCTTTATCCCAAAACTAATTTTGTTGGTTATTTTCTTAATGGTGTTTGCATTATTTTCCATTCTGCCTCCTTCACACCACCAGTACGTGACAAGTCTTGAACAATAACGTTTGATGCCGTTCCAGATTTTGTGTACATGTTTAGACTCGCTTGTTTGCGTAAAATGAATGGCCTCTGGGGAGTGATAAAGAAACACAATAGTAAATAGAAATGTGTGTTATTTTCAAAGACAATGGAAGGAAAGCAACGGAGCAGGAAGCGGGAGGCTGTGTGTAACGGAGGCAGAAAACCTTGTCTCATCTAACTCCTCTGATCAGGGTGCTGATAGAACTTCCTGTATGTGAAACTTGTTCATACCTAATCCCGTAATTACCAATAAAACTGTCTCATTAGGTCACCGCTGACCAATAGTCCAACCAACAGTCATGTCTGTCCGAATAGACATTTTGTAAACGCTTTGTCTAACAGTTTTTTTTTTTTTTTTTTTAGCCTGTTTGGTTTATGCCGGCTGGCCAGTAACAGCGTCTGTGTTGGCTTGAGGAAAAGTCAGGATGTCAGGTGGAGGGAAGCCAGCTGTGGACACAATTGTCCAGATAGATAGAAAACAGGAGTTGTTTCCTGCAAGGGAAACTTAGTATAAGATGTTTACTTACTGAGAAAGGAAGCATGGATCTTCGTGGAATGAATCCCACACAATGTATGATCAAAATATTTTCTTCTCATCATGCAATACACCGGAGAAAGCACCATTTAACAATGTGTTATCCAACTCTGTGGGGTGAACATGTTTCCTTTGAGCCATGGTGTCCTTTTAGCTACTTCGTCACCACTTGGAAGGTGGAAGGGTTTTACTATGAAACAACAAAGCAAGGCCTGAAGTCATGTTTCATGCCTGATGGACTATATAGAGTGAAAAATGTCTTCAAAGGTGTGCAGGGGGACAATGACCTTCATGTGCAGGCCACATCTTCTGCTTCTTTGTTTGACTTCTCACTTCCTTCCATCAGTATTTTTATGCCTTCGTGTCAGCAACAGCCTTGGCTGGAGCATTGTGTTTTCTGGTGGTCTGTCCGTCCATCCATACGTCCACGTCAGGGGTCGGCAACCTTTACTATTAAAAGAGCCATAATTGGCCAAAAAGAAAGAAAAAAGAAAAACAATCTGTCTGGAGCCACAAAACATATGTGAATAAAGGTAACAGCCTTTTAAGTCTAAATTAGCCCCTCAACGTTATGAATCGGTCTGAATGAGGATCCATGAATAAGATTTACTACAAGGTGGCTACTCTGCAGTTGGCTGTTTATAATTGTTTAGTACTTTAACTTTGCAGTGTTGGTGGTGAAAGCAAATGAATCCATCCACACACACTGTTAGATCCTCTATTTTCCTCCAAGACTTTTCCTTTTTTGGATTTGGAATCCACAGCTAGCCTTGCTAGAGAGACAGCAGGCTAACCACAGCTACTGAGGATCAGCACAATTTAGGGGAAAGGCACGAGGTCGTAGATGTATGACGCACATCTTAGTTGATGAATAGTTAAAACCTTTTTTGATTCCGTGTAGAGGTGACACATTTTTACAGTTGTTGAATGCAATAATCACTTAAGGCCTGCAATGACGAGAAATGAAAATCCGAATGTTCAAAAATAACTTTTTCATTTCATGTAATTTTATGTCAAAGCTACAGGGAGCTACTGGAGACAGTCCCGTTCTCATGAATATGATATCTCGGGAGCTCCTTGAGGAAATTTCTCCAAATTGGGCACAAACGTCCACTTTTTATTTATTTATTTTTTTTAATTAATTCTTTATTTAACCAAGAAGGTCCCACTGAGATGCAAGATCTCTTCTACCAGGGAGTCCTGGTCAACAGCGGCACAATCAGTTCCAACAGTCTGCAAATGATAAATATACATAAATATGTGTAAATATGTACATGCATCCACAAATAAGCCAGTACATACACATACCATACACACACACACACACACACACACACACTCTGTGCACAAGCTTTAACACACATATGCACATAAACACATTTATACTGTACATATACAGACAGTTAAAATTAGGATCTTATAGAAATGCCATCCCAAAAAATATGCATATACAAAGTACATAGTTTATATAACTTAAATTACTAAACTAAACTAAATTTCACCAAGTATTATTTTCTTCTCTAAATCTAACAGTGTTTTTTCTTTCCTTAAACCTAAAACTGCAAATGTTTCACTATAGACTTTGCTTTAGTATTGCTTTTGTTGCAGCATGAAATATTAACACATTTCGTGCTCATCACCGTTTAATGCGTTATTAAGAGGTTGTTCATGCATTTCCATGAGACGTTGTTGAGAATTCATCATGACAAAATTTCACACAAATGTCCAAAAGCATAAGATGATGAAGTGAAGACATTTCATATCCAAAAGGTCAAGGGTCAGCTTCACTGTGATATCATAACGTTCTACAAAAACACAGATATTCAAAGTCATAACGAAGGAACAGGAGAGGAGACTTTTGATCCAACACTGAATCTGGAGCGCCCAACTTGGAACTGATTTGTGTGAAGCATCCACGTTTAAGAATATGTACCGTCTTTGCAGCAACAACGATATTTGAAGCATTGTCTCCTGTCATGGCTACAACTTTGTGTTCTGTCCTGTTGCTTTGGTCGTCGACCAGAAGCTCACTGATTATGCTGATCTTGAGCTTTAGGTGATTGTCGTTGTGTCATGTGATGAAGCAGGATGTTTCTCACTGGAAATCATTACTAGAATCGTACATGTCTATATGTTAGAGATGGGGACTTGAGTCATTGTGACTTGGACTCGAGTCGAGTTGCCGTTTTGATGACTTGTGACTTGACTTGACAAAAAATAAAAGACTTGAGACTTGACTTGGACTTGGAAGTTAAAGACTCGGGACTTGACTTGAGACACGATGACTTGAGTGTTATTCACATCATGTTTTCAGTTCGAATATATAAAATTAATAAATGAATTTAAAAAATAATGTTGTTTACCCGGTAGGAGCACAGGCTGAGAATGGCGTTGTCATGATTGGATCACTACCCTGTCAATCAGTCGTGCCCTCTCTATAACACGCCCTCTTATATCAGATAGGCATCAACATGTCAGCGGGAGGGGTTCTGAGAGTCATCGTCTTTGGTTTCAAAATTACCATTATGACGGCAAAAGACGAACAGCACAGTGCAAGACATGCAGCATAAACATCTCGGACAGCCAGACGACAACTTCAAACTTTGTTCGTCATTTGAAGAGCCGTTCTGCCCAGTAAGTGCTTGTCAGTTAGCTAATATTTTCTGGTTAGTCAGTTGTTAGTTAGTTTGATACGATACGGGGGTGGAGTGGGGGGTCGGTTTGGTGGGACTTGTTATCACAAGACTGGCTGTACGTTTTATGAACGAGCAACGTGCTGCCTAGTAAACATTGCAGCGATGAAGTCACCTAAAATTTGGTTAAAACTGAGTAACCCGAGTAACTTTGGTTGTAGAGTGAATACTGTTTGATGCTAAAACACTAGTAAATAAAGTAGATATTGCTTAAAAACAGATCATGACTTAAATATGGGTTTAAAACTTAGCAAAGTAAGTAAATATAATTTAAAAATGGAATAAAAATGGAATAAATATGTTAAAACAGTACATGAAATAAATAGGATTTTAAAATGAAGTAACTTTTCGTTAAAAACAGCATATGAAGTTGATTTGGGTTAACAGCTGAGTTAATGAGGTGTGTATATATAGCCAAGATCAGATTCTGCAGGTAAAATTACAATAAGATGACTTGACTTGACTTGACTTGACTTGACTTGACTTGACTTGACTTGACTTGACTTGGACTTGACTTGACCTATTACAGGACTTGACTTGACTTGATATAACCTGTGACGTGACTTGACTTGACTTGCCCGAGCAAAAATGACTTGGGACCTACTTGAGACTTGAAGGTTAAGACTTGAGACTTGCACATGTGTGACTTGATCCCATCTCTGCTATATTTTGCCAAAAAGACACACATTTCCTCCAAAGCCTTCCTTCCATATACTATACGAGTCTGATAAGACATGGATGTGAACTGTGGCTTGCTGTCTGGCAGAGGCATCCAGCTGTGAGGTGATACGAGTTTCCTGAGGTATTGATAAAATGCACAAAGGTCATATAGGATATGAAGGTCTTTGTTGCTCTTCACAAGCCCCAGATGGACCTATTCATCTTTCCTCCTGCATTCATCTCACTGGCAGCCCAGTACATACTGTATGAACTGGACACTATATAGATTTTTTGATCGATTTTTTTTTTTTTTTTTTTTGTCATTCTCCTTTATCCTCACAAAGTGAAAACATATCCAAGTGCAAAAGAAAGCAAGGACGAAGCCGATCCATCACAGTTTGTCACATAGTTGATACATTGTAGACACAGAAATGAATTGCACTGAAGGCATGTGTTTATTTTCGTGAGCAGAAAAGTCAGCATTGGTACAGAGCGTCTCCTCTGTTGCAGTGCTATTCCTTTTATGACCCTTGCTAATAAGATTCTTCTGTTTTCTGGCTCCCTAATTTGCAGCCTTAGTTTTTCAAGCTCTCTGGAGAAACTCAATCACTGCCCTGCTGAAGTATTTGCTCAGTCTAGACCTTGACTGATGACTGTGGTCCAGATCATGTTAGCATGGCCAGCCTTTCAAAGGCATGCTGTACTTGATGATTGGCATGTCTAATGAGAGGCAGAGTGAGTGCTGGACTGGGAATTTGAGATATGTCCATCAGAGCTGCAGAAGTACTCCTTCCATACCTCCTTAAGTAGAAATCGTAGCTGCGTAATCCCAGTTGATACCAGCTGGGATTGCCTGATGCTTGTTTTATTCTCCTTTTTATTACTTACAACGACCGCCTCCATCTTTTATAGCAGGCCTTAACTTTTGCTACCCCATTTGGAGGGCTCACATGATTTCCTACAGGACTTTCCCCTCCCCTGCGACATGACTGCAGACCCTCATGTTATGAGTTCAGAGATGGACTAAACCATAGGGGATCAAGGGGGATGGGAGCGTTCAGTTACTATAAGGAAGCTGGTCCATAACATAAGCTCTTGAATAATGTGGCAAGCTGGTATAATACTAAAAATGTTGTTCAAATGATTTCATGATCCAATGCGGACTCCAGGAGTTGCTGGATGAAGCTGTTCGGCATTATTACATTACACAATTATGATTTCATGAGGTGTGACACATATTATTACATAGAATAATGGATAAAAAAACAGGAAAATGAGATAACTAAATTAGACAATAGTATTATCATATAATCAAATGAAATGATGTTTCACTCCTGATGGAGTCTAATAGACGTCAGATCACCCACATTACAAAAAATAATATTTTCTCATTAAAGTAGTATGCAGCAGTGCAGGTTTGGTTTTATCTGCCCTTGTTTTTGAGATATCTGTCTTTCTCTGATTTGTTTTTAAAGTCACAGGAACATTTATATTGAACAAAGAAGTTAAATGCAACACTTTTGTTTTTGCTCCCATTTTCCCACAGGTTCAACTTAAGGAGCTACGACTTTTTATGCACTAATAGATATATTTCTCTCAAATTTTCATCTCAAATCTGTGTTAGGGTGCGTGTCTCCTTTTCCAAATAATCCATCCCCCTGACTGGTGTGACATAGCAAGATTAAACAGCATCATTACTACACAGTTGTGCCTCGGGAGGCCACAATAAGAGTTCAATCTAAAATGTGCAGTAGCACACAGCACGATGCCACAGCAGTTTTTAGGGAGCATGCCGACTGCAGAATGTCCACCAGAGCTGTTGCCTGTGAACTGAATGTACATTTCACCACCATAAACTGCCGCCAGTGTCGTTCCCGTGAATTTGGTAGTACATCCAACTGGCCTTACAACTGCAGACCACATGTAACCACACCAGTTCATGGCGTCCGCATCCAGTGTCTTCACCTCCAAGATCGTCTCAGACCAGCCACAATATCTGCACAAAACCATCTCAGGGAAGCTCGTCTGCATGCTCATCGTCCTCATCCGAGTCTGACCTGACAGCAGTTCATCACTGTAACTGACTTGTGTGGTTGTGTGGCCAGCTGGATGTACAGCCAAATTCACAGAGATGACGACAGAGACGTCTTATGGTTGTGAAATGAACATTCAGTTCACGGGCAACAGCTTAGGTGGACATTCCTGCAGTCAGCATACCAATGGCACACTCCTTCAAAACGTCATCTGTGGCACTGTGCTGTGTGATCAAACTGCACGTTTTGGAGTTGCCTTTTAATGTGACCATCCCAAGGGGCACATGTGTAGTAATGACACTGTTAAATCAGCATTTTGATATGCTGCACCTGTCGGGTGGATGGATTATCCTGGAAAAGGTGGAAAGCTTGCAAACATGGATTTCGACAAATTTGTGACCAAAACTTAAACCTGTGAAAACTGTGAGCAAAAACAAAAGTGTTGCATTTAAATCTGTGTTACAGCTATAAAAGCTATTAAATTATTGTTTTATGTATGCGGATATCAATAATGTGTGGCCAGCTCACTGACCTAAGGTAGTAACAGCCAACCCGCCCCCCAAAATATCGATTCAAAAATGTAAATTAAGAAAAAATACTATACTACAGCAGTCAACCGTGAACCCCTGTCTGCCTGTTATTTGAGTGATATTTTGCAGATGAAAGCCAGGGGGGCCTCTGACATTCTGGGCTGCTGGGCCTGTGCCCGGTAGGCCCTTTCAGTAATGCATCCATGCCCAGCGACCAACAATCCGCACAAGAATGCCAATGGCCTTTTACACTTGTACCTGAGGTAATGGCAAATAAGAGTCTTGAATCTTTAATAATAGGGCACACAGGCATATTCATCTTTAAGCTTTTATCGTGTCATATTTGTCAGGTAGCCCATGATAAGTCTGAGTGTCATTCATTTATGTTGCCCTGCATGTGTAGCAAGTAGCAGCTGTCATTTATAGTATTTATTTAGTATAGGAATCAAATGTGTTGATTCGTGTAGGCTGTATTTGTGATGTGTTTAACACGTTTTTAACATCTAATGGAGACACTAACAAATAAACAATAGATGCTCTTGCTTATAATAAATAATGTTATAAAGATGGAAACAGGCTATTAATTTTTTTTTCTGAGGGGTTGGTGGGATTTGCTTCTCCGGCTCCATGCCTGCAGCCTTGCGTTGACTAAAAGCTTCTCATTAACAGGACTTCTTGTTCACACTACTTTCGGTTGAAAGGTCACATAACGTTGCATAACCCCAGATTTTGGCAGGTTATCCGTGCTTAGATTGGCCACAGATTTCAGTTCACAATTGCTCAATTTTCGCAAAAATAACACCAGAGGTTTCTATGGTCGTGTAGCAACTGCGTAAAGCATAAACAAAGCATCCCTGCCACGGTTGTGAAAACAGGACACAAAGCCAGTGTAGCATTCAGTGCATCAGTATGTATTTTTCAGCATATATTTATAGTGTATTTAATTTCTTTTCAATGTACACAAGCCATTACAGACAAATACAACTCACGTGGAACAGATTTACATATATTATTCCTATATACAGATATTTAATGCTTTTTATGTACAAACATACTGTACAGTCAGATAGAAATGTCTTGATACAGCTTAACATACATGTTCTCACGGTGGTCTGACAACAATTACAGTGCTGCGCATCGCATTAACGTGCAGGAGATTGTTTTTGTCTGGAGTGCAAATGAAGCCAAAAACAGACCCCCAGTGGTGCAGGATGTTGGAAAAAAATCAGGAAGTGGTGTTGACGCAGGGTGTGTGGAATGTGCGAGCTTCTGCCCAACATTTGGTGAAAGCCATGGGAGGGGACTGTGGGTCTGTCGGTAGACTCCTCCAACTGTGGTCAGTCTCACTTCATCAAAACACCCACCGGCCCTGGACTCTGTGTGTGTGTGTGTGTGTGTGTGTGTGTGTGTGTGTGTGTGTGTGTGTGTGTGTAGGTGCATATCCAGCTATTTTCAAATGGATCCCATCTTCCACTGCTGAGCAGAAATGAAAGCCATTCTTCAGAGACCCACACTGCTGCAACATGAAATAGCTGGATGCACGCAACAGCCTGATTAATAGTTGTCGCTTGAACCCCACACCCGTTATTTTTCTTTTTTTGTGATTGGCTGAAGCAAAGTTTATTATTTTTTTTATACAAGCCACTAAAATGTGGTTCTGAGAAAAACAACAACATGGAAAGCCAAACACAAAGGATGAGGCGACTGCCTCGGTTACTTAGAGACGTGTGGTCTGCAGAGTCGTTTTCACCACCGCACACCTCCTGGCTGCAATGTCAGTTTTGTCTTTGTAAACACTCCAACAGGAAAGGGTGTTCGGCAGCACAGCAGGGGAACATAACCACCAGTAAGAGCATCAGTATTCCTGGAGAAGGGTTTTCTTTTTGGGCTTTTGACTACAGAACTCGGGGCTGTTGAAACATTTCAAATATTACAACTATAAATTCAACAAAATGATGCACAGACATAATTGTTAGCATCTAGTGCTTTTATAAACAACTGTGGAGATATAAAAACAGAATAAATTAGAAGGAAAACTTTGGAATTTCACCTCCTTTTCCAAAGTTCTTCTAATATTTTTGCTGAGGTTATGTGATAAAAGAAAACTTTTTTTTGCGCACAGAATCCAGCAAGAAGACACAAAAACTGTGTCTCTATATTGTGTCCTTGCTGCCAACACCTTATTTCTTCATTTCTTTTTGATTTGTATGCAGCAAACTTAATTTGCTTAAGGGTTTCTTAAGTTTGAGGGACATTTCAGTCCTGCCCAGAGTTAAGATAAGTAGAGATTGTAAGTGTACCTAGATGCCACTTGTGTTCATCCCCACCCTAGTAAACAGAGTTGCCTGGCTGCGTGTTTACTCCGCCTGAATAGAAGACTTAGGAGAATTGTCCAGCTCTCTCCAGTTGCTAGAACTGCCCGTAGGGCTCCGATTGGTCATCTTAGTCAGCAGCGTTGTTCTGCGGAGACTGCTGTCTGAGTCCTCCTTCTTGAAGTCAGTGTTCATTTTGTAGCAACAGGAGAAGCAGTGCACAAAATCTTGGAGGAGGTGGCCGCTGAAGATCATGTATATCCACGGGTTACAGCAGCTGTTGAGACTGGCAAGAAGCGCAGACAGAGTCACTGCTGTGTTCTCAGAATCTGGAGAGCAGAGAGAGGAAAGGGGTGATTAATCCGCAAAACATCTGGTCCAGGCTCGGCTGTAGAGATGCCTGTCTAAGTCAATTCAGCTGGTGTTGAAATGTAAAACTTGATTTTTACTTTAAAGAAGAGGAAATCTACTGAGTGCACAAGTTTGAGTTTCTGTTGCAGATCAAACATCTTTGGATCAACTGTCAAATTTTCTTGATATTAGTGAGCTAATCTGCCTGCTGCACATGGTGACTCCGTCCCAGAAAAGTTAATTCAGTAAAAGAACCTGAAGCAAAACTCACAAATTAAAATATTATTGTTTCTGGATCAAATATTGTACAGAAAATAAGATTAAACTTGATATGAGGTGCAGGGTGTTAGTCTTTCAAGGAACTCACATATGAGGAGGCTGAAATTCTGGCTTATATCTTACTTTCTTCCCTAATAAAAATTAATTTTAACCAGACCTCTTCTGCAGTGAAACTTTTAAATCCTAAAGGCTCACACTGATGCACTCAGCAGTGAAATCTAAATCAAGTAGCTTGCAAACAATAGATCATTTTAAACATTTTGGGGTTGTGTAAGTTTAGTCTTTTTGCGCTATTTACGCATATTTTTGGTTTTGTATGCCAAATAAACCCGTGCGTAAAGGCTGCGCGTACTTGGATTTGCGCATCAGTTTTTCATTTAGTGGCAAGTGATGTAGTGTTTTCTCCGGGCTGTTATGTTTTTGACAGTGCATCACATCATCCTTAAAGTGTTTTAAATTCAGTAGTAATTAATACATTATTTATATATCAGCACTCACCAACCCACTGGAAGTTTTTATCCCACACAGACCACATCTGCACTGTGAAAAACGGCGCCCAGCACACGATGTACGCCAAAACTATCACAAAAGTCATTTTTACAGTCCTCAGTTTGGCTCTGGATATCGTTGTAATGCTGCTGACTGAGTGCTTCCCAATCAGCCCGTTCTTGTTCGCAGCACCAGCCGTCGATTTCCTTTTCTTGTATTTGATATTATTCCAAATGCTGTGGCAGATGAACCCGTAACACATCACGAGAATGACCACAGGCACGAGGAAGATGCCCACGGTTATCCAGGTGATGTACGCCTTGGCCCCACGGCTCGATAAAGTGCGCCCAGCAGTCCTGTATTTTCGAGCCGTTCTTGATCTCGCTCAGGGAGAAGATGAAGTACTGCGGGGTGCTGAACACCAGGCTGCACATCCACGTGGAGATGATCATGATGTAGGAGCGCTGGGTGGGCTGCTGGAGGGTTTTCAGAGGGTGGCAGATGGCAATGTAACGGTCCACGGTCATCATCACCATCATGTAAGTGGACGCGAACATCCCCATCACCTGGAGGTGCTTGACGATCCTGCAGAGAAAGTCTGAACCGTAGAAGCGGTAGGTGATCTTCCAGCAGAGCTGCGGCAGCACCTGGAAGAAGGCGACCACCAGGTCAGCCAGGCTGAGGTGTTTGATGAAAAGGTGCATCCGCGACATCTTCTTCTTTGTGTTGTACATTGCCAGCAGGACGCTCACATTCCCAATCACAGCAACCACGAAGGTGATGCTCAGGACCATTATCTCGATCTGGGCCACCTCCTCGTTTCGCGCAAACGGATCGGATCCGTTCGGGTGGACGGTGTTGTTTCCAGGCGTCTCCATCGTTAGGTCATTAGAGGGACTGAAAACCAGAGACTGGTTCCCACCGCTCAGGAGCAGCGCATAGTCAGGAGTGTGCATGGCACTGCCCCTCTGTGCGCCCTAGCAGATACAGTGCCAGAGCGGCTGTGAGGTGCCTCTCCAACCCCTATATGGAGCTACCTGATGCTCACGGAGAGAAACCCACTGCTCTCTGACTTGTGGCTCCTGCCGGGGCTTTTTAAACTCGAATCAAATTTCAGACGGAGTGTGCGTAAAGAGGATACACTGCAAAAAATAAAACACATTTAAAAGTTATCTGGTGTTGCGAGAGGTCCTAAAACACGTGTCCTCAAGCAAGACACGCGAGTCCTGCATGGCATGACATAATTATTATTACTACTACTACTAATAATTTCATTGTCAAGTTTCCAGTGGAGATTAATTAGTTTGAGGACATTTGACTGACATTAGAGCCTTATTAAATCTGAATATGTTAAGAGAAGATGAAATGATTTGTAGTTCCTTTATTTGCTTATTTTGGGTCTTGCTTTGGGTCATTTTTAAGCTCATTATGATGCATAAGTATTTTTTTACAGTGCACAGCCAAGCCCTTCCCCATGGTGCACACAACCTCCACATCACCACAGAGCTTCCCACTTACATCTGGGCCACGTGTGTAGGAGCCAGTATTGTTTGCATTAAAGAGTCACTCAAAACACAGCTGAAAAATTCAAAGGGAGCAACTTGAAGAAACAGTTAAAATAAGCATCTTATGTTTTACCTGGTATATGAATAGATGGTTAACAGTCAGAGTGCAGAGTGAGTTATTACAAAAAGAACATATTTCATTTCCCAGTCATAATGTTTGCTTAAAGGGATAGTGCACCCAAAAATGAAAATTCAGCCATTATCTACTCACATGTGAGCGCGGAGCACAGAGAAGCAGTCAGAGCTACAGGCTACAGTGAGTTTTTCCAAACAACTTCTTATGTCGGGGCTTCAGGACACTTGGTTCACTGCGGATGAGCATGTTGGAGATATTTTGTGGTTTCAATTTTGTGTTCTTGGACGTTAGTCTGGGGCGCCGTCAGCCATTAGGTGTGCTAGCCGCTCCCCCCGCTGATCTCCACAAGGGACGTGAGGACTCTAAAACTTCACCAGAGCGCTCCTCAGATGAGGGTGAGTGGATAACCGAAAATATTTAATGCGTTTTCAACGTGGCTCTTGAGTTAGATGTTGCATATACTTCGATAGGAATGCATTGACCAACACACTGGAATGTTGTTTGCTTCACCTCTGCAGAGGAAGGCCTTGTGCAATGATGAACTGTTTAAAATTGTTTATCTCAAGTGCTCTGCTCAAAGAATCACCAGGCTTATTTATTCAGGGTCAGTGTTTTCTATTTAGGTTCAAGTGTCAAAGTGAGTGGAGCATTCAAGCTGCAAGACGCTGCTTTGGATTATTAATAATGTTTAAATCGAGCTGTTTCGTGTGTTTGTTTGTGTTGTGTGTGTATGCATGCCTGTGGTCCTGCCTTTGAAAAGTTGAGGTTCACTTTCATTCTTTTTGTCTGTATATCAAGCTCACATCTGGCAGAGATGTCGGATATCGTCTAGATCTGGGCAGATTTCGCCAGAATCTATTTGTGGACTTGATCCACTGGAAGAAAGTGAGAAAATAATTCTTTGTAATTGTAATTTGGATACACCAACTCTTTATCACCCACCATAAAGCACATTTAGGATCCCTACATGTTTTAAAACTTAAATACTTATCACTCTTTATCAGAATTTTATGCCAGTAGCCCTTTCTCCCAAATATTTTTAGCTTAAAAGGTTCACTAAAAAGTTCATTTTCAGTTTGTGTGCTAGAGTTTTCCACACACACTTGTGTAAGTTGTACTGAACTCTACGACTGACTTCTTAAGTAGCTGTAGTGCCACAAATCTATGCTTAACTCATGCGCACGTACAGATATTCTGCACTGTAAAGGTCAAACATCCAAGTAGATTAACAATAAACAGAACACATTTGAGTGAAGAGAGTCTTCACTATTTTAACTTCACATTAATAACTAGCCGTAGTGGAATGTAACAAAATGCTGTATTCCTTTCACTCTGCTTCATTTATCTGACGACATAGTTACTTGTTTACTGTTTACTACTCACACTATTAATACAAAACATAAATCAACTAATAAATGATGTCATAATATTATGGATTAAACTACCGGGCAGCATGTAAGGAAGTTGAAATGAGCTCCCGTTTTACCAGCTGCAACATTAAAGTGATGAACATATTAATGAATCACTAGTTACAATCAAGCCTGAAGCGAGGGAGCTCAAGTATCGCAGGGTTTTGTTCACAAGTGAGGGTAGAATTGAGCTTGAGATGGATCAGCGGTTTGTTGCGGCTTCTGCAGTGCTGGACCACCGTGATGAAGAAGGAGCTGAGCCAGAAGGTGGTCCATGTACATCCCAACCCTCACCTATGGTCATGAGCTCTTGGTAGTGACAGAAAGAATAAGATCGCGGATACAAGCGGAGCTGAGTTTCCTCTGTGGGGTGTCTGGGCTCAGCCTGAGAGACAGGGTGAGGAGCTCGGACATCCGGAGGGAGCTCGGAGTAGAGCCACTGCTCCTTCACATCGAAAGGGTCAGTTGAGGTGGTTCAGGCATCTGGTCATGATCCTCCTGGGCACGTCCCACTGGTAGGAGGCCCCGGAGCAGACCCAGAACACACTGGAGGGATTACATATTTCATCTGGTCTGGGAACACCTTGGGTCCCTCAGGAGGAGCTGGAAAGTGTTGCTGGAGAGAGCGGTGTCTGGGGTGCTTTGCTTGGCCTGCTGCCTGCACCACCCAGCCCTAGATAAGCGGATGAAAATGGATGGATACATTCCATTCTACCATCTTTATAACATCTAGTCGTGTCTACGGTTGTGTTTCTCTTGAAATATGCTAAACTGCCCCGACGATCTCCACTGGTGCTGCTCCGTTTCATCTGTATCCATCAGCTTCCTGACAAATTGCACGTACATGAACAAAATTAACGCAGATTATCTCACATTGAGCATAAAGCTCGTTCATGCTTTTGTTTCCAGTCGTCTTCATTATTGTGATGCCCTATACACCGGCTGGTCTGCAAAACCACAGACCATCCAGATTGCTGCTGCCAGGGTTTTGACAAAAACTAAAAGGAGAGACCATATAACTCCTGTTCTATGTAACCTTCACTGGCTCCTAGCATGTTTTCAGATTTTAAAATCAGTCTGTTGGTTTTTAAGACTCTTAATGGCATCTCCCCATCTTATATAATAGATTCCCTGTAACCTTATGTCCCCACACAAACACTGAGATCCTCCGCAGCTGCTCTTTTACTATTCCTAGTGTCAGTAAAAAAACCTTTGGGGATGTTTCTTTTAGCTGCTATACCCCAAAATATACTCTGCCTTATTTTTCACATTTTTGTTATGTTTTTTTTTTTTTAATTATTTGATTAATTCATTTATTCTTCTCAATTCATCAGTTCATTCAAGTCATTCATAATATGAGCTGTCAGTTTAGTGAGTTACAGGTTACTAGTTTCCTTTCCTATCAAATGTTTTAAATTTTGGCAATAAAGCTAAACTGTTTGCACTGCCTGCATGTTGTGTCTGTGTCTCTCTTAAACTACCCTCGTCAGAGCAACGTTCCAAGCGCCACTTTTACACACTCGTCCAGAAGCTCCTTGCTTCAGCATCTTTAGCGCCGCCTCAGTTTCCAAGTGACCCACAATAATGTGGATTGCTTATTACAGTTTCCATTGCGAAAGCACATAATTGCCAACTGGCTGTGGGTCTCCGGCAGCTATCAAGCTCATCTGATCCATGTGGTGATAGTGAGGAGAGTTATCTTTATTGTGTTAACATCACAGTCCCTGTCCAGACCTCCTCTCTTTCATTTCCGATGGCCCGTGCAGTGAGCGGTGCAAACTTGAGCCCCTTTCCTAAAAATTTCCTGCTGGCCGGTTGATCCTGCTTTGCGGTATAATGAAGTTTTCTTCATTACCCCTGTATCAGTCTCCGCTAATCTTCCCATCAGAACCACAACCAGAGAAATTTCTGATGCCTTGGGCTTCTGCTGACCAGCTAACCAGCCTCCTCCCGTGGGAGCGCTGCCTGCTAAGTGTCTGATTTCTGCCTCCCCCATCCACTGTGGTGCAGTCTTGTCTTGTCCTGGGGGTTCAAGGACAGCAGAACGGATGTCTCCCTTCACGCTGGGCTGAACCATGTTTATCCTTGTCTGTTTGGGTTGGGCTCTTTTGCTGTTATTACAGCTCCAGGCTTGGATTGTCTCATCAGTTTCAGAACATGAAGACTCTGTGCACCATCCTTAACAGCGGACGGTGTGTCTGGGCCCGGGAATCATGGGAATGCATGTTGTGTCTCCAGTAGCCGGAGCAGCCAGTCTGAATCATTTCCGTGATGTTTCCCTTATACTCGTGGGTTTAAGTAAGAGCATAAGAGCTTGTCTGTCTCTCTGGCAGGTTTTTTTTATCCGTGGGGATAAAGAATCTTGTTAAAGAGTTTCTTCTTTCATTAAACAAAATGTCTTTCTTGCACGTCTTAATTTGCTATCGGAAAGCTTTGTGAATATCAAAACATTTTCATTACACACTTTAATTGAGATATGCAACTTGATTAAATTACAAGGCTGGTGTCCACAGTGGAATTCACAGCTTTTTTTGTTAATTTCTACCTTGTCAACTGAGTCTCATATCTCTATAATTTTCAGTCTGGTGTCTGTGCCCACAGGTGGAATAAATATTTTTGTTCATTATCACATCTCTCAGTCTCAGTCAGTAAAGATCAATATGTGCTGTGTTAGAAAACAAAAAGTTTCTAAAAGTTGAGCATTACGTCTGAGGACTTACATACATGGCTTACGTCATTGCCATATGTAATCTAATGCATGAGAGGAATGTTTGCTCTTAACAGACTGCCTTCTTGTGCATGGTTCCCTTGTTCCGTCTGGCTTCTATCATTAACACCTCGTGCGTTATAATACCCAGTCCAACTATGACATATAACCTTCACCTGAAAACAAAAGTCCTAAACAGAAGAAGCCATAAAAATCAAAGAGTTATATGGTTTTCTTTATAGTGTTCATAAAGGCCCGAATCTGTTTGTCCCGGGGCGACTGCAGTCCTACAAAGACTACGTCAAACAAAACATTTAATTATCTGTTGACTCTATGGATGAAGTTACAACAATTACCACGACCTCCGCAGAGGCCGCCTATAACACAGTTGTTATGTAAGTTTTTATGTAGGTTTGCATGTTCTCCTTCGGCCTTGGGGCTGATGTTAAATCAGTACTTCAGTAAACACGACATTGCGGTTTATAATCGTAATCTCCACCTAGTACACAGAGCTTATGCAACCCAGACCCTATGTCCTGAAAAGTTCAGTGCAGCTGCTTGTTGTTTGAAGACGCTTTCCTCGTCTGTGTGTTTGAACTTAAACACTGAAGCGGCCTAAAAACAGATATACAAACCACAAATAGTGTGTTAGTGTGTTTTCTATGAGTTAATTGATATTTCATGTCCTCTTTGAGGGTGAATAAAATAATGTAACACTACAGGACAGTGGAGATAAAAGGCTACAGGTGGTTAAAGCAAAGAGGAAACTTTTTATGTTGTGCAAAGAGGAAAGCCAGTTACCAATATCAGCTATGTACACAACTCAGTAGCCAGAACAAATGTTGGCTTCTGCAAACCACAGTATGTAACATTTGAACACTGTTATGTAGGTTTGTATGTTTCAACTATGCTGTGTTAATACTTGGTTCTGTTTAGGCACAAAAACACTTGGTTTTTGTAGAGTCATGTTGAGGCTTAAAATACCTATTTTGGGTGGCATAATCACGGCTGAAACTGCTGGTGTTGTCTCGCTTAAGAACAACTATTTTTGTTGTTTATTGGTCTGTAATGGCCGGTAAACACTGTGCGATTTTGGGCTGTCCCCAATGAAAGATGGCCATCGTGGGAGAAACGTGACGATATCTTTGGTCGAGGCTCTAAAACGGTGGTCTTATGTTGCACTGTGAGACAGGTTCAAGGATGACTGTTGTCAATGTCTTGCGACCAAAGATAAACTGAGATATTAGGATGACTATCTCACAGTGTGACAGCTGCCACGACCTACGTCTACTAATCAACCAATAGAAATGCAGCACAAAATGACGCAATGGTCACTGGGACACCGGCACTAAACCCAAACAAATCATCGCTTGCCATGGAGGTAAAATGAAAAAAGAAAAAAAGTTTGGCGGAGCTGTGGCAGCAGAAGCCTTGTTCATTTGATGTTTCCTCCAGCTGCTATCATGGCCGCGAGAAAAAAGACACTGCATGGAAGGAAATTGCAGAGAAACTGCAACTTCCAGGTGAACAAGCTACCTATGGTGGCGAAGATGGATGTTTATCAGATCCACGTCTCACAGTGTGTCATGCAATGGTCTTAAAGATTGCTAAAATCGCAAACATAGACAAAACAGTGGTCTGCAGCTTGGCAACTGTCTCGCCTATGTGTCAGCACATATATGTGTAATTTGAACAATTTCACTTGATGTTGATATGATGAGTATGCAACGTACAAATGTAGTGTATCCGTTGTTTGCAGAAATGTGCAAAGCCAAAGCATCATAATCACCACCAGCACCAGCACCACAAGGCAACAGGAGGAAGTAAAAACCATACTGATGCCTCTGTCCAAATACTTTTGGCCTCTTATACCCCTTTTCGACGGTCATGGGCTGGCTTGGCTTGGCTTGGTTTGAGGCAGCACCAAAATAAGGAAATGTTGAATTTTCAAGCAGCAACTCCACACAACTTTTTATACCGCAGATAGCGTAAAAATAAAAAAAAAATAAAGCAGATATCTAAAGTAAAAACAGGACGCAGGAGAGAAACTAAACACCAACTCTCTCTGGTCTCCTGCAGACAGAGGTGTGTAAATTCTTGCCCGACACAGGCTTGTTTCAGGGGGAGAAGTGGGGTCATCAGGGGTTTGCTGCGGTCCGAGACGTCACCACTACCTGGTTGAGCGCAGGCGGCCGGCTTTTGGACCCACTCTGGAGAAGGTCTATCTCTGGCGCAGCTCGGCGTGGCACAGCGCGTCTAAACTGACAATGGGAACACGACTAGGCGGGGCCAGGAGTGACAGTGGAAAAGGCCCCTTAGTTACAGTTGTAGTGAATCTTAATGCTACAACAGATGATGCTATTTTAGATAACAGTGTGCTTTCAACTTTGTAGCAACACTTCTGGGGTGGGCCCCTTTTCTTTTTAAACATGTCAGTGCCAACATGCTTTAAACCAACCCTGTCTCCTAGTAATTATCTTGACATATTACTAACTTGCAACAGCAAATATGTTTTTGCACCATGGTTATGGTTTTTATCAACTAAATGAGGTAATGTTGTTAAATAACGTATCTGACAAGTCATAAAAGCCAATCAGTTAAATGTTTACTGACATAGTGATTAATTATTTTTCCTTACAGTATCTTTTAAGGGGCCAGTGTGTAAGATTTAGGACAAAGGTTCTCAAAGTCCGGACCAAGGTCTGCATCTGAACCCAACGGCGGGTCAATCCAGACCCAGCTTATGCCTCGTGTTATGAATAAAATACAGTAAGGTCATTCAAAAGTCATTCAAAGTGATTCTCTCTCCAGATGAATGCTGTGTTGATATGGCTCATTTCTCTATCGTCGACATTGTTGTTAGGGTGAAGTTTGCTACCATGTTCACGCATTAACGCAACACCGGACAATTTGCTATTAGCTCCTAAATCACAAATGCAGAATGTGTCTCATTTTCTTTAGTGTAAAATTCCTACAACTACTAGAAATGTAGTTGTAAGAGTAACTGTCTAAGTCATGTCTGCCTCGGTTTCGTGCTGGTCCAGTTGCAAGAGATGTGATGTAAATAAAATGTTGTGAGTCGCCTAGACAGAGTAGGAGGAATCCTCGCTGAACATTCTGTCGCTAGTGAGGTAAAGATGTCGTCGAAATCCAACTAGGCTGGAAGGTATTTTGTCTATCTAAATGTTGTTGACGTATGTCGCATAAAGTTATAAGTGAGTTGATTTAAACAAAATGCGACCTTGATCTCACCACTAGATGCCACTAAGTCCCACACACTGCTCTTTAACATTTAGAGAAAGTTACTGTAAGAGAGGACTTATTAGTCTTGGTTTGATAAGAAAAAGTCCGCAGTGATTTTAAAGCTCGAGACACAACATGGTTAGTCTATTTTTCCCTAACTTCCACTAAAGTACCTTTTACGTCTGAACCTAATCAGAATGGGAACCAGTTTCCAGCCCTTTGTGCTCCCTCCAGCAATCACTACCAGAGATGAATAGACACCAAAACTAAACGGTCAAACACAGACACAGAACTTTAACAACACTTCTGTTACACAATCCCAGCAGCAGCTGCATATTATGACCCTCACAAAGCTGATATTTACGACAGGACTTCCACTCAGTGACTGTTTGTATACGAGGTCAGTGCAGGAGAAATGTAAATCTTGCGATGACTTGGCCCTTAAACCTCCTCACTGATATTAGACAGATATTGTCGGATGATTTTGTCCACTTCCCACACAAAGACTTGCTAGAGCTGTGATGTGCTCTTTCAATACTTTCATTTAACAGTAATTGTGCTTCAGGTGTTGAAAAACAAAATCATTATACTCGGTTGTCATAATAAGATAACAGCTCTCATTTTGTTGTGCAGTGTTCTCGACATGAAGCCTACTTAGACATGATTCAAACTAACAACACAGCGGATGTTATCTCAGTGTAATGGGAACCTTTGAACAGGTCTTATCGCATTCTTGTAATATTGTTACTTTGATATGAAATCACTCCTTTATCCACAGAAAATGAAAACAAGGGAGAGTTTATTTTCCTCTCCAAAAATAAAGCGGTGCTGTAGATGATTTGTTCAAACATAGAAAGCCAGGCTGAATCTAATGGGTCCTACATTCTTAATGAGTCATAGAGATGTTCGAGACCATTTCCTCAGCGGACTGATCCACTTGACCTGCGTAACGACCGGCTGCTCTGCTCTCACACAGACAGGCTGATCCCGTCTTATGCAAGATCCCTGGGCCATTAGTATCACATTAACAGATTTCTCTTCACATCTCATTACGTTTAGGCGGCTGTGGCTGTTACGTCCCCCGGCCGCCTGTGTATTTATTATGTGTACGTGTGCATTATGATCTGTGTATTTATTCTGTGTATGTGTATATTTCCATGTATATGCATTTAACCTATATGTTTAGTGATGAGTTAGACAGGTTGTTTTTTGTTTGTTGTTTTGGCCTGGGCTCACCCTGAAGTCTTTTGCTCCATTTTGTGTGCGATATTGTACAGTGTGTCGTTGGAGTGTGTAGCAATAAATTGCTCACCTGTACATTTATACTCGTGTTCCTGCGTGTCCTTATGTTACGCACCCACACCCCTAGATCGGGGCGTAACAGTGGCTCACAGGGTAGAAGGCAGAGCGGGCTGGAGGATTGGCAGGTCGATTCCCGGCTTCTTCAGCCCACATGTCGAAGTATTCCTGGGCAGGTAGTCAACCCCAAATTGCTCCCGGTGGCTGTTCCATCGGTGTGAGAGTGAGTGTGAGTGGTTACTCACTCATGTGGTAGCCTCGGCCCACAGTGTGTGAATGTTGCACTTTGAGTGGTTGTAAGACTAGAAAAGCACTATTACCATTTACGTTTTGGTTTGAATTGTGCAACCCATTGCTTTATTAGATAAATGAGTATAACATTTTCTAAAACACTGTTGCATATAATATTTTTGTATACTTTATACTACAAATAACATTGTCACAATGAGGCTTTACCATTAAAACTCTGAATGATTTTCTCAGTAAATTGAACAGCAACGAGTATAAGTCATTATTTCATTAAATGCCATAATATAATTTAGCATCCTACATTATATACTGTTGTTAAAGCTCCATTAAAAAATATGTTTTTAAGCAATGGGTTGTTCTAGGGTTGGGAATGTCAATCTGCGAGTTTGTTTCTGTCTCTTTTCTCAACAACTGCTGGACAGATTGTCATGGCATTTTTTTTTTACGGACATTCATGCTCAATGTTAAATACAGATCCGGATACGGATGGAGCCTTCTGTCCGTGCTCTGAGTTCATTTTGTCCGTTTTCTGCACGTTTCCATAAAGCTTACGGATACAGGCCAAATGGAGCAGTACCACTGGGAACCGTGAGGGCAGTGTTGCTGTCACTGCCTGATACGTAACTCTAGTGAGACACGAAGAAGAAATTGCAATTCAATTTCTCTCATCGGCAGTACTAGAGAAAAGAATTCTCCATCCTCCAGTCGCGGTGTATTTAACAGCCTCACCAACCACCGCCTCCTACAACGCTGCCTCTGTTTTTGTCTTTTATGCAAGAGGTACATTATCAAAATCTCCTCCAAAGTCGCCATTTTAGTTCGTTGTTGTCATAAAATTTTGGGCTGCCCCTTGGTGGATATATTGGTTAACATCCATGCCGACGTAAAGGGCACATAGAAGTATGTGGGCAGTGACAGTAACATCGTTTGAAACAGACGTATACATTTTCGTACGTAAAGGGAGCATAAATGAGCCCTTAGATGAATCTTTCAGATTTTGGTCACTACCTGACATCGTAGGCAAACCATACTTGGAATAACTTTGAAGATTTAGCAGCATCAAGTCAAACTTACAGTTTGTCCAAAGACATACTGGGTGTGAATAATTGTGTTAAAGGGACAGTTCATCCTAAATTCTGAAATACATTTTTTTTCTCTTACCTGTGGTACTATTTATAAATCTAGATTGTTTTGGTGTGACTTGGCAAGTGCTGGACATATCGGCTGTATCTGCCTTCTCTAATATCATGGAACTAGATGGCCCTCGGCTTGTGGTGCTCAAGGTGCCAAAAAAGTACATTTAAAAGCTCAATAGCAATGTCTCTTTCTAGAAATCATGACCAGGTTACCCAACATAATCCACAGACCTTGTTGTGAGCAGTTTCATGTACGAACTAGTATACCTGCCAACCATATCACCGCGCACAAGGAGGCGTGCGTCAACTCATGGATGAAGAGCCTCGTGCTCATGACAGCACAACACAAAAACATTAATGGCGTCCTCCTCGACTGAGCTGTAATGGCTCAGTGGTGCTAGGTGAGCTAGCAGTAGATGCACGCTTCCTTCTGTGGCAGACATCTCTACAGCTGATATCTCCAACATTCGGCAACTCACACCGGAACAATCTAGATTAATAAATAGCAGGTAAGAGCAAAAATACGTATTTTTGAATTTGGGGTGAACTGTGCCTTTAACTATATATGAGCTGTGCTTCAGGTTTTCAAGAGTTTAACTATTTGAATAAATGCTGTCACAAAATGAAATGTAAATGTACAGCAGCTGGACGGACGACACAATTTAAATTAATGAGTGGAAAAACATAGCAAATGCAGATCCTTCCATATGGAGCACAGGGGCTCACTTCATTGTTCACTAGTGTGACACTGATGACAATATGCTGCGGCATTTGGAGGTCTCAAAACAATGTACCTACGGGACACAGTACTAGCAATATTTTAGACAGGGCTCTTCACCACCATCATCAAAACAGTTGACTTTGGACTTTGAGAATCGACTATATGCCAAGGTGCAGTAAAGCCAAGGCTCAAGGCTCAAAGCTAGCAGTCAGGGGAGATAAGATAAATTAAGGCAATTCATTATTTAGGGACCTCGGCTGAAGGAGTCAGTAATTCGCACTGTCTATGTGAGCTGGAGGCCGACAGCGAGCCCGAGGTCCCGCTCATCGCTGCTTGCAGCTTTAATTTTAATAATACATCTTTAATGAGCATCATAAACTACTGATATCTAACAAATTACTATCATAAACTGCTGATATTTGACATAATTGCCTATAACAGAAATGGTCAATGGTAACCAGTTACACCATTTGACCTTTCATTTTAAAACCAAATTTGACCGGTATTACCATGGACACCTGTGTAAGCACATGGCCTTAGTCTCGATATTTCAAACATAATTTTTAAAGTAAATGTTCATTTTAATGATTTTAATGAATTATTACTGTTTTTCTAGTGTCATACCATTTGACATGTATCTGACCAGAGTCTAAAAACGTATTAAATGTATTAAAAGTAGAAATTTTGAAGAAAGTTTGTAAGTTAATTGTACATTTATTTTCAAATTTTAACCCTTTTAAATTTGACTAAACCATATGAACACACAAAAAAAAATAGCATCACTTCATTGACTCACATGTAATTTGGTAATTTTAAGCTACAACAACTACAACTGAAAGATGTAGGTGTTGTTCTTATTTTATTCATTTTGTCAAATTAATTTCCAAATTGATTTTTAGTGTTGGGGAAACCGAAGTATCTCGGAGAAAACCCAACCTAACATAGCGCTCAGACGATCATTTTAAAACCAAAATTGACCGGTATTACCATGGACATCTGTGTAAGCACATGGCCTTAGTCTCGATATTTCAAACATAATTTTTAAAGTAAATGTTCATTTTAATGATTTTAATGAATTATTACTGTTTTTCTAGTGTCATACCATTTGACATGTATCTGACCAGAGTCTAAAAACGTATTAAATGTATTAAAAGTAGAAATTTTGAAGAAAGTTTGTAAGTTAATTGTACATTTATTTTCAAATTTTAACCCTTTTAAATTTGACTAAACCATATGAACACACACAAAAAAAATAGCATCACTTCATTGACTCACATGTAATTTGGTAATTTTAAGATACAACAACTACAACTGAAAGATGTAGTTGTTGTTCTTATTTTATTCATTTTGTCAAATTAATTTCCAAATTGATTTTTAGTGTTGGGGAAACCGAAGCATCTCGGAGAAAACCCAACCTAACATAGCGCTCAGACGATCAGTCACTGATCGTCTGAGCGCTATGTCATCGCTGCACCATGCATAGCACTCAGACGATCAGTCACTGAACGTCAGAGGGCCATGTCATTGCTGCACCATGCATAGCGCTCAGACGATCAGTCACTGATCGTCTGAGCGCTATGTCATCGCTGCACCATGCATAGCACTCAGACGATCAGTCACTGAACGTCAGAGGGCCATGTCATCGCTGCACCATGCATAGCGCTCAGACGATCAGTCACTGAACGTCAGAGGGCCATGTCATCGCTGCACCATGCATAGCGCTCAGACGATCAGTCACTGATCGTCTGAGCGCTATGTCATCGCTGCACCATGCATAGCGCTCAGACGATCAGTCACTGATCGTCTGAGCGCTATGTCATCGCTGCACCATGCATAGCGCTCAGACGATCAGTCACTGAACGTCAGAGGGCCATGTCATTGCTGCACCATGCATAGCGCTCAGACATCCATTTCACTGAACATCTGAGCGCTATGTCATCTCTGCACCATACCAGAAAGTCACGTGTCAGCTGGTGAGAGATCTTCTGCCACACACGGCTTCACTAAAATGACACCATCCAGAGGATCGGGCGCTGAGGATGTTGCTGGTTCGCTCAGACAGGGAGGCGCAGATGATGTGATGTTGTCATCTTGGAGGTCGGAAGGCTGCCAGTCGTTTGGGTAAAGGGCTGGTGGTTCGTCTGCAGCCTCTGGGGTAACTTGTACCCTTCCCAGGATTTTTTTATTAATCCAGGATTTTACCTTCTGCTGCACTGGCTTTGTTGCCTTCTGAAGGAGCTGTTTAGTATGTTTAAGATCTTGTCTCAAACTGTAATTCTCCTTCTCTAATTTGTTGATCTTGTCGACATAAACTTGTGTCCTGCAGAGATTTTTGGAAAAGAGGTCTTTGTAATATTTAACATCCCTGAGGCCTTCCTTGGTGACCTTTTGGTAAGAGCTGAGCTGTCTTTCAGCAGAGGCAATCTTCTCTCGCAGCTCGTCCTCAAGTTCCAGATCCAACTTCACTTCATGAGGCCTGTAATTGTGAAGGTAGCGCTTGCAAAGCTCAATGTACTTGGATTTTAATGACTTAAAATCTGACATTGAAGAGCTGCATGCGTTCAGATCTGCCTTGAAATGGTGCTGAGTGGATTCCAGTTGACAGATCTTTTGCTTCTGCTCAGCCACCTCTGATGTTAAATTCTTAATTTGGCTCAGCAGGCGTTTTTTGTCATTGAATGCCTCTAGCAGTTTTTCGTCGGCTTTCATTTGCCAAGTTTTTGACTTGCTCAATTCAGACTGTGAAGCATTTAATTGTGACTGGAGATCTGTGTGGCCTCTTGTCAGATCATTCAGTGAAGCCTCAGCAGTCGATTGACCATTTTTTGCCAACTGCCAGTTTTTATAAAACATTTCTCTGTCAGCTTTCAAAATAGCCAAGGTCGCCTCATTCTCCTGAATTATTGTGTCTTTTTCTCTGATGGCCTCCCGCAACGCAGGAATTTCTGCTATCAGAGGATTTTGATCGGAAATGGTCTCCATTAGCTCAAACTTTATTTTCTTCTGCTCTACGAGTTCAACTATAAGCCCCATGTTTTCTGACTTATGTGCTGCCAGCTCAACGTCAAGCCTCCGTTTTTCTTCTTCGTACTTTTCTTCTAGTCTAGCCAGTTGCAGCTTATGTTCAGATCCCTCCATGAAACGGCTATAATTGAGTTTTATCATCTCAATAGCATGTGTGTCATCATCCTTTGTTTTCTTTCGCTGTGATTCTTCTTCCCACTTCGCCTTCTCCTCGGCTAACTTCCTGTCCCAGTCCGCTCTCAGTCTAAGGAGATCAGACTCATGCGCCTTTTTCAGTGCAGCAACACTGTCGTGGCTGTCACTAAGCTCCTTTTCCAGCTTAGTTACCTCGCGCTTGCGTTGTGATTCACAAGCCACGACTAGTTTGTTGAGGTCCATTCTTTTTTCAAAAAGTTGTTCCTTTTCAGCGCTAATCTCCTTAATTTGTTTATGCAGCACCTTGTTTTTGGCTTCTGCAGCTTGTAAATCTGCCTTGAGAGTCTCAACAACTGCCTCAAGTCGTGATACCTTTCTCGCATTAATTTCTAAAACTGTATTTCTGAATGTTTCCAGGTGATCTACTTGCAGGCGGGGTAATTCAGAATTCACGAGCGGGTCACTATTCTCATTTGTGGATGGTGTCATTTTGGAGGCGCCGTCAGTATCTTGTGTGTGTGGTCGTTGTCTCTTCATCTTATGAAATTGTGCAACACTGAATGAAGTGTTGAGATGAAGTCACTTACCTGTTCTCAGAGTTGCCACCGAGAACTGGGAATTCACAGTGTGGCATGGGGTTATTAGAAAACTCTCCACTGGTGTGACGTGATGTCACAAAGGGCATCATATTTTGTTCTAGCTCCGCCCACATGCCCTCAGCAAATGGCCACCTCAGAATGCTGAGGTTCTGGCTGGTTCTGAGACACTGAGTTCCAAAGTCTTTGCATTCCAAACAGCAAAGATGACACATGGAACAAGTCTGGACACTGAATTATTGTGAATGTACAATATCAAAATCCTGTCAGCTTTGTTAATGGTGTTTTCAGGGAGGGGTCAAACGTGGATGGAACCTCCAAATCCCAAGAACTCGCTCTCTGCTCAGAATTATGACTTTCAAAGAATACAAACAGTTTACTTATAATTTGTTTTAAAACAACACAGAGCGTCTACATTCTTATTTAAAGAAGCATTGCAGGTTAAATGTCAGTGATAAATATTTTGTTCAGTGTAGAGGTCAGTTTGAGGCAGGAATATGGTTGGTTTACTAAACACATTATTCCAGGAACCATTAGTTAAGGTTTTCCTTGGGTTAGACAGCAAACAGCTACCGTAACACATCTACACCAGGACTGTACTGTACAGAGAGTGGGAGAGTGGGTTGCGGATATCTATAATGTCATTTTGACCAGTCATAATCCGAATTCAAGATATCTACAACGTCATTCTGACTATCTGAAACTCAATTCAAGATATCTAGAAAGGACCATGTAGATATCTTCAACTGATGATAATTAAAGATATCTTGAACTTGAATTATGACTAGTCAAAATTAAATTGTAGATATCTCAAACTGGAATTACAGATATCCACAATTCAGTTGCAGATATGCGCAACTACATTGGAGATATCTATAATGACAAACCCCATACACATGAATGGCAAAAATAGTTTGAATCTTACTAGTCAAAATGTAATTACAGATATCTTGAATAAGAGTTTTGACCAGGCAAAATTATGTTGCAGATATCAGTAATGAATATCCAGTCTAGCGATTAAATGCTAAAACAGCTTGCCATATGATGTGTGTGCGTGTCTGCATGTTACATGCAGACATGACAGAGGCACAATCTCCATTTTAACCCTTTAGTTTAGTTTATTGAGGAAAATATTCCATTTTCATTTCAACATTTCAAAAGGCTGTCGCTTGAAAGTGGTGAGAGATAAAGGCATACTGTAAATGAGAAAACTATTCATCATGACGCAAAGTTTGTGATTGGAGTAAATTAACTCATCTAATTTGCATATTGTGGCGTCACTAGGGGGCGGCCATATTGGATTTCATAAATCTCAGTAAAACAGCATTTTGAACATATTTAAGCAGTAGATTTCTTTTGTTTTGTGCTGTTTTTGTCATCTCATCCTCAAAAAAAGGGAGGTAAATCTGATGGGAGTAAATTAACTCATCTAATTTGCATATTGTGGCATTACTAGGCAGCGGCCATATCGGATTTCAGAAATCTCAGTAAAACATTCAAAGATTCAAATCATTCAAGTTTTATTTTATTAAAGGCAGCTATTCAGTTTGGCGTCAGCTTTTCAACAAACTTTCAAACATTCAAATCATTCAAACTTTATTGTATTCAAGGCAGCATTGCAGCGTGGCTTCAGCTCGCAGCATTCACACCCACAATTTCTTCAGAAATTGCTTCTCTAGTTATTATTATTATTCTTTCTTTCTTTAGTCTTTCTCCCGCCGCCTCTTTTAACTGGAATTAGACCCCCTAAACATGCTCAAAAACTCACCAAAATTGGCACGCATGTCAGGACTGGCAAAAACTTTTATGAAATGAAAAAATGAATCCCAAAAGTGCCAAATTGTCCTCTCTAGCGCCACCTAGCCATTTAGGCACACTAAAATCGCCACTGCCACCTGTAGGAATGCCATAGAAAGATCAAATCACACACTAGCCGTGACTCTCACATAAAACGTGTTATTTTAGCATTACTGTGCAAATGTTTGCTCATGTTACCAAAACAATTAGAGATGAAACACTCCTAACATAACGTTATATCTCACAGATAACCTATATCTCACCGGTAAGCTATAATATATTGCAACTTCCGCCAGGACATGTGGAAAGGATGACGCCGTTATTCGGCAAACCACCGTTTATTACTGAACAGTACAGGTCATTGTTGGCCGTAACTACACCAAAACAACCAACAAACAAGAACGTAGCTGTAACTCCAACTGTGCACTGCTGCTCTCTCCTCCAGCTCGCTCACGCGCACTCACACAGCCATCCTTCCTGTCACACTCGCCCCCCACTACCTATACTCATTCAATCCCAAACATGCCATTAACTCACAGAACATTGACATTACAACAGAACATTTACTGCAGGGTAGCTGCAATATTGTAACATGGTTTAGATTCCTAAATAGATAGATAGGCCTACTCCTGAAAAACTTGATAAAGTCGTGGATGATGCCATCTCTGTCTGCACAAGGCTTTCTGTCCTATGAGGCCGCTGTCACTTACCCAACGGGAGGGGTGAGCGAGTGAGCATGAGTGAGCCCTGCAATTTAGAATTTGACCAATGATGTCACTGTTACTCACCATTTTTACACACTGAGGCTTTAAGTACTTAATCTGATTTACTGTTACAAGAAATCTTTAAAGTAATCTACATCAACTGCACTGTAAAGTTTTAATTGTCTGATATATTGCACTTGACCGGCTGCTGCAGCTTATACAGTGAATGTGTATGAAAGAAATAGTCTCCCCTGTGCAATCAGGTCATTTGCTCTTTAATCTTCATGAACATCTGCTTTGAGGTACGATCACGTTGTCGTCTGCATGAATCAAACTACCATTATATTTCCCTGGAAAATGCTTTGAAACCGCTGCCACAGTCAGTTAGTATCAGTCAGAAAGCCAAGGCTGTTTGAAGACTGAAAGGTTTTCTTTGAACAAGGACTTTCTTACATCATCCAAAGACGATGAAACAGAACCTTGATCTTTAAAGCAAAAATGTGACAGAAAATTGTTTAGGTGACATTCGATCCCTCGCAGGTTGTTTCTGATAGTGTCATTTCACGCTCATGGCTGTGATTCGTGTTAGAAAACCCTGCATCAAACAGTCGATGTGAGAGATTTGAAAAGGATATGTATGCGGTTCTGATGAGAAAGCTACTTCCAGTATAAACAGCAAAGTTATTTATAAGAAGATAGATTATCTGAGTGGAAACTCGAAAGGCGTGTGAGTTATATTTCTGTGCAGATTTGTGTGCGTGTGGTGGTTCCTGTGTGTGCATGTGCGTCCTGCAATCAGAGCTTATGGGAAACTCGGAGGCATCGACACGACTTACCATCTATCAGGAGAGTAGACAGCAATGTTCTCACTGTTGTTCTTTGAATCCACACACTGTGACCTAATAACATCAGCCCTCTGGGGGAGCATTCAGGCCACGCTCTCATCCCGTCTGTTAATTTGGCCCAGGGGCAACTGGACTGATGACTAATTTTATCAACAACAAAAAAAAATCACAAATTGTTTTGATTATTATAAGATTCTTGTCCTCCCTTTCTGTCTCCTTCACTACCGTCTTATTTGTTTGCGTTTCTAAGACTCAGTGGAATGTTTGTGGGGTCTCCGCTGTCTGTGACTGCGCACACATTTTTGGCCAATCTAATGAAGTCAGGAAAGGACAGGAAAACCTATATGCTTGACAGTGATATTACTAGATCATGCTTTGGAGAACGAGGTAGTGATGTGGGGTCAGTACATGGGAATAAAAACTGAACTTCAGGCACTCATGAGTGGAGCAGGAACAAATGCACTTGAATCAAGTGAAAAAAAACATGGCTGCTCAGGACTGGGTGCCACCCTTTTGCACCCAGATGAAAACCTTAGGGTCGAAACCAGTCTGTGTTTTAATGTAGGCAGCCACTGATATTACCAGATGTTGGATGGAAGTATTTCACTGCTGGAAGGATCTTATAAAACTGGGCTGTCTATGCCGTAGAATGATGTAACAATGAGTCATATTTGTTGCTATATGACAAGAGAAACAGAGAAAAAGAGCTGAAGCATTCCCTTTTGCTCAAGAGATAGAAAACCTACAACTACCAGAATGCACTCCGCCATACTTTGGTGGGGGATATTACCCGAACCTGTCTGTTTTTCCACAGGAAACAATATGGCAGCTTGCTAGTAACAAATGATCTTGATTACAGTTCAGCAGAGACTTGTTTTTATGGTAAAAGAATATTTATTAACATGTGAACATACGAATAAAAATGTAGAAAGTCTTGGGCGATTAGACCCCGTAGAGATGGTGTGATTTAAGGAGGGTGATGAATCCATAGTTGAATAGGGAACCTCAGGGTCTAGACGCTGGTGGTGGTAAAGGTGGTGAAGATGAGATTAGAAAAAGATTGAGAAGTGCCGATGATCTGAATGAGTAGAGGAATGAGCCTTTGTTGAACTTGACCTGGACTCTGGATACGATGGCTGGAGGTGAACGAGGTGGAGGAGGGCACAAAGATTCTGCCTAAAATGATGGCTGACAGCAGCAGAGGAGAGAGAGGATCTAAAATATTAGAGTAGCATCCTGATAAAGCAGTGAGAGTGGGATGGCGAGAAATGTGAAAGGAGGAGCACAGAGAAAGTCTTCCTGATTGAACTTAAGCTAAGCTTCATTTAAAAAAATAAGCTAAAATATGTCCATATTTTACCGATCTAAAGGACTCATGGTGGAGGAGGCACTACAGCTATTTATGTATCCACATGTGTATGTGTATTAGTGCTTTGCATTACTAAAACATAATTCAAATGCCCTGACACCCACGGCTATGTATACGTTATTTATCTGACCCGGCTAACCCTCGGGGGTCGCTCATGTCATATAGCACATGAGACGACTCTCGTTACTATTTTTAGAATATCTCCAGAAAAAAAGATGTATAGAACTTGATTGAGCAGTACAGGGTTGAGGTTATACAAACATTAATACACAAGGAGACCAGGCGAACCAAAAATTAAAAAAAAAATGGCTTGTGTGTAGTGAGTGTGTGCACAGATGTTTTACACCACACCACACCACACCACACCAAAAAGCAGAGGAACACATATTAACCCCTACAAATGTAGCTAAACCCACCATCCAGTGGTAGTAATTTGTGCATGCTAAGATTCCCCACATCCCGTCCCCCTTACGATTCGATAGATTACATAGAATTGCATCTTAGAGAACATAACACACGTGTTAAAATATAATGAAGATGACGGCGCATATAAACGCAGCGGCTTGGTACTCTATACTAGTGCCAGCTACTAGCTAGTACTGCTAGTGCCGAACAGAATTTCGTTGCACAATGTACAATGACAATAAAGTTGTCTAATTCTAATAATTAAAAGACTCGTTCCCTTACTGCTCTTTCTCTTGCCTTAGTCGTGCATGTATTGTTCGCATTCTTCTCTTTGTCTTCTCCGTCGTCTTCTTCCTTTTCTTCTCCTTAAGCGAATAACACACAGACCAACTTCCGGTATAGATTGGATATATGGCGGCGCCCTTGTCCACCATCTTGGCTGCAGCTGGGTCCCTCTCGCTTTTTCAGCCTCCGTTTTTGCAACAGCATGGCGCCCACTTCCTGTTCACAAATTCACGTATTACAGCTTAAGGCCCTGATCACACAGAAAGCATTTAACAGCTAGCTTTCTGTGTGATCAATCTACCATTCATTTATTTATTTTATTTATTTGACAGTAATCAGTATCTAGTCCCTTAACAGTTGAGGCAGAGGGTACTTGCTGTAGCTCTGGTTGAGGGTCAGATCTGTGTGGGTACATGAGACCCTAAAAAAGAAGGTGGATCACGGCGAGCACCACCAGTTGGTCCAGGAGCTTCGCCTCCATGATGGCCGTCTCCAGGCATATTTTAGGATGACGCTGGGACAGTTTGACAACATGCTGTCTATCGTCGGGCCGTATAGCTCTGGGTATCCAGCAACCAACTGTAAACTTGTTGTCCTGACCACAGAAAGCCCGCCTCTAAAATCATACGATTGGACAATGGAAAAAGATGACGAAAAAAAGAGATGATGTGGGGCATGTTTTCGCTTTGAGTTGAAGTTTTTTCAATCCAGTAGAGCACCGTCTCTCTTTCGATCCGCCTCTATACTCTGTGTATCCCTTTAACATCCCTGTCGTTTTTGACATTCTCACAATCACTGTCTTTACAGAAGCAGGTGGGTCCATGCATCCCACACAGTTATGGTACCCATGCTGGTTTCACTTCACATCGACTTCCACAGCTGCAGGAATTAAAATTTCATAAAAATCAGAAGATTGAAATTAAATAAGAAAGTTCCTGTTATCTTGTTTTTCTTTCCTTTTTTGCCAGCCTCAAAAGGAATAACAGATGTTGCCATTAAGTGGATTTCGGTTTCAATCTAAATTTTCAGCTGGTGGATAAACAGAGTATTGAGCTAGGCTCTCTCTGGAGACATATACAATAGCTTCCTGCCTTAAATCTGCAGCAGCTCAGGCCAGGACAAAAAAACAACATAGTAACACCTAACAGATTGATGATTCTTTTCGTGTGCATTATTATTTTTTTTACTTTACACAGTAACTGAGGCTTTGACAAATTTTAAAGACCAGGAGCTAGAATAAATCTGGGTGGTTTAATGACCACATCAATCCATGCATTTCCAAAAATGGTGAGAAAGACACACACCAAAACACTGCAGTAATGTAACACCGCTAAATGTGACCTGTCACCACAAAACAGAATTTAGAGTATAGTATGTACATTTAGTGGGTGGCCTCAGTTACTTGTCGATGCATTATGGCCTCTGCTACTCAAAACAGCTCCTTAACATCCACACTAAGTCAGTTAACAGGAAACTTAACAGATGAATGAACTTGATTCTTTAAATTCCTGCTTAAGATAAGATAGACTGTCTTGGATATATGTGATACCTTCCATTAAAAGATACAAGAAAAGTTTATACATACAGCTCCTACATCTATACAGTCCATACACAGAGCTGTCGCGATCCACAATAAGTATATAAGTAAATAAATAAATAAATATATACACTCACTGGCCGCTTTATTAGGTACACCTTGCTAGTACCATGTTTCAATCCCCTTTTGCCTTCAGAACTGCCTTAATTCCTGGAAACATTCCTCAGAGATTTTAGTCCATATTGACATTTTAGCATCACACAGTTGCTGCAGATTTGTCAACTGCACATCCATGATGTGAATCTCCCATTCCACCACATACCAAAGGTGTTCTATTGGACTGAGATCTGGTGACTGTGGAGGCCACTGGAGTACAGTGAACTCACTGTCATGTTCAAGAAACCAGTTTGAGATGATCTGAGCTTTGTGACATGGTGCGTTATCCTGCTGGAAGTAGCCATCAGAAGATGGGTGCACTGTAGGTTTGTCATAAGAACCGATATTTCAGTACCAAGTCGATGCCAACAAGCAAAAAATATGTCAGTACCTGTTTTTTTTTTCTCGATATCCTTAATTACCGGATACAAGTTTGCCCTCAGCAGGCCGTGTCAATTCCTGTCAGAACTGACGGGGGCAGTATATGCGCGTCAGTCTGTGCCAAGGACAAGCGCCGAAGAAGAACACCTGTTCGCCTGATCAGGCCCAAAAAATCCAGCTTGACCCCACCCGAGCCTGTGCATGTTCTCTCCCAGCCCGTCCCGTCCCTTTAACTATAATTACGAGTTCGAGCCCGGTTTAAACCTGACCTTTTTTTTAAGGATACAGATGTGGACATTGAAGGCTGACTCATTTTTCTTTCCATGGCAAGCCTTCGTCATGTGTCTCTTAAGTGTCGAGGTCCCCGTCTGTTTGCAACGTGCTGCACTTGGTACACTCGACGAAGCTGACACACACACGTCGTCACCGTCGATCACTCACATGTGCGTGGCCAGTGGTGCCCTCAATTTCTGTTTTTTGATTTTTATCGTGGTATCAAATGAGTATCGAGAATCATGGAAATTCACTGGTATTGGTATCGACTACTTAAATTCTGGTATCGTGACAAGCCTAGTACACTGTGGTCATAAAGGGATGGACACAGTCAGCGACAATACTCAGGTAGGCTGTGGTGTTTAAACCATGCTCAGTTGGTACTAAGGGGGCCCAAAGTGTGCCAAGAAAATCTCCCCCCACACCATTACACCACCAGCACCAGCCTGAACCTTTGATACAAGGCAGGATGGATCCATGACACCAAATCCTGACCCTACCACCTGAATGTTGCAGCAGAAATCCAGACTCATCAGACCAGGCAACGTGTTTCCAATCTTCTATTGTCCAGTGTTGGTGAGCCTGTGTGAACTGTAGCCTCAGTTTCCTGTTGTTAGCTGACAGCAGTGGCACCTGGTGTGGTCTGCTGCTGCTGTAGCCCATCTGCTTCAAGGCTGGACAAGGTGTTGTTGATTCAGAGATGCTCTTCTGCACACCTTGGTTGTAACCAGTGGTTATTTGAGTTACTGTTGCCTTTCTATCATCTTGAACCAGTCTGGCCATTCTCCTCTGACCTCTGGCATCAACAAGGCATTTTGGCTCACTGGATATTTTCTCTTTTTGGGACCATCCTCTGTAAACCTAGATGGTTGTGCTTCAAAATCCCAGTAGATTTCTGTTTAAAGTCACTTAAAATCAACTTTCTTCCACATTCTGATGCTCACTTTGAACTTCAGCAGGTCGTCTTGACCATGTCTACATGCCCAAATGAAATATATAAATTGAATTGCTGCCACGTGATTGTCTGATTAGCTAGCGGTAAGTCTGCACTAGGGGAATCTAAAGTGTCTGCCTGAGGGGAGAAGTTTGTACTCATGACGGAGGACCTGAGTGGGGATTAAAATAATCTTCTGGGCCTGCCTGATAATGGTTTGCCCAAAGATAGACTGGAGTGTGGCATGCTGCCTGACTCCCATGATTTTCATGGCTCTCTGCATGAGTCTGGTTGGTAATCTGGGCCTTGAGTTGAAGACTGAGGTTGCCAAACCAGGATTAGATGCCGTACCGCAGGACGCTCTCAACTATAGACAGCATAGAGTGTAGGCACTGATGGACCCTAGTGCAGACCTCATCTACTTGATCACTCAATGTTAGTTAATGGTCGATGTGTATGCTATGTGTATGCCACTGGTGAATTGTCTCCATTAGATTTGGGGTTGAATATCATTTCCTCTGTTTTATTGATGTTGATGATGAGAAAATGTTAATCGCACCACTGGACAAAATTCTGGCTCTCACGTCTGTACACAGCTGTGTCACATGTTTCAGACATGAGACCCAGGACGGCTGTATCATCAAAAGTGCTGCACATGCATTTATTAGTGTACCGGGTGAACAGGACTGGTGAACTAACTGACATTTTGTTTGTCATAGGGTGTTGGTGACTTTTCCTTCCCTGTTGAGAGAGCTGAAGGGCGAACAGAAATAGACGTGTCTGAGTTTGGGGACACCTTGCTGATAATGGCACACAAGTAGCACTCCAGCTTGGCCTTTTACCCAAATACAGACCTTCATCTCTCTCCTTCCTGCTCTTATTGTGTGTGATTGACTCGTGTGTTGTCGTCTCACGCCACTCGTGCTAGCTGAGGTAAATATTAGACTGGTTTTTGCATAGCAGCAGAATGTCTGAATGTTTTTCCAACTGCATAGTGAATGTTTATACATACATGAGGTTTAGCTCATATGGAACCAATCCAGGTCTGGATACGGTGAAGGATGTTGTCAGAAGCTGGAGTCCTACATGGAGCTGTAGACTTTCAGAAATGTTTATTGGACTGTTTTAATCTGGAGTTTCTAAAGACAAGATTGGGCGGTGGTGATCAGTGCAGTCATCACATAGAAAACGTCCAACACTATCAACAAATGAATGACAATATTGGACGAGTCTACAGTACCTCATATTCAGTGACAATATTTTAAATATCTCAAGCAAATGTTTTATTTATTCTCACTTTCTATGGTGTCTGTGTATGGCAAATATGGTATGGTTAAGTTCAGGGAATGATTATGGTTAAAGAAAGTTGATTATTATGTTAGGAAAGTAAATCACTTGGTTAAAGTCATTAAATTATTGTGTTTAAAGTTGATTAAAATATGACTGAGGGTTTGTGACACGGCGTGAGCTCTAGTCTCCTGTATCAGATGGGATACACATTTATCCAGCACAGCCCGTCACTGTCTGCCTCGCTGCATATAAAGGGCATGGTGCCGCCTGGAACGTTGACAGTGGACATAAATTGCAAGGTGCGGATTCAGGACGTAATTCCTAGAATACCAGGCTGAAAAGGTCACATTCTGTAGACAGGCTCAGTCCTGTCAATCAGTTTTACCGTTTCACTTACTTTAAAGTATTAAGGCAAAACAACATCCAGTTGAACAACTCTTTGATAGACACTGTTGTCCAAAGCAACATACAGGAAGTGCATTCAAACTTCTCTGCAGGAGAAAATGCTGGCATTGTACGTCTCTGCCAACCTGTATGTTGCATTTGTACATTTCATACATATCATACCAACATTTCTAAACTGCAGTAGTGTATGCGCTGACTTTGTCATCAGGAAGTGGAGGGGATGGTGTGACACCCAGGTGAGACACCTGCCAAACTGCAGACCACTGTTCCAGATCAGCAAGCGATAATACTGGTAGTTTTTTAGGAGGTTCTCGCAGTTTTTAGTCACTAAATGTGGATGTTTTTACCAAGAAATTACTGTTTCCAGCCAGGGTAGTGCCACAAAAAGCTGTTGCTCTTTACCAAGACATTGCTGTGTTTACTGCAGGGCTATTGCCACAAAAAGTGGTAGTTTTTGTGCCGGGACATCCCTGCATTTCCTGCCAGGAAGTTGTTTTGTTGCTCAAACATTTCCTGCCAGAACAACACATTCTCACTCCGGTCCAGATATGACCCCCCCCTGAAAACAAGAAGTCAGGAATGGGAAACCCCCTCAACTTCTCTCTTGAAGAACTCTCAGTATGGAGGTTATTTATGTTCTCCTAGTTTGGTATTCGTTGTCTTTGATTTTTTTTTTTTTGTCTCATCTAACTCTTCGCAAGACAGTTAAGATTGTTTTTTGCAAAATGTTGAACTATTCCTTTACTTAGTAAGGCACAAAGGAATGTTTGTGTTTGCTTAGTTGACAAGCGTGTCACATGTCAGCCATCAAGGCCCCTGTCTTTCTTGTCTTACATAAACTCCATTCAGGTGTCTTTCTTTTTGCCCAAATTTGGATTTTTTGGTGAGCGACTGTAATTGAACAGTTGTGACAAACATATGGTGTTGACAAAGACACTGTGTTTATGTTGTTGTTTTTTTTAGCAGTCTCTTCCACTTTAAGGCAAATGGAAAAAAAAAATCACTGAGGAAGTTAGCCCCATTTGCACTTACATCTGTTTAACATGTGAGTTGGTCATATTTCAGCAGCACATAAGTCAAGAAGCACCCAGTGGGCGTTTGTGCCTTGGTGACTCTGTTGGAGCTTGGTGATGTGTTTGTTTTAATTCACTGGCTCAGCTGTAAAGCACATGGGAATTAGAGCATTGCCTTTCTGCATCTTCCAGTTATTGAATTGTGTTTTGGACAATCTTCAGCCGACAATGCTCCTGATCAATCATGGCAGCACAGCATCACTTTTCTTTTGTCTGTAAGCATAAGACTAATCTATGTATTGATCTACTGATTCATCCACTGACATGCTTTCCGATACAGAACACAAAGCAGAGCAGCGATTTGTGTGAACATCATAAACTTGCTGGTGAGAGGTTGACGGGTCCCAGGCTGGTCACAGTGAATGGAAAGGCAGTCGATGTGCCCCTGGTGACTCTGCTTTCCGTCAAGGAATGACCCAGCAATCCGGTTCACAGAGGAAACAGCTCAGTATTTACACCCCACATTGTCCTCAGAGGAAACAACTCTGCTCGTCTTCTTTTGGAGAACAGACTGTGGGATAACAAGTTTACAGTCACGCTAACAGCTTTGTGAGGCTGTGCGTTGGCACAGCTGTGAGCATTTGGTCAAAATCCAAACAATTGGATAAATAAAACAGATTACTGCTAGAGGCCAATAAACAACTAAACTGGTTGTTTACCAGTGAGTCATTGCTGCATCTCCAGCAGCTTTTTAGCAACCTATTGCTGTGTGTCCACCAGGGAAAGTGCCATGAAAAGCGGTTGTTTTTTTTTAACAAGACTGCGGCGATAGTGCCACCAAAGCAGGTGATTTTTACAGAGACATTGCTGCGTTCCCAGTGAGTTTTGAGCCCCCAAATATAATTTTTCTTTCAAAAGCCGTCTCTGTGTTTCCACCAGGGATGGTGCCAAGGAAAGCTGTTGTTTTTCACAGACATAGCTGTATAGCTAGCCAGGATTCTGCCATCAAAAGCAGGTATTTTAAACCAAAACATGATCTTTTCTTTACCTTAACCAATCATTCTTATGCCGAAGCATAACTACATGTTTAGCATAGTGCTGATAAAACGCAAAGACACTTTTTAACCTCCAACAAACAGCAAAACTGGTTGTTTATCGGCGAGTGAGTCATCACTGCACTCCAGCAGCATTTTAGCCACCAAATGTGGATATATTCTAGTGACCAGGGGCGTTTGCTCTGAGACAAGGGAGGCTGAACTTTCCCTAAAATTTCATAGCAGAAATGGTCATATATGCACTATTGAATTTACATTAAAATAAGAATTTACATGGCATTAAATGTGCGCAAGGATGCAGCGGTAGGCGGGAGAGGACGCTCGGTGTCTGCATGATGATTGGAGGAATTGTCTAAAAGGCTGAACCCCTTTGTGGTTGACAGCACTTCGCATTTCGAGCTCAGTCCCATGTGGATATTTGCAAGTGGAGTCTTCTGACAGAGCGCCGTCCGGAGTTGCTTATTTCCAAATGCGATGTAGCTCATTTTCACCGTTTGTACACAACACACACTGTAAATAAGGGTTAGGGTGTTTAAACCCATCTGAAAATCTTTGAGGTGTGTTTTGCTGTGGTTCTATGGCATGAGTGTGGTTGAAAAACGGCTTCAATTAAATGTTCCTTTTATAAGTTACTGCCTCGCTACAATATGACAAATTTTATGATGTAAACTTAAAGTGAGCTTCCGCTGTGTGAAAGACCAGCAGCCACCACTGCTAGTGACCCATCACTGTGTTTCCATGGGGGAAAGTCCCGTTAAAAGGAGTTGTTTTTGTAGAGACATTGCTGAGTTTCCTGCTAGAACAGTGCCTCAAAAAGTGGTTGTTTTTTACAGAGACTGCTGCGTTTCCTGCCGGGATACCGTCACCAAAGCAGGTGTTTTTTTACAGAAACATTGCTGCATGTCCTGCCAGGAAAGTGTCATGAAAAGTATTCTGGATTCAGGATTCTGCCACCAAAAGTGGGTATTTTGAACCAAAACAGGATCTTTTCTTAACCATAATTAAGTAGTTTTTGTGCTTGAACATAAACAAACATTAAGCACCGTGCAAAGAAACAGAACTTTTCAAAGTCTCCGCTACATAATTACATACAAATGTGAGGTATCCGTGATTTGCAGAAACGCACAATGCCAGCATTTATTCTGGCGATTTGATTGAAATTTCTTGCCAGTCCATCCAGTAGTTGTTAGAATATTTCAGTTATGACCAAAGTTGTGGACCGAGAAGTAGCAGAAGAAGGGCACCTGTGTTGGTGTCCGTGTCAGTAAATGTGTTGTTGGTTATTAGATTACACTTAAAAATTTAGGAAAACACTATTTTTGATGTGTTTCTTTGGTTTTATTATTTAAAGTTGATGTCCTTCTGAGGCGAGCATATAATGATCCAAAAAATGTTAAATCTGATGGGTGAGTAAAAACCACACACACACATGCACAGTGTTTATTTTTAAACTTTCACATCCTTCCTGTCTGCCAGCAGTTTCCAGCTGACAAGCAAGAATCAATACTGTTTCTGTTTCTACATCAGTTTTCTCATGTCTCCAACATGAAGTGTCCATTCCACCCCAGTGTTTTCTATGATTATTTTTCAGTTGCACCGTTGAACAGTTTAAGATCAGACAGAACTTGACAGAGAACTATGAGCCACATTTTGGCTTTCTGAGTCAAGATGGTTTGTGATTATCCTGGTAACCACACAGAAGCCCTCTGAGTCGTCTTCCTGAGAGGGCACGACATTACCTAAACCCAGCAGCTTTATCATTATTGCTTTGTCTCACGCTACAGGACTCTGCTATCACAAAGAGTTATATGTGGGATCACTGATCACAATGTTCCTTTGTAGTGTCTGCCATTTTCATCTGCGGCAGCTCAGCTTGCTTCTGGATCAGCAGGCATTTCAATGAGTACCAGGGGAGTTTGAACATTTCTCCTTCACTATGTTGGTCTAACCACACTGATTTGGACTCCTATCCTTGCCAAGGCAATTCCTGCAGAATGTAGCTTGTGAGCCATGACGGCCATTTGGCCTCTTGACATTGCATGCCTGTATTGTTGGTTCCCAAAAAAATGACAATGAAAGGCTGATGAGATGCACGTCGGGCCAAGTGGAAGGCTGCTCTGTGGGACCGTGCAAGGGCTTGATTTTGTGGGAGAGTTCACAAAGCAAGAAGACAGAAATACAATCCCTAATGAATGTGCTTTTTTTTTAAATAATGGATGGATTCTTCACTAAGGGCACATCAAACAAACCCATAACCTCTGAAATAACAACGATACATGAAACCTGAGATTCTGAGGGATTTACCTGGCTTATTTTGGGCTGCTAAATTTCCATTAAGTGCTGATAAATCTATGTGACAGGTGAAGAATTATTTGCCCTCTTATTTTGACTGATATACCGTCTTCATCTCTACAACTTACATAACAAGTGTCTGAGTGGTTTAAGAGATGAATATGGGGGGGGCTTCTCCATCTCAGCATCTATAAAATGAAATCTAAACAGTGCATCAAGGACTCTGCCAGAGACATGATCAAACAGTGCGATAAGTGCATCAAGACCTTCAAGATACACGTGTGTTTTTTTCCTTAAGTGGACTAATGGTAAATCAGATTTAAAGCACTTCAATTTGAGCAAGAAGCCAGAGAAGGGATGTTATCATCTCATGCTATCATGCATGTTTTTTGTTACCCCTACACGTAATCTCTTTTAGAGTGTCCTCCTGCTCTCTCTACTCCAACTAATGCCTTCTATCTCCACATCATTTGCACATCAAACATGCAGAATCTCTTTTTGTTTTTTGCTCCAAGTGAGCTGGCCGGGATTCAGGTTCTTATTCTGGCCTGCGTGTCTGGCACGCGCAATGTTGATAGCTGGAAAGTGTTGAAAGGTACACGTTCTTTCAGATTAAAGTCACCGCTAACTGAGCATTACAGAGTGGGTAGCTGTGTGAGGTCACTGCCAGCGCGGAATAGATCTGTCACTGCATCCACCTGCAGATGCCCAGCGTTAACTGAAGAGCTCCGAGCTGCCGTCCGTCTCTGTTTCTTTACGTTGTGGTTTTCTTTCATGGTCTTGCATGAGATTGTGAGATGAGATGAAAGAGATTTATTTTTTAAAGGGGGGTTGGCTTTGGTTTGTCTGTTGACTTACATGTGCTGTAACCTCTGCTCAGTATCAGAGGTTTATTATATGGTGTTGGTTTAACCTCAGATTATTGACATAAGTGTGACAGTGCATGCTCTGTATGATAATGAAGATTTATGTAACACAGATAGGTGTGCTTTGGATACATTCAGGCCTACAAAGCACACAACCTGAACTGAGAACCTTTACTCATGGATGCACACATACTGTCAATACATAACCTTCAGTGGCCTCTTTTCACCCAGGCAATATCATGCTCATTGATTCTGTATGGAAAATGGATCTCATGGCTTCTCATTCCGAATGAAATAAATCTGAATGAAATCATTTGGAATTAAAGTCTTTCCAGGTAGTTTACATGGGAAATATTCATCCCGAATGAGGGTTTACACAGGAGATCAGTTTAATTGTCATTATTCGGGTCTGCACAAGGTTTGGGGCAGGGAAGGTTTCTGATTGGATAGGGGGCGGAGCAGATGTTACGTGTTTATGTTTACCGGAAGAAAACACTGTAGTCCTCACTTCGGATAACAAGATGCTTGACGGTGCTGTTCTTAGTGCCTTTTTCGGGCTTGTTTTGCTTATATTCTTGAAGCAGCAGTACGACAACAACCTTGTTCTGCTAATGCTTCGTCTGTTGAGGAGGAGAAGGGAGGTAGAAGGTCGAAGAAGGGAGACAGAAGACCGTGCTGTGGCAAATGGAAACTGGTGAGTGCAATGAGTCCGACTGCTCTATCTCTGCCCGTTGCTATGCGTGCTATATACGTCATCACACCACAAGGGCAAGGAAACGAACATGTGCCGAAAGACCAGAATGAACTTAAAGAGGAATGAGTGTATACAAGTGCGAGAAATTCTTTCATTCGGAATGACAAACAGAATATTCCAGCCCCTTACATCGGATTCAATTTTCAATCAGAATGACCATTTTTCAATCGGAATTGCTTTTCATTCCGAATGAAAGTGGAATTAAGCTCTCCATGTAAACGTACTGATTGTCGCAATCAACATTCAGCAGTGTTTTCTTATCTATCTACACACACTGGAGCACACTTACACACATTTGAGTGCAGACATGTTTTTGCTATATTGTATATTGCTATATTTGGCTATTGAGTTTTCTTCAATTTTACATTTGTATAATTTCAAAGGATTTACATACAATTTTTTAGCATATGTAATGTTTTTAAATACTTGTTTTCATTAGTTTATAAATCATTATAGTCTTTTTTTTAAAGAAACACAACTTCAATTGACATCAATTATGTTGATTAGGGACAATTTAATCCAATATTTGGTGACTGATCACACTATTCATTGGCCCAAAGTTGGCTTGTCTCTGCACCCTAGGTCTACTTGCACAATGATATACCGTAAAACTTCAATTAGTAGCCTGTGTTATTATTTGCTTCAATCACCGAAATCAACAGGCTTATATTTGGGACAGGCCTTTCACTCTTTTCACACAAAACTGTTGCTCAGCAAAGATGGGAAATACAATCAAACTGTTAATTTAAACCAGTATAAAAAAATTGTGTTTAAACATTAGGCTTCAGGTAATATATAAATCAATCACAGCACAGAAGAGAAATAGAGGATTACAGCACCCGACATACCGACACAACACCACTTTATCCTGTTAAAACAATACTCACAACTTGGATTAATTTTCATGACAGTTGTGGCTGGAGGCATTATGTTTTTGGGTTGTCCGTCTGTCTGTACGTCTGTTCCATTCTTGTTAGGGCAATATCTTAAGAGCATCTTGAGGGAATTACTTCAAATTTGTCACAGACATCCACTTGGACTCAGTGATGAACTGATTAGATTTTGCTTGCAATGGTCAAGGTCCCTGTGACCTTACGTCCATTTGATTCTCATGAATGTGATATCTCAAATAGGCCTTGAGGGAATTTCGTCAAATTTGCCACAAACGTCCACTTGGACTCAGTGATGACGTGATTAGATTTTGCTTGTCAAAGGTCACTGTGACCTCACAAACATGTTTTTGGCCACAACTTAAAAAATCATACACTAATTATGACAAAATTTCACACAAATGTCTTATAGGATAAAATTATTTGAAGTGGTGACATTTTATTTCCAAATGGTCAAAGTCTAATTTCACTGTGACATCGTCATGTTCTGAAAGAAGACTTTTCTGGCCATTATTCAGCGTCAGTCCTCAGGAACAGAAAGAGACACATTTGGTCGAATACTGAATTGGTGACACTAATCTTGGGTGTCCAACTTGAAACTGTGATGCAGGATGGAAGATGTGTGTGAAGCATCCACATTAAAAATATGTAGCTTCTTTGCAGCAACATCCATATTTGAAGCATTGTCTCCTGTCATTGCTACATATGAGTCTGGACAGACATGGATGTGAAGTGTAACTGCAACCTGATTGGTTTGCAGAGGCATGCAATGGGGAGATGGCTATTCAAGTTTTCCTTTTGTTTGGCCTCAGACCTGACATCGAACCCATTTTTTAAATTTATTTATTTTTTTACTTAATCAGTTTTTCACCCTTCTCATTGAACAAATAATAACATCTCAAACATCTTTATCTGTGTAATTCTGAATGCTCTACTGACACTACTAAATATTACAGCCTATTTGGCGCTTCCTGCAGGATTACCTCCACTTCAGAAATATTTTAGTATTTTTTTAATGCTCCACCTTTTTTAGACTTTTGTTTGGGCATTCTTGATTTAATTCTCTCAAATTTTCTTTGCAGTCTCATGCCCTTTTATGTGCATTGCAGAGTGTTTACCTTTGCATATTAGGATCAACTGGCGCATGCTTTCAACTTATGAGGACAAATTTCTAAAGGTCATGAATCTGATGTAGACTTTTCTTTGGACCTTTCTTAGGAACAAATTTAAAAGAAGAGAGGCCCAACGTTCCTTACAGCTTAATAATTCAGTTTTTTAAAATGTATTTAACGAGTGTATTATTATCATTTATTTGGTGGTTTGATACAAGCATGCCAAATTAAAATTCATGAACTTTAGAAACAGTCACTTGGCGCTAATCTCATCCCTTTGCCTATCATGCCGACACAGGCAGCTCGACGCGACACAGCTCTCATGAAGTGGCTCCTATTCTTGTCTCAGCTGACTGGATGTGTTTCCTCAGGAGGACACTTATCGTGTTTGCCTTCACATTCCAGACCCAAACAATACAACAAGGTGGCAGAAATACAAAGCATGCCGTGGTGAAGTGTGGCGCTGCACCTGTATTTCTACAGGCAGATACATAGGTTTAAATAAAATGAAATGAATTCATGTCACAGAACTTTGTCTGTAAATATTTTCATTTTCAGTAATTTCATTTTAACGATGGTGGAAAACGTTAGAAAATTTTATTATTACTATTCTTGCATTTATGTTTATTTCCAACCTGGTCTCACTCTGAAGTCATTGAATACTGGTGCTTGGTCAGTGACTTCCAGCGTCAGACACCAACAAAAAAAGCTGTCCTTTCATGTCGGCATATCTGGGGAAATGCGGCTGGATGACAATGCAAGTTAAGGCAGCAACAGTCAGTGCAGGGTGGGTGGGATGGGCAGTAGATGGGTCCAACAACCACCAATTTTCACCCAGGAGGTCAGTGTTCGCTTCCTGTATGATTGTAAAGCCCAACCCTGCTCTTTCTCCGCAGCCCAACCAGGTGCTTTTGTTGCCTCAACCCAACTACATGCATGTGTTGGCGAAACGTAACCATGTGCATTACCAGGTCAATTTGTGGTGTTGTACCGGCGTAGTGCTTTCATTTTGAAAGAGACTGAAAACTGTACATTTCCTGTGAAGACGGAAGTGTATTTTGAAAACAGATGATGCTGTAACAGGCTGAAGTTGACACTACGACCCGGAACGTCAACAATCAAGGCACCCAGGGCACCTTGCACGTCGTATCTGGATGTGGGAAATCCATGACCAAACGCTGATATGTGACGAGGGCGGAGTGAGAATGTGTTGGTAATTCAGATTTTGTGGCAAATGTATACTTATTGTAATATCTATTTTATAACCAAAACTCAAGCCTGCTGCCTATGTTAGCTAAGGACACACATTAAAGGAACATTTGGATCACAACAAGGCTTTGAATAACGAGCTGGAGGTCCACACTGCAATTACTAGGGCTGCCACCGACTAAGAATTTTTTTAGTGGACCAGTAGTCGTCAATGAGGCCATTAGTCGACCAGTTGCCAGCATGTTTACAACATTAATTTGATTATTATTATTATTTTTTTCTTTTTGGTGGGGCAACACAATGGGTGGCTGGGTGCTATTCTTGTGCCATAGTAGTTTGTTCCCAAGGTAGCCTGTTTACCTGAAATCCTGAGTGCAGAGCTGATCTTCTTACAGTCGCTGTTTATAAGTGTGTAGACCTATCGTCTATGGGACTGATGTAAAGCTCGTTCAGACTGGATATTTACAGAAGAAGGGAAGGATATCTGTCGGCTGTGATTGGTTTGTAACCTGACTCCTGTCTGACTGCTGAGCGTGGCCTCTTCCTGTGTCTGTCCTTTCAAATTGATTTTCCACATGGTCCAGTCATATAGGTTTTGATTTATTTTGACAAAGTGCAGCTCCTTATAGAGTTTCATGTGTTTTTTTCTTTGTGTTTTTTTTTCCTGCAACTAAGCGACCAATGAAATCTTGCCAACTAATGACCTTTCTGGTTGAGTAACATTTGGTTGAGTGTTAGGGGGCAGCCCCAGTAATTACTCTTGTCAGGTGGTGGTGGCCCATCATGCTGCTCTAAGCACTGGGATCTATTATCCAAACAGTTAGCATGGCTTTATATTCTATATAAACTAAAGTGTTAAAATGACAAGTTGTGGTGTCACAGGAAGCGGTGTGATGGACTAATTCTCTGCAGGAAGCAGTGACTTCCTCTCTCGTTTCTACACTCATCCACCAGTCATCTGAGGAACGTCATCATTTTTGAAACTCATAAAGTTCAGTTGCATTTGACTACATTTTATGATCTGAGTGATTGAGAATTGTCATAGACACTTTATTTTTTCTCTGCACCTTTTGAAAATGAGTTGCACTGTGAACTCTGCAGTTCTGTGTCAGTGAAAGTTGAATTTCCTAAGACTATGATTGCTTTCTTATTACTTTTCAAAGAGGAGTTTTATAGGAGACAGCACCCAGTTGTAATTATGCTTCACTGGATCAAAGTGTGGTAACACTCCTGTACAGTCAGCCAGAGCAGCTCTGTAGGACGTGGGATTTAAGTGCTTTGGTAAAGGGCATGCCAGTGATTCATCCACACCTCTGAGGGCTGCAGCTGAGCTGTCTTCAAGCTGAGCACAGCTTCTGACTTTTGGAAGCCAACTTTCAGCAACAGGAGGTGGATATAATTTCTTTTTAAACTTACCTGAGAAACGTATACTTAAGAACTGAAGCTGACCACAGCCACTGTGCTCTATGATGAAGGAAACTTTTACTAGCCACCTTTCAAGTCCACATCAGGTAAATATTTGATACTTAAGGAGTATTTTAGGATTTAGTGGCATCTAGTGGTGAGGACTGCAGATTGCAACTAGCTGAAACTTTCCCGTGTGCCAAGTGTGAAGTCCCGGTTAGGATTCCTTCAGCGTTCATTGGTCAGGAGGTTTTTACCGGGAGCCGAATTATCCACAGAGGTCTCTTCCTCTCCAAAACAAACAGACCCGCTGATTAAAACTAGCTTGTTGCAGACAGGCTCATTGTAGACAAGCTGCTAGCCCAGCACCAGCTAATGATGCTCACCTCTTTTTCTCTGGTAACTTAAGATCCAGATGTTCGGGAGGTTTTTACGGGGAGCCAAATTATCCACAGAGGTCTCTTCCTCTGTAAAACACATGGACACAGTAATTTAAACAAGTAAAAAAAACTGAATAAAGCAGTTTCATGTTACGAATCAGTGTTTTTATTTGCTGTTTGGCTCGTTGCAGAGGGGCTGCTAACTCTGGTGGTCGACGCAAATAAGGGAGCCAGTGTTCGGTTTGTCTATTCTGGGCTACTGTGGATTCAAGATTCAAGATGAACTTTATTGTCCCATAGAGTGGGACACCCATCCTGCAGCCATAGAAATACAATATACAACATAGTACATTGACAAATCAACACTATACCCAGCGTGGCAATAAGAACACAAAAAGATAAATAAATAACAACACACTCTAGAAATACCTTTACAAATATATAAATCAGCAAATCATCATAATCCAGTGCCAGATCTGGCTTTATCTGCCCTTGCTTAAAAGCTTCATAGACAGAGGTCTGAATGAATTTTTAAATCTCTTCAGTCTGCAACAAGGCGCTCTAAATCTCCTACCAGAGGGCAGAAGCTTGACTCTGCATGCAGAGCATGAGAGGAGTCATTGTTATTGGCTTGACTGGAAGTAGCCTGTTCAAAAATAGACTGCGTGGAAAATATGGTATTTGACACCTATTACTTTCCACGGTATATGGATCAATTGAAACAGTTTGTTTTCTAACTGCAAAGAGAGGTTACCGAACCGAGCTGTGATACTGTACCTGATTAGACTCTCTAAGACTGCCTGATAAAAAATTATCATACATTTTTGTTCAACACCATGAACTCTCCAACGACGTAGTAAATGCAGCCGTTGCTGTAATCTGCTGCAGAGACTGTCAACATGTTTTTTCCAGGTTAGTGAATTGTCAACAAAGCCACCAAGATATTTATATGATGGGACCTGTGGGATGGTTTGGTTGTGGATAACCACGGGCATGTGGTCACCCACTGCCCTTGGGTCAAACACCCTATCCTCTGTTTTGTCAACATTCAACACCTTTGAATCTCCAAGAGGCAGTTGGATGGGTCGCAGTTCTTTTACAGTAGAGCTAAGATTGCAGTGTGAGAATTTAATGATGTGATTGTTGGGATAAAAACTTATGCACTCATCAGTGTATAAAGTGAACAGGACAGGTGAACCGACACAGCCCTGGCTCAGCCTCTTAACTAAAAAGTGCGGCAGCAATGTATTAAAAGCTATGTAGATATAAACGGCTTATTCTAAGCTTTTTATTTTCAGGTGATTATACACTCAAGAAAAACTACTTATTCTATTCTATTTCTGCCAGTGTAAACCCCTAAATCCTACAGTCTGGACCTTTAAAAGTAAATCAACGGCACGTGCTTGTGTCAGTTATTTAACACGTTCAGCAATGTCCTGTTTTTCCCATTCATCTCTCCATACTGCACCTTTTCCAGAGGAATGCTTTAATTAACTTGAAATTGAAATTCAAAACATGCCATAGTGTAACAGAAGCCAGCACGAGGCAGTTGAAGAGCTAATTTAGAAAACCGTACAATTTCCATTGCCCAGGGATCATTGCACTAGACAGCAGAAGCATTGACGATGCTGAGATTAGAATACAGTAATAGCTGTTGCAGATCAGGAAATAATTACGCACACCGTACAGGCATGTGGATGCATATGCACACAGTGATTTGAAAAAGAAATAAAGCTTTAAAAAACTGTGACCGGTGCAGAGATGATTGTGCTAAATTAGCACGAAAGTCACTGCTGAGGATTGTTCACCCCTGACTGTCGCTTTTATGAGCAATTATCCCACCATGCTACACTTTCAACATGCGTGTACACAATGTGATTAGATGGCACGACATGTACACTTAATCCATCCTAACTCAGTTTTAATTGAACTGACATTTTCACCTCCCAGGCATCACCCTGCTGACATGCAATCTTGTCCGATAATCCCGGCAGTGTCTTTTTACTGTTTGTTAGGATTTGTTGCGACAGACCCCTCAGGCAACAGTGTCATGTCTCTGTTTCATATCCTGGAACCCGTTACTGGATGTCGTAAAGGACAGCAAATATTGATCCTTCTTCTGTGGTACATGGCAGCGCTCACATCTCAAACAGGTCTTTGTTTCAGATAAGGTGGCATCAGTGGGAAAGGTCAACAAAATGTTGTCAAAAGAGCAACAGATAAGAGAGTCTTAAACCTCAGGCCATCTTAAACCCCTGACCTGACTTATATTAAAACACTATATAACTAGTAAGCTTTATGATGCTTCTGCCACAGTGAAAAAAAACTATTTAATGAGGACTCTATTCTTGCTTGCTGAAAGTAGACCCAAAGGCAACTGTGTGGATTATGCTATAAAACTTTAAAAACTAATATCATTTGGCATCAACAATCAATCTTTCATAAATGTCTAAATAGTTACTGATGAAATTCCCAATAGACTTGTAATCTGACTTTGTAGTCCAAACAAGTGCTTTTTAATACTTAATTGTAAGGTACAAAACCTAAAGTTGGAGTAGGCAGAAACAAAAAAAGAGCAGGATTTGACAATACACCCTCCTCCTGCAGCCCCCCCTCTCTGCCCTAAGCCCCTCTCACCAGACAACCACGGCACGCACTTCATACGCTGACCCAGTCTTTCCCACACATTGATTAATTTCATCTTTTTTCATTGAAGAGCTGCGCCAGAGCATTCGCTCAGCCCCTCCTTGTCCAGTGCTCTGTTTATCAGACAACAGTGAGGCAGGAATTAGCTAGCTAGCCAACCCACGGTCCCTTCGCCTTGCTCCCTGTCTCTGTGGACTGCTTTGTTGTTAGGAGAGCAGGTCGCAGCTCTGGAGCCTCTCATTTAGAAGCTGTAGTGGGCAAACCCCTGGTGTTGGGGGTCACAGTGGGCTGGTGGTGCCAGGTCTAATCTGTGTAATGGCAGCAACAGAAAGTTTGGCGGAGTTTGTGCTGGACTGGATTCAGGTTGCTGTGGGGTCTGGTTCTGGAGCTGCTGCCAGCTCTCCTCCTGGTGAGGTGGTCTGTAGCGGAGGGGATCGAGGTGGAGGACACACTGTGATTGGAGTCTCTAATTAATGTTGGCTTCATAAACGGGACCTTGAAGCCTTTAGGTCTGGTTAGCAGAAGGCTAAACTTTGAGTAACGTTTTCCCTCCATCTCTGAATTGCTTTGCTGATACTGACACTATTGATATCGTGTTTTGTTTCATCTATTGTCAGACTCTCCTTTCAGCTTTCTCTGCCATTAAATCAGGCTCTCACTATCTGGGATGTGCACACACAGCTGCCTTTGTAGTACAGCAAATAGGAACACCCTCTCTCTGAAATGACCTGTGATTGTTCAAATCTCCTGTCACAGCATGAAAAGAGCCAAAGGGAGGTGAGGGAGTCTGTTTTTCTCTCAGTCCACTTCAATGACAATATGCTCAAAGTTTCTGATGGAATTTTCGCCCTGTCACTCCAAAATTAAACTTTTCAAGTCAACTTACCTCCCGAGCATTTCTGATGGTATTTTTGTGGCATCGCTGTCCTAAAGACAAATGGATCACGTTGTGTTTTCCTCAAAGCCTAGCAACAGGGCTCTACAGTTGTTATACCGTCCACTATTTCGACTACTGCAAGTACCTACTACTACATAGCTACTAGGAAAAACAAAAGTGCTATCCTTGTTATGTTTTGGTCTTGCAATGGTTGACACACTTCCTTTGTGCTGTAAATTGAGCCGTCACTTTCCCAGGAGATCATATCCAGCGGCAGACAGAATTGCATAGTGGAAGCGAGGCCTATAGGAAACCAATCTAAACACTATAGTGTAGTTAGTCTTTTGTCATTACATCGTGCAGTCAACAGTTACCTTATAATGGTGAGTTAAAGCAAAATGCTGTATTTCCCCTTTAAACATATCAGTCCATTATCCCCAAATATTTCTGTCTGTACCTGCCAGATGGTTTTGGTTTGAGCACCATTCACGTCAGTGCTGCACTCCACTTCTTTCAGCAACAACAAATAAATGTGATCTCTACTGACTAGACTGTAAGTGTGACATAAAGATGGATTGCTATAGGGTCGTGCATGACATGCAGATGTGTGCATCTGGCACCAGTTTGATTTTTTTTTTTTTTTTTTAATTAATTTCTTCATATTTTCCTGAGAACAGGTACTGTTCTGCTTTCAGGGAGGCTGATGAAATCCAGATTCTCTTTGGATCCAGCTATTTGGTGAATGTACATTATGAAGTAATAGTGAATTAACATTCATTCATGTATAATCTATGAAGTGGTAATTTACCACATAAAGTTATTGTGACTTGATTCTTTATTAATAGTGAGCAAGAGGAATTTATGTTTGCACTCTAATTATGAAGGTAAAAAGTGTTGCCCAAAGGAGTTTTCTACACCATATTATATTTTTTTCAGGAGATTACCCTGACTCCTTGTCAGTGTCACCATTCAACCATTTTTTCTGGGATTCATTTTATGAATAACATAAGGAAACAAACACTGTGTCTGCAATGTTATACATTTTATTTAAGTATTAGCAACTGAAGCAGCATGTAAATGGTCAAACATAAACACATAAGTACACTGTTTCCAACAGAATTTGGTAGCGGTAGCTGATGGCGGATGGGGAGCCGTTTAGATCAGGTCAGATCAGTGGATTGGATTAAAAAGCAGCTGCTGCAGAGGCAAGTGAAAGCAAAATGTAGACCCAAGGCTGGACTGCGAGGTGCGCAGTTTACATTGGAGCATCTAAAGTTGAACAGCAGTTTATCTATCCAGCTGCAAATACAGAAAAACATTATGTGGCGGCAAATATGGATATTGTTGTGGGCAGCCAAAAATAAAAGGAAAACCCTGAACTAAAATGAGTTGTTGAAGGATAATTATTATCAAATAGTAAAATGCACATTTATCTTTCCTCTTGTCTGTGTTGTGTCTTGATGTGGAGAAACAAATATGGATAACATGCCACAAACAGGAAAATAATAGCTTTGTAGACTTTATAAAATGTTGGGGTCATCATAATAATAAAAGACAAATCAGTTGAAAAAGTGTGTCTTGAATCGCTATGAGCACTGATTTAATCATAAATTTGCACGGCCATACCGTTGTTACTATTTCCATTGATCTGCATTTAATTTAATGGCTCTCAGTGGCTCTATTAGTTCAAATGGTTTATATTGACTGGGAAAGTTTTTACCAAATGATAGAGACACACATGTGGACACAACTATTTCCACTGATCTGCACTCAGCTGCTGAGAGACGTACTGACAGAAACACACCCCTCCCTCCAGGTGACCAGTGGAGCTGGGCTGTGGAAAGGGAAAGTGTCTTTTAGCAAGGCAGCAGGTGTAACCTGATGAGAAGAAGATCAGAGCTCTTTGAAACATCTCCTCAGCACCCTCCTGCTCAGAAAATGTCTCTGTAAACTCATGTTTGCAACCGTCCAGGGAAACGTACACCATGTAAATTTTCGTTAAATTTGAGCGACAGCCCATTAACACCTTCTCCTCACAGAGGATTATGTTTGCCTGGCCTATAGCTCTCTGCATTTCTCTCATGATGTACTTCTCATCATCCTTCTTCCATAAACAAATGTGAATAAGATACCCCAATGGAACACAGAAGAAACCAGAAATAGTGAGCACCCATACTGCAGGAGGGTATGTGACTGAGGGAGGGTGGCCTCCACAGAAAAAAATTGTCAAAATTGTAGAAAATAATAGCAAGAATAAAAGATATCCTACATCTCCAATGTAGACCAGTACTCTAAGCCAGAGTGGGCGCAACCGCACTTTATTTTGAGAGACACTGTTGATAATCCTCACAGCCTCTCTGTATTTCTCTTGGTCCTCGATGATGAGACGCAGTTGATCTGGCACCTCCATGTCACTGAACTGACCACAGTCCCATTTGTTGAGTCCCTCATCATTGATCGCAATCAGAGGCTGCAGGGCCTTCCCATTGTAGATAGAGGGAGGCTGGAAGGGCATCACAGTGGACCCTTGAAGCTGCTGGTTGGGGGTGCAGAGCACCTTGAGCAGCTTATTCTTAAAGTCGGGGTCGCTGGCCTCCAGGTAGGTGAGGTGGCAGAGGTGGAGAGGAACAGAGACTCCTGGCTCCAGCAGCACTGGGACCATGGGTTTCCTCTCCAGACAGTCTCTGAACAGAGACATGTTGGCCTCCAGGAGACACCAGCGGCTCCTCACAAACTCTGGGCTGAGAACCAGCAGCACCTTCTGGCTCTCCTGGATGCAGTCGGACATGTTTTCCAACACGGTGCGGCCGGGAGTGAAGTCACGCTCATGGTAGCAGACCTGCAGGCCGCAGGACTCCAGGTGGTTGATGAGGGAGTGGGTCCACTGGTAGTCAGTGCTGCTGTAGCTGATGAAGACATGGTAACACTCACCATCTCTCAGGGTGGGAGGAACATATACAAGGGGAGACAGTGGGATAGCAGGCTGTGACTGAGTGTCTGCAGTCTGGAGTTCAGAGGCTCCACTTTCAATGAGCAAACTGAGGAGAGAAGAAAATATGATTTAGAAATATAGACATCTTCAAAGATTTCATATGGCCATGTTTTTTTTTTTTGTTGTTTTTTTTTTGCATTAGAACAACTCCTGGAGTCATTGAAAACCACATTCAAAGTTCATCCTACTGCTTAAAAACTAGGTTCACATGCACCTAATATACTGGACCACAGATATTCTAAATATGACAATATTTAGAATTTGAACAGCTGAATAAGGCTTTTCTCAGTGTAGCATTTTCCAAAAAGGATGTTTTCAGATACACAGTACAATGATTCGCACAGTTCCCCCAGTTCCGTTGCCCCACCTCTCCACTTCCCCGCCACTCAGCTTTCACATTACTTAAGTACGCTTGCGTCATCATCTACATGACATTTTTGGGGTGCCTTAGTGTAGTAAATGGCGCCACAGACGGACATCGCTGCCCTGGGGGCCGTCATCAACAGGGATTGGCAGAGCACAAGCCTCTACTGTTGGTCAGTGGTCACGCTGCTGCTCAGCATAACTCCTTACCTAACTCTCTTTAAGTTGACATATAATGGAAGAGTAATAAATTGGAGTAAACAGTGATTAAAACTTGTGTATATGAAGGGATGTCATTATAGTAGCATTTTAATGAATGTGTTGTTTTCAGAGTTGTGTGTGTTGAGTGTGACAGAAGCAGAATGTAAATGCTACACAGAATTTAAAACTACTCAAATGACCCAACTTTAATTCAGAAGAAGAAAAACGCTGCAGTTATTTTGTGTCAACACCGCTAATCTGACCAACATGCTTCTATTAAAAGACAATTTTATGGATTTTTAATCACCCAAAAGTGGCCGGCTTAGAAAAGCACATCATAAAGCAAATCATCGTGTAAAACCCCTTTTTGAAAAATGTCCCTTTCGCTAACATGATTTAGACTCCGTCATGAAGTCTAGTTCCTGTATGTACAGCGAAAGCAATACACATCCTCTCTTCCGACCTTCGTTGGCATATTTACATCTTGCTCAGTTCCTACATTCACATTTTAAATACAGATTGAAAGTCATTCTGATTTGTCCGCATGTAATACAGAACAAAGTATTCTAAGCATTTGTAGGTTTGCAGCAACATGACTTCTGTCACTGAAGTGATGATCACAAATGACACAATATACTGTAAAATAAAACACAGACAGCAAATATTCTCAGCTGATTTTTAGGGACAACCCTAACCCTAAATTCAAAAAGTGTGATGTGACACCACTCACGGCAGAGGAGTCAGTATTCACACAACTCAGTGCTGCTCCAAACATACAGGAAGTAGCCTGTTTGTGCTTTAAAAAGTAGTCAGATGAAATAAAGTAGAATATTACTGAGAGTTATAAAGATCCATGATGTCGAAAAAATCCACTAAACATGTAGATAACAGACTAAAAGGAAAGGATGGACAAGGAGGAACATAAATACCTTCATCTTTGTTAAAAACAACAACATAAACCCACTGCTCTTTTTAAGAACAAAAACTATAAGCACACTGAAAGGACAACAATCAGTACACAGCACATGTGCATTCATACCTGTTCATGATACAGTGTATTCAAGCAAACGTGATGAAGCGTTATCGTACTGCGTGGATGTGCAAGAACTGAAAGTAAACTGAGGAAACGGGAGAGAAAAAACCTTATCAGTGTTCTACTTCTGGTTTGTTAAAGGGCCAGCTTGTGTTGTGATGTCTGAGGGGCTTCTAACACGAACGAAGTAACTGTGCCTTTAATGGCTCTGAGTGGCTCTATTAGCTCAGACAGTTCATGTTGACTGAGTTGAGTCAAATAGTGGAAACAAACACATGGACACTAAGGGTTTTTTCTCATATAGTCCTTTTTAAATGAACTGAACTCAGTCCTCTGAAAGTGGACCAAAAAGTGGACCAACAGAAAAAGGACTCTGTTCTTTTTGTGTTCACATTGTCAGTTCATTTGAAAGAGGACTCGGTTCTCTTACTGGTCAACCTCAGCTCTCATGGGGCCTCAGTCCTCTTTCTGTTCATGCTACAGCCAAGATATAATATATGTTGGCATAGTTTTGTTTTTACTTTGACGTGTTACTGCAGTGTGGTTATGAAGCCCCTCGCTTTCAGATGAACTTAATATTGGAGGAAAGCTTTCCATGGACTCCCACCAAAAGCTTCATGAGTGTCCTAAGCAGCCGACGGCCATTCATCTTCAATGCGTGCTGGCGATGAAGTGCGTCAGGGGCGTCGGCTGCAGCGAGCTGTGCGATGCCAGCGACCAGAGCGTCAAGTAGAAGTTGAGAGAAGCTGAACTTTATGCAAATGAGCAGCGCCACCACCAAAGCTGCAGCCAATTGTAGACAGGGTTTGCAGGACTCTCTGGACCCAGATGGACCGACGGCTCCGGGCCCTGCGTTTCCTCAGCAAATACACCGATGCAATACGAAGAAGGCTTCCGAAAGTGCGATCCATGGTGAAAGAGGAAACCAAAGATTTGCATGCTATATAGGCTACATTTATTTCCCTCCCAATAGGTTCCCGCTTATTTACCACCAGTGACATTTCTCAGTGATCCTACGTGCCAACAGGAGGGTAAAATCATAATAATGAAAGACTCATAAAGGTTATATGACTGTGTTTATTAGCGTTATTTTAATTGTGTAATGAAAGTCATGAATAATACATAGTGAAGACATAAATGATAGTATATTTGTTCATCCTTGTAAAGTGCACAGCTGGTCAGCCTAGATGGACACATCTGCAGCGCCCGGCCCCGCCCCTTTGGCCGTCGCAAGCGCCTGCTGGAGCTGGCAGTGAGAGCGATGTCAGAGCGACCAGAGCGCCCGCAGGCGACCATCAAACATCAAATACTAAAGCCAAACCTGAACGCTTCTATTCCCACTGATCTGCACTCCGCTGCTGAGAGACGTACTGACAGAAACACACCCCTCCCTCCAGGTGACCAGTGGAGCTGGGCCAGGGAAAGGGAAAGTGTCTTTTAGCAAGGCAGCAGGTGTAACCTGATGAGAAGAAGATCAGAGCTCTTTGAAACATCTCCTCAGCACCCTCCTGCTCAGAAAATGTCTCTGCAAACTCATGTCTGCAACCGTCCAGGGAAACATACACCAGGTACATTTTTGAATTGGATCGACAGCCCATCAACACCTTCTCCTCACAGAGGATTATGTTTGCCTGGCCTATAGCTCTCTGCATTTCTCTCATGATGTACTTCTCATCATCATTCATCCAGAGACCAATCTGAATAATCAACCCCAGTGGAACACAGAAGAAACTAGCTATAATGAGCACGGATTGTCCTGTTGTGTATCTGACTTTGAAATCATCGAATAAAGTAAATAAAACTATCATAGACATAGAAAATGCTGCCAAAAGTAAAAAAAATGTTACACCTGCAATGTAGACCAGTACTCTAAGCCAGAGTGGGCGCAACCACACTTTATTATGAGAGACACTGTTGATAATCCTCACAGCCTCTCTGTATTTCTCTTGGTCCTCGATGATGAGACGCAGTTGATCTGGCACCTCCATGTCACTGAACTGACCACAGTCCCATTTGTTGAGTCCCTCCTCATTGACAGCAGTCAGAGGCTGCAGGGCCTTCCCATTGTAGATAGAGGGAGGCTGGAAGGGCATCACAGTGGACCCTTGAAGCTGCTGGTTGGGGGTGCAGAGCACCTTGAGCAGCTTATTCTTAAAGTCGGGGTCGCTGGCCTCCAGGTAGGTGAGGTGGCAGAGGTGGAGAGGAACAGAGACTCCTGGCTCCAGCAGCACTGGGACCATGGGTTTCCTCTCCAGACAGTCTCTGAACAGAGACATGTTGGCCTCCAGGAGACACCAGCGGCTCCTCACAAACTCTGGGCTGAGAACCAGCAGCACCTTCTGGCTCTCCTGGATGCAGTCGGACATGTTTTCCAACACGGTGCGGCCGGGAGTGAAGTCACGCTCATGGTAGCAGACCTGCAGGCCGCAGGACTCCAGGTGGTCGATGAGGGAGTGGGTCCACTGGTAGTCAGTGCTGCTGTAGCTGATGAAGACATGGTAACACTCACCATCTCTCAGGGTGGGAGGAACGTATACAGAGGGAGGCAGCGGGACAGCAGGCTGTGACTGAGTCTGCAGTCTCAAGTGAATTCATTGAATCCATTATCTAAAAAAAGAAACTGAACAGAAATGAAAATGTGATCTCGAAATGTAGGCATCTTTTCTCAAAGATTCTTTATCCAGTCCATTCACATTACAAATACAGTCAAATTGAGCAACACCCAAAGTCTAAACAGTGTGATGTAACATCACTCACAGCAGAATAATAAGTATTTAAACAACGCAGTGCTGCTCCAAACATACAGGAAGGAGTCTATTTTTATATAAAGAAGTAATTATATAAGCTGAAACACAAAGTAACTCAGTTATAAAGATCCATTATATAAGAAAAAAAAAAAACATGAAACGTCTATATAACACACTAAAGTGTTCATCAGTGAAGTAAATTCATTTAAAAAAAAAATACAGGACACGTTAGTTTTCATAGCTCCATTGATTTTGCTGGAAAGAACAACAGAATCCTACTGTTTGTTAAAGTGAAAACTATAATCACACTAAAGGGACAACAAACAGTGCACAGAAATATAGATTCATACCTGTTCATGATACAGTAAAATCAAGCAAATAAAATAAAAAGTGATCGCACTGTGAGCAAGAATGGAAAGCAAATTGAGGAAACAGAATGAAACACTTCCTGACTGTTCTGCTTTAGATTTTTTAAAGGGACAGAATCTGTTCTGATGTCCAAGCGGCTTCTCAAATACATAGAGTAACTGTGCCTTTAAAGGCTCTCAGTGGCTCTATTAGTCCAAACGGTTTATATTGACTGGGAAAGTTTTGACCAAATGATAGAGACACATATGTGGACACTACTATTCCCACTGATCTGCACTCCGCTGCTGAGAGACGTACTGACAGAAACACACCCCTCCCTCCAGGTGACCAGTGGAGCTGGGCCAGGGAAAGGGAAAGTGTCTTTTAGCAAGGCAGCAGGTGTAACCTGATGAGAAGAAGATCAGAGCTCTTTGAAACATCTCCTCAGCACCCTCCTGCTCAGAAAATGTCTCTGCAAACTCATGTCTGCAACCGTCCAGAGAAACATACACCAGGTAGATTTTTGAATTTGAGCGACAGCCCATCAACACCTTCTCTTCACAGAGGATTATGTTTGCCTGGCCTATAGCTCTCTGCATTTCTCTCATGATGTACTTCTCATCATCATTCATCCAGAGACCAATCTGAATAATCAACCCCAGTGGAACACAGAAGAAACTAGCTATAATGAACACGTGTTGTCCTGTTGTGTATCTGACTTTGAAATCATAGAACAAAGTAAATAAAGCTGTCATATACAGAGAATATAGTACCAAAAGTGAAAAAAATGTTACACCTGCAATGTAGACCAGTACTCTAAGCCAGAGTGGGCGCAACCACACTTTATTTTGAGAGACATTGTTGATAATCCTCACAGCCTCTCTGTATTTCTCTTGGTCCTCGATGATGAGACGCAGTTGATCTGGCACCTCCATGTCACTGAACTGACCACAGTCCCATTTGTTGAGTCCCTCCTCATTGACAGCAGTCAGAGGCTGCAGGGCCTTCCCATTGTAGATAGAGGGGAGGCTGGAAGGGCATCACAGTGGACCCTTGAAGCTGCTGGTTGGGGGTGCAGAGCACCTTGAGCAGCTTATTCTTAAAGTCGGGGTCGCTGGCCTCCAGGTAGGTGAGGTGGCAGAGGTGGAGAGGAACAGAGACTCCTGGCTCCAGCAGCACTGGGACCATGGGTTTCCTCTCCAGACAGTCTCTGAACAGAGACATGTTGGCCTCCAGGAGACACCAGCGGCTCCTCACAAACTCTGGGCTGAGAACCAGCAGCACCTTCTGGCTCTCCTGGATGCAGTCGGACATGTTTTCCAACACGGTACGGCCGGGAGTGAAGTCACGCTCATGGTAGCAGACCTGCAGGCCGCAGGACTCCAGCTGGTCGATGAGGGAGTGGGTCCACTGGTAGTCAGTGCTGCTGTAGCTGATGAAGACATGGTAACACTCACCATCTCTCAGGGTGGGAGGAACGTATACAGAGGGAGACAGCAGGACAGCAGGCTGTGACTGAGTGTCTGCAGTCTCAAGTGAATTCATTGAATCCATTATCTAAAAAAAGAAACTGAACAGAAATGAAAATGTGATCTCGAAATGTAGGCATCTTTTCTCAAAGATTCTTTATCCAGTCCATTCACATTACAAATACAGTCAAATTGAGCAACACCCAAAGTCTAAACAGTGTGATGTAACATCACTCACAGCAGAATAATAAGTATTTAAACAACGCAGTGCTGCTCCAAACATACAGGAAGGAGTCTATTTTTATATAAAGAAGTAATTATATAAGCTGAAACACAAAGTAACTCAGTTATAAAGATCCATTATATAAGAAAAAAAAAAAACATGAAATGTCTATATAACACACTAAAGTGTTCATCAGTGAAGTAAATTCATTTAAAAAAAAATACAGGACACGTTAGTTTTCATAGCTCCATTGATTTTGCTGGAAAGAACAACAGAATCCTACTGCTGTTTGTTAAAGTGAAAACTATAATCACACTAAAGGGACAACAAACAATACACAGAAATATACATTCATACCTGTTCATGATACAGTAAAATCAAGCAAATAAAAAAAAAAGTGATCGTACTGTGAGCAAGACAGGAAAGCAAATTGAGGAAACAGAATGAAACACTTCCTGACTGTTCTGCTTTAGATTTTTTAAAGGGACAGAATCTGTTCTGATGTCCAAGCGGCTTCTCAAATACATAGAGTAACTGTGCCTTTAAAGGCTCTCAGTGGCTCTATTAGTCCAAACGGTTTATATTGACTGGGAAAGTTTTTACCAAATGATAGAGACACATATGTGGACACTGCTATTCCCACCGATCTGCACTCCGCTGCTGAGAGACGTACTGACAGAAACACACCCCTCCCTCCAGGTGACCAGTGGAGCTGGGCCAGGGAAAGGGAAAGTGTCTTTTAGCAAGGCAGCAGGTGTAACCTGATGAGAAGAAGATCAGAGCTCTTTGAAACATCTCCTCAGCACCCTCCTGCTCAGAAAATGTCTCTGCAAACTCATGTCTGCAACCGTCCAGAGAAACATACACCAGGTAGATTTTTGAATTTGAGCGACAGCCCATCAACACCTTCTCTTCACAGAGGATTATGTTTGCCTGGCCTATAGCTCTCTGCATTTCTCTCATGATGTACATCACATCATCCAGAGACCAATCTGAATAATCAACCCCAGTGGAACACAGAAGAAACTAGCTATAATGAACACGCATTGTCCTGTTGTGTATCTGACTTTGAAATCATTGAACAAAGTAAATAAAGCTGTCATATACAGAAAATAGTACCAAAAGCAAAAAAATGTTACACCTGCAATGTAGACCAGTACTCTAAGCCAGAGTGGGCGCCACACTTTATTTTGAGAGACATTGTTGATAATCCTCACAGCCTCTCTGTATTTCTCTTGGTCTCATGATGAGACGCAGTTGATCTGGCACCTCCAGTCACTGAACTGACCACAGTCCCATTTGTTGAGTCCCTCCTCATTGACAGCAGTCAGAGGCTGCAGGGCCTTCCCATTGTAGATAGAGGGAGGCTGGAAGGGCATCACAGTGGACCCTTGAAGCTGCTGGTTGGGGGTGCAGAGCACCTTGAGCAGCTTATTCTTAAAGTCGGGGTCGCTGGCCTCCAGGTAGGTGAGGTGGCAGAGGTGGAGAGGAACAGAGACTCCTGGCTCCAGCAGCACTGGGACCATGGGTTTCCTCTCCAGACAGTCTCTGAACAGAGACATGTTGGCCTCCAGGAGACACCAGCGGCTCCTCACAAACTCTGGGCTGAGAACCAGCAGCACCTTCTGGCTCTCCTGGATGCAGTCGGACATGTTTTCCAACACGGTACGGCCGGGAGTGAAGTCACGCTCATGGTAGCAGACCTGCAGGCCGCAGGACTCCAGCTGGTCGATGAGGGAGTGGGTCCACTGGTAGTCAGTGCTGCTGTAGCTGATGAAGACATGGTAACACTCACCATCTCTCAGGGTGGGAGGAACGTATACAGAGGGAGGCAGCGGGACAGCAGGCTGTGACTGAGTGTCTGCAGTCTCAAGTGAATTCATTGAATCTATTATCTAAAAAAAGAAACTGAACAGAGAAGAAAATGTGATCTAGAAATGTAGGCATCTTTTCTCAAAGATTCTTTATCCAGTCCATTCACATTACAAATACAGTCAAATTGAGCAACACCCCAAAGTCTAAACAGTGTGATTTAACATCACTCACAGCAGAATAATAAGTATTTAAACAACGCAGTGCTGCTCCAAACATACAGGAAGGAGTCTATTTTTATATAAAGAAGTAATTAAATAAGCTAAAACACAAAGTAAGTCAGTTATAAAGATCCATTATACAAGAAAAAAACAAAAACATGAAATGTCTATATAACACACTAAAGTGTTCATCAGTGAAGTAAATTCATTTAAAAAAAAAATACAGGACACGTTAGTTTTCATAGCTCCATTGATTTTGCTGGAAAGAACAACAGAATCCTACTGCTGTTTGTTAAAGTGAAAACTATAATCACACTAAAGGGACAACAAACAATACACAGAAATATACATTCATACCTGTTCATGATACAGTAAAATCAAGCAAATAAAAAAAAAAGTGATCGTACTGTGAGCAAGACAGGAAAGCAAATTGAGGAAACAGAATGAAACACTTCCTGACTGTTCTGCTTGCTTTAGATTTTTTAAAGGGACAGAATCTGTTCTGATGTCCAAGCGGCTTCTCAAATACATAGAGTAACTGTGCCTTTAAAGGCTCTCAGTGGCTCTATTAGTCCAAACGGTTTATATTGACTGGGGAAAGTTTTTACCAAATGATAGAGACACATATGTGGACACTGCTATTCCCACCGATCTGCACTCCGCTGCTGAGAGACGTACTGACAGAAACACACCCCTCCCTCCAGGTGACCAGTGGAGCTGGGCCAGGGAAAGGGAAAGTGTCTTTTAGCAAGGCAGCAGGTGTAACCTGATGAGAAGAAGATCAGAGCTCTTTGAAACATCTCCTCAGCACCCTCCTGCTCAGAAAATGTCTCTGCAAACTCATGTTTGCAACCGTCCAGGGAAACATACACCAGGTAGATTTTTGAATTTGAGCGACAGCCCATCAACACCTTCTCTTCACAGAGGATTATGTTTGCCTGGCCTATAGCTCTCTGCATTTCTCTCATGATGTACTTCTCATCATCCTTGATCCAGAGACCAATCTGAATAATCAACCCCAGTGGAACACAGAAGAAACTAGCTATAATGAACACGCATTGTCCTGTTGTGTATCTGAGTTTGAAATCATTGAACGAAGTAAATAAAGCTGTCATATACATAGAAAATGCTACCAAAAGCAAAAAAAATGTTACACCTGCAATGTAGACCAGTACTCTAAGCCAGAGTGGGCGCCACTGCACTTTATTTTGAGAGACACTGTTGATAATCCTCACAGCCTCTCTGTATTTCTCTCTTGGTCTTCAATGATGAGACACAGTTGATCTGGCACCTCCATGTCACTGAACTGACCACAGTCCCATTTGTTGAGTCCCTCCTCATTGACAGCAGTCAGAGGCTGCAGGGCCTTCCCATTGTAGATAGAGGGAGGCTGGAAGGGCATCACAGTGGACCCTTGAAGCTGCTGGTTGGGGGTGCAGAGCACCTTGAGCAGCTTATTCTTAAAGTCGGGGGTCGCTGGCCTCCAGGTAGGTGAGGTGGCAGAGGTGGAGAGGAACAGAGACTCCTGGCTCCAGCAGCACTGGGACCATGGGTTTCCTCTCCAGACAGTCTCTGAACAGAGACATGTTGGCCTCCAGGAGACACCAGCGGCTCCTCACAAACTCTGGGCTGAGAACCAGCAGCACCTTCTGGCTCTCCTGGATGCAGTCGGACATGTTTTCCAACACGGTACGGCCGGGAGTGAAGTCACGCTCATGGTAGCAGACCTGCAGGCCGCAGGACTCCAGGTGGTTGATGAGGGAGTGGGTCCACTGGTAGTCAGTGCTGCTGTAGCTGATGAAGACATGGTAACACTCACCATCTCTCAGGGTGGGAGGAACGTATACAGAGGGAGACAGCGGGACAGCAGGCTGTGACTGAGTGTCTGCAGTCTCAAGTGAATTCATTGAATCCATTATCTAAAAAAAGAAACTGAACAGAGAAGAAAATGTGATCTAGAAATGTAGGCATCTTTTCTTGAAGATTTCATGTGGTAATTTTTCATAATAATAATATGAATTCATTTATTTATTGGCGCCTTTCAAAGCACTCGAGGACACCCTGAACCTTTCTTAGCATAGCTCCCAGAGTCATTAAAAAACATTTAGAGGTCACGCTACTGTTCAGCATATCTCCTTAAAGTTCTATATGATGTGAATTCAGCAACATTTTACTCTGAATGATAAATTGGAAAATAATTCAACACGTGTGTAAATAAAGTCCTTATGATTTCTTTCTTTTTTTTTATGAATACACTGTGGTTTTAGAGCTCTGTGTTTTGAGAGGGTGAAAGAAGTACAATGAATATAAATTTAGAAGTTTCCAAACTTTAATTCAGATGGACAAAAACACTTTGTTGTTTCATGTCAACACTGCTAATCTGATCAGCATGCTTCTTTGAAAAGAGCAGTTTAGGGGGTTGTAACACCTAAAACTTCCCGGCTTGGAAAAACACATCATTCTCAGCTGAAGCAAATCGTAAGTAAAACACATTTTTCAAAAGTGTCCTTTTCTCACAGGTAGTTCCTTTCTCATGACATTCGGGAGCACATTTATATCTTGCCCAGTTTATATACATTACAGACACAGTCAAATTTAACACAGGTATAAGCTCCTAACTGTCATCCTGATATTCCCACATGTAATACAGAACAAAGGATTTTAAAACAGAGGTTTGTGGCAAACATTAATTCTGTCACTTTAATGATCACAAATGACACAATATACTGTAAAATAAAACACAGACAGCAAAGATTCTCAGTTGATTTTAGGTATAGCAACACCCAAAGTCTAAACAGTGTGACTTAACATCACTCACAGCAGAATAATCAGTATTCAAATAACTCATTGTCGCTCCAATATAGAAGTATTCCAATAAGCTAAAACCCAAAGTGACTGAGAGTATGTGACTGAGAGTATTAAGGATCCATGATATATGCAAAAACATGAAATATCTACAAAACAGACTAAAGTGTTCATCAGTGAAGTAAATTCATGAAAACAAAGTTTCAGGACACGTTAGTTTTCATAGCTCCATTGATTTTGCTGGAAAGAACAACAGAATCCTACTGCTGTTTGTTAAAGTGAAAACTATAATCACACTAAAAGGACAACAAACAGTACACGATAATGTACATTCATACCTGTTCATGATACAGTAAAATCAGGCAAATAAACAGAAGAGTGATCGCACTGGGTGCACGAGCAAGAACGTGAAGTAAACCGAGTAAACACAGAGTGAAAAACATCCTCACTGTTCCGCTTCAGATTTGTTAAAGAGACAGCGTCTTCTGATCTCTGAGGGCCTCTAAAATACATGAGGTAACTGTGCCTTTAATGGCTCTCAGTGGCTCTATGAGCTCAGACAGTTCATGTTGACTGGCTGAGCTTTTACCAAATACTAGAGACACACATGTGGACACTGCTATTCCCACTGATCTGCACTCAGCTGCTGAGAGACGTACTGACAGAAACACACCCCTCCCTCCAGGTGACCAGTGGAGCTGGGCCAGGGAAAGGGAAAGTGTCTTTTAGCAAGGCAGGAGGTGTAACCTGATGAGAAGAAGATCAGAGCTCTTTGAAACATCTCCTCAGCACCCTCCTGCTCAGAAAATGTCTCTGCAAACTCATGTCTGCAACCGTCCAGAGAAACATACACCATGTAGATTTTTGAATTGGATCGACAGCCCATCAACACCTTCTCCTCACAGAGGATTATGTTTGCCTGGCCTATAGCTCTCTGCATCTCCCTAAGAATGTAGTTCACTTGATCCATTTGCCAGAGACTAATCTGAATAACCAGCCCCAATAAAACACAGCAGACACAAGAAAGAGTGACTACCAGAAGAGTGTTGCTCTTGTTGTCGAGTACACGAATAACTAATGCAACATGAAGACAAACAGTGAGGAATATTATAAGAAACCGTAGTGCTAGATCCCAGAGTGGGTTTACTTTATTATGAGAGACACTGTTGATAATCCTCACAGCCTCTCTGTATTTCTCTTGGTCCTCGATGATGAGACGCAGGTGATCTGGCACCTCCATGTCACTGAACTGACCACAGTCCCATTTGTTGAGTCCCTCCTCATTGACAGCAGTCAGAGGCTGCAGGGCCTTCCCATTGTAGATAGAGGGAGGCTGGAAGGGCATCACAGTGGACCCTTGAAGCTGCTGGTTGGGGGTGCAGAGCACCTTGAGCAGCTTATTCTTAAAGTCGGGGTCGCTGGCCTCCAGGTAGGTGAGGTGGCAGAGGTGGAGAGGAACAGAGACTCCTGGCTCCAGCAGCACTGGGACCATGGGTTTCCTCTCCAGACAGTCTCTGAACAGAGACATGTTGGCCTCCAGGAGACACCAGCGGCTCCTCACAAACTCTGGGCTGAGAACCAGCAGCACCTTCTGGCTCTCCTGGATGCAGTCGGACATGTTTTCCAACACGGTGCGGCCGGGAGTGAAGTCACGCTCATGGTAGCAGACCTGCAGGCCGCAGGACTCCAGGTGGTTGATGAGGGAGTGGGTCCACTGGTAGTCAGTGCTGCTGTAGCTGATGAAGACATGGTAACACTCACCATCTCTCAGGGTGGGAGGAATGTATACAAGGGGAGACAGTGGGACAGCAGGCTGTGACTGAGTGTCTGCAGTCTCGAGTGAATTCATTGGATCCATTATCTAAAGATAAGACAGAGGTGAGAACATCACAAGCATATAAATGTACTACAGGGATAGTGTTTAACTTTAAAGCTGCCCTGTGGAGTTTTTACATATAAACCAATATCCGTTACATTACAGCCACTGCCAAACAAGTTATTAGGATGATTATTGAACGCATCTCCATCACGCAACAGTCTCTGGTTTGCTGAGAAGCGCTATTGCCTCTCAGGACATTCCCGCGCTGTCGCACAGGAAATAACGCATTTGACTTAGAGTTCAAAGAGTGCATGCGCAGTTGGAAATGTTGGAGACGACGAGGCTAGCAGAGGAGTTACTGAAAGATGTCTGAAAACCCGTAGAAACGGCCCAGGAAAGCTTCCGAAGCCTCTGGAGCTGGTCCCGCTGCTCCTCCCCAACCTCCATGACGTTCAGAAGAAGGAAATTAGGCAAAACGAGAGAGACAAATGCAGAAATAAAGCCCGTTTCACACAGAGCGCGCAAAGCGCAGACCTCCACCGACGAACCCATTCATTGTGTATGTGCTACCGCAGCGCAAGAGCGCACCACTCTGCCGCCAAACTGTCTGTATTGTAATAAATCACTCACGAGCAGAAGACCAGAGTAGCATTCGGGGAAAAGGCCTGTTTATTTGTGCACTCCAAAAACTCCGGTAACACTCCAGGGGGTTAACACGTAAAAGTCTCTGTCCCAAACTCTGACTCTTCTAGCATAGCACACACACTTCATACACACATATCACTTACAGTACCCAGCGGGGCAGCCCTCCCCCTCCCTGCTCCACCAGTCTCCAGCCCTCACACTGACTGACAGCTGTCTCCCCTCATACCACACTCACCACTGCCCCAGGGTGGCTACAGTATATTTGTTCATAGCAAATAAAACAACGAAAATTATTGGGTGGTAAATAGGTGTGTCATTTGCGGGAGTGTCACTCATATTGCCGACGTCATCGAACGGCGCACGCTGACTGTTATTGTTACAGTACTTGGAAAAACACGGCAGATGGTGCAAATGGGCAAAACTCCACAGGGCAGCTTTAAGGTACAGCTACAACATGTATTTAAAAATAAATTGACTTATAACGTTTATCAGCATGCCAGAATAAACTGTGATCCCATGGTGAGTTAGCATTCATGTTATTTACTGACGTTCTGAGCACTCCATTCACTTTAGCTCAGCGTAAGAAACTGCTTGTTTGTATGGTGCATGGTGTCTCACTGCCCATATATGTATATATGGTAACACTTTATATTAAGGTACTGTAATAAGCACTAATTAGTGCTTAATAAGCAGTTAATTACCAGTTATGAACACTTATAAGCCGGTATAAGATGCTTATTAACATTAATAAGACTATACTAAGTGTTTATTACAGCATAACTGACTTTTTATTATTATTGCTTATAGGTGCATTATAAGCAGTTAATAGAAACTTTGGTTTATAAACCTATACTAAATATGAATAAGATGTCTATTTACATTAATTATAATTTATAAGGGTTAATTATAGCATAATAACCACATTTATTACTGGCTTATAAGACACTATAAGACCCTATAAGATGAAATTAATAAGGTGTTTATTAACATTAATGAGACTATAAGAAGTTAATATAAATGCTATATTACGGTTAATAAATGCTTAATTGCGCACTTATTAATAGTAAATAATGATCCTTTGCAGCTACTGGATCTAAAGTGGGAACAGTGTCATATAAAGGTTAATAAACTATTAATATGCACTTATTGACAGCTCATAAAGCGTCTTTGCAGCTACTGGATCTAAAGTGGGAACAGTGTCATGTTGACAGTCATACTCTCAACTCTTCATTATGCACCTATTGCAACATCCAGATATCAATCATTATTTCAACATTAAAGAATTCTGATGCGTTCTTTTCACTCTAGTATGTTATTATTTTCTTTAGCAAAGGATCATAGGAATCTCATTCCCTCAAAATGACATACTAAGACAAACATGAGTTATTTGAACTAAATAGACATTGTATTAATTAATATTTAGGATAGCTTTATAAACTGTTATCAAGTTTCTATTAAGTGCTTATAATGCTGCTATATGCAATAATAACAGTGTTAATTGTGCTTCAATTAACACTTATACAGTCTTATTAATGGTAAAACATCTTATAAGTGTTTATTCACTGTTAATTGGTGCTTATTAAGCATTAATTAACGCTTATTACAGTACCTTAATATAAAGTGTTACCGTATATGTTATATACACACTCAGTTTGAGGTAAATCGAGACTAATGCAATCAAACAATTTCCTGTAACAAATCTTACTTTCAGTTTTGTTTTACTGAGTGTCGCCTCGGCTGCCTCAGTTGCTTCATGCTCAGTCTGCCCGTTTGTCTGTCATTAGCCACTTCTCACTTCCCCATGACCTATGATTTCCAGTCAGCTGTCCTCTCATTCCACCTGTTCACTTACTCCTCATTCCCCAATTACCTCACAGTATTTACACCAGCCTATCTCCAACTATTTCATCATCTTAGCAACCTTTGGTTGGACTTGCTCTCTTGGCCACATTGTGACACAAATGAAGGTAGACTAAAGACTTCTGAGTAACACACAAAACAAATCAACAGGATCACATACTACAGCCTCCAAAATGACCACATATTTGAATCTATGTATATTTAAGAGACTTTTAACAACAACAACTGAATATCACAAGTCAGGTACTGCTTCCTTTTGTTTTCTCAGTCTTTTTCCGACTGTTGTTTTCTGTCAAACATTGTTTTTCACTAAAGACAATTAGAAAGTGAATGTATTCTCATACCTGTAGATGATAAACTCCTAAAGCAGTGCAGCAATGGGTCGTCAACAGCACTATAAAAAAGTCCTTGTAAAAAAAAAAAAAGAATTCCTCTGTAGGCAGTTTCATTAAAGGCTTGTCTTGTCCTGTACCAGTGGCTTTATGATGTGGGTGGGTTTAGAACAGTGACTGCACCTTTAATGAAAAATACTCTTACATCACTCCGTCCTGCACGCTTCAACCTGTCTGCTATTTTAGAATACACTGCTCAAAAAAATTAAGGGAACACTTAAATCACACTTGAGATCTTGATGAACAAATTATTCAACTTGAAAATCTTTACTGATGAACATTGTATAACTTGTTAAAAACAAAATGATGTCACGGTGGTCAATAGAAATGGATTCAAAATCGTCACCGAAAATCAAAGGAAGAATGAAATCACAGGCTGATCCAGCTTATGTGAATTTGATCACAGCAGCTCATAATGTGACTCAGTAGTGTGTATGGTCCCCTCCTGCCTGTTTGCACTCCCGGCAGTGTCTGGGCATTCTCCTGATGAGTCAGCAGATGGTCTCCAGGGGGATCTCCTCCCAGACCTGGATCAGAGCATTAGTGAGCTCCTGGACAGTCTGTGGCGGTACTTTGCGGCATCAGATGTGAAGATGCAAAATGTCCCGATGGCGCTCAATTGGATTTAGGTCAGGGGAACGAGAGGGCCAGTCAATCGCATCAATGCCTTTGTCATCCAGGAACTGCCTACACACTCTGGCCACATGAGGCGGGGCATTGTCCTGAAACAGGAGTGACCCAGGGCCCATTGCATGAGCATAGGTCTGACGATTGCTCTGAGGATTTCATCCTGGTACCTAAGCGCAGTCAGGGTACTGTCGGCTGTGACATGGAAGTCAGTGCAAACTCCAAGGATATGCCTCCTCAGACCATCGCTGACCCACCATCAAACTGGTCATGCTGGATGATGTTCAGGCAGCATAACATTCACCACGGCGTCTCCAGGCTTGTTCACACTTGTCATATGTGCTCAGTGTGAACCTGCTCTCATCTGTGAAAACAACAGGGCGCCAATGGCGGACTTGCCAATTCTGGTGTTCTCTGGTGAATGCCAACCAAGCCGCATGGTGCTGGGCTGTGAGCACAGGTCCCACTAGAGGACATTGGGCCCTCATGCCCCCCTCATGGAGTCTTTTTCTGACAGTGTGGTCAGAAACATGCACACCAGCAGCCTCCTGGAGGTCATTTTGTAGGGCTCTAGCAGTACTGTTCCTCCTCACACAAAGGAGCAGATACCGGTCCTGCTGCTGGGCTGATGCCCTTGTACAGCCCTGTCCAGCTCTTCTCATGTTTGAACCAGTCTTTTGGTATCTCCTCCATGGTCTTGTGACTGTGCTGGCAGACACGGCAAAGCTTTTTGTGACCGCACGTATGGATGTGCCATCCTGGAAGAGCTGGACTACCTGTGCAACCTGATTGGGCTGCGGGTACCTCCTTATGCTACCAGTAGTGACAAGGGCACTAGCAGAACACAAAACTAGAGAATAATCAGTCAAAAAGGATAAAGAGAGAGCAACTGTCTGTGAACACCACATGTAAAACCATTCCCCTTTTGGGGGTTGTCTTGCTTTTGCCTCTCCATTGCGCTTGTCATTTGCACAAAAGCAGCTGAAACTGATTCACAATCAAAAAAATCACTTGTTCTTCCTAAATGGACAGATTGATATCCCTGAAGTTTAACTGAGTTGGTGATATACTGTGACCATTAAGTGTTCCCTTAACTTTTCTGAGCAGTGGGCATTGTAAGATTTACAATCTACTGAGGTGCCTGTAGTGTAGAACGTAACACAGTGGTGGTACAGCTGTCTGAAGTGTCATTAACATATTATATTCCTACATGCACACTTAAAGGGTATTGAAAAGGTAAGGAATATAATTTATAGAAACATTAAAGAAAATATATGTATATATATATATATACAAGATCAGATAATTCCATAGATGATGAAACATCTGTAATTATTTAGATGAATCCACATAAATATATTTAATAAACTTGGGTTGTATCATATACTTGCACATTTATTTTGGTGTAGGAGTGACTCTTTTGGAGCACTGAGATAACGTCTGTGCTTGTTGTGTGATAGTTCATCACTTCTGTTGATGTGTTCTTTTGACTTAATGCTCATGGCTCCCCTTTTTCTGTGGTGGATTTTGTGACTTGCCTTGTTAAAGTGCTGTATAGTGACCAAAAACAGCTTCATGATTCACACTCTGTAATGCCAGTGGTGACTCTGGAGAGAACAAAAGCGAGCCAATAAGGATCAGTAAGCAATGCCTGTCTGTGTCAATGACCCAGGGCCCTTTTAATATCTGTGAGATATTGAAAACTGAGGGGAATTTCATTCATCAAAACCACCTTCCTATTCCCACTGACATTAAAGAACAATTTAGAGGATATAAAACCTAACTGTGACATGTCTCCTCTGACTTTAGTCCACAAATTGGGTTCTCCAAATCATTACATGAAGACACAAACAGAAAATATGAAAGTTCATGGCCTCGGGGTTGGTTTTTTCTCCCTCCTGTTCAGCTTCAAGTGTTTTCATACAGACTGGTGACCACTTCTAATCTTTCGGTGACAGAACTGAGCAAGTGCCTCGGGGCTTAAAAGGGAAGCAGCTCTAACAATGTAAGGCAGCTGTAATCTAGACCAACATCTGCTGCTCTCCTGATGCACCCAGGCTGGAGGAGCACTGAGCAGACAGGATGCTGAACGCTTTAACACCCTTCACTCAACCTAACCTCGGTAGGGAAATGAAGCTTATGAAAAGGCCACAGAGTGAACTGTGCTGTGTACAGTGAGCGCACAGGGATTCTTTTCTTGGCTGCATTGTTTGGACAGCTAACATACAGGCTGAAAAAATATTTGTGTTTAACTCAGTAATTGAACTTTTTGTGCGGAAAATTTGAAATTTTTATTATATAAAATGAAAATCTGGAGGGGAGCTGTAATAAATAATACTAATGCTCTAAAGATTAGTTTTAAGCCATTAAGAACAAAAGTTGGGTTGCCAAGTCTGAAAAATCCCTCCAGCATTACACTGGCTTTGTGTCTTTAACTTCAGGAAGATGGTTTCAGTAGACTTAAGAAGCACTTTCTAGGAAAGGTTTGTAAAGACGACCAAATTCTTTTCAGCAGGGTATTAAAGGGATAGTTCAGATGTTGTGTTGTGTATGGTGTTTATACATAGTCGGTAGGGGTGAGGGATAAAATCGATACAGCATGGTATTGTGATACTTTTGTGTGGCGGTATCGTATCGTCACACAGTGCCAAGAATCAATTTTTTTTATTATATAGATTATTAATATTACAAATACAAATTAGGCTGTAGGTAGATTCTACACTAACATAATCAATTGCTTTTTCAGCCCACTAGATTCTTTTTGCTGCAACAGAAATGGCTGAAGTGACCTGAACAGACTGAAAACTTATTTTCATGATAAAACATGTTGACAAAGTTTTCCTTTGGGACATAATTTACAGTTACAGAAAAGGTAATAAATTGCAATATATCACAATATAGTCAGGTCACTAGCCACTGGCTTTAGTGAGCGAAAGAATAGCCCTTTTTACACTGCCAGATTTTCGGCAAATGTTGGGCTGCAAGCATTTAGACACACAGAGACGGATTGGCGAGTTGATCCGAGGTGCCCAATTTTCCGCCTAGTAGGGTAGACATATTGGCGGGACCCTTCTTGGTTTAAAAAGAACGAGGCGCCCTTCCCCCACAGGAGGGGCTGTTGATGACGCCGCACTCCAGCTCATAGCAGGAATTAGTGAGCAGCTAGTAGCAAGAGGGAAACACAAACCTGACAGACACTGTAAAGATGAGCAACTGGGGAGTGCAGTAAACGTTTTGGCCACATTCTTACATACAGCGCCTTTAAATGCACAAAATTGTGTCCTGTGAATAGCAGCTCCACAAATACGGCGCATGACAGCCTTGAAATAGAATAATTAACTAACTAATAAAATGGTTTCTCCCCACGAGACAGTTCATAATATTCCATCTGTAGAGAGCGGATCAAGTATGAAGGATCTACATTAATACCATCACAGTTTACATATTGAGTAAACTGAACTTACAGCCTGACGGAAACATTTCCACAGTGTCATATACAACATTCAAGCAGTATTTCCCTTGCACAAGCATACACAGAGAAAATCCCACGTCTCGCAGTATTATTCATGCTGGGCGTTTTCTAACTTTGGCTGTGACAAAGGCATTAAAGCTATATATTAGTTGTGACAGTTTTAGGACAGGTAGATGGGTAGTGAGGAAGAGGCAGTGGAACATTATGCTGGTGTGTCTGTGTTTGTGTCTGCGTTTCCAGGTTTAGGTATTATATATTACAGCGCCTGAGCTAGGAGGATGAGAAATGTAGCTCGTCTCAGCTTCTTTTGTCACCACATCTACCTGCTGAACATTAATCTGCAGTCGTGGCTGCTGTGGTCTTTTTTTCCCCTTTGTCTTTGTTTATGTACCAGCTGAGACTTAATTAATCATCTTCCCATGCTTCAGCAGACATGAGTGACCTGGCCAACCTGTCGTCATGATTAATAACGTACTGTTATGATGGCTTGTGTATTTCTGTTTGCAAAGTCAAGGTCCATGTGGATTTGCACTCTATGCATTTGTGCATGCAAGCATGACTGAGCATTGAAATGTCTGTGTGCAAATGAAACAATGATCTGTTCACACAGTTGTATTAATGCCGTGTTTTTGCTCAGCTCAATGGATGGCAACGTCCGTCTGTTTGTCTCGCTGGTGTGACGTAGTTCAGATTATATGAATGAGCTGAGCTTCTCATCAAGTGAGGAAGGGACGGTGGATGGCATGACACCTAGGCAAGACAGCTGCCAAGCAGCAGACAGCAGCGGACCACCTTTAGAGACAGGCCTTTTTAGGGAGAGTTTGTAAGGTTTTCCATCCGTGTTTGAAGCAGCCAAAAAGGGAATTTTTTAGTCAAAACATGTTTTCCTAACCCTAACCAAGTGGTTTGGTGCCTGAACCTAACCACATGTTAACCACAGTGCTGTCCAAAGATAAAATTCTAAGTTTATATGAGAAGAAGCATCAAGTTTTGAAACACTATGTGCGACATATCAGTGGTTTGCAGAAACATAACAATGCCAACATTTATAGTGGTGATTGGTCCAGGCTCAAAAATATCATAACCTTTTACCATCCCTGTAAATTCCACCTAAATTCACCTAAAATGCCTATTGAAGGCATACCCAAATTACTCTATACCCAGTAAAGTTGTTCTTGTTTCATCTTTAGTTGATGTGCATGCATGGTCTTATTTGAAAGGAAACAGTGAAGTTTTTTCCCCTGCAGTCACTGAGTAACAGAAGTTTCAACACATTGAAATAAAAGGGTTTTTTTTGTTTGACATCCACTTGAATATTTTCTTTAAATAAAGATGCAGCTGGAAAACACAATGAGGCCATACCAGGAAGCCTCACCTAGTCCAAATTCAAAGTATTTGTCTAAGGTTTTCTCCCTGCGCTTTTTAAGAACAAGGGTAAAACAATGAATGGAATGTGTGATTATGAGTGAACAACTAATCAACACTCACAGAAATGTCTATTTAGAACTTTTGCTGTAGATTTTTGCTGTATATAAAAACACTTGTAGGAAACCCACATTTATAAGGATTATGTTTCTTTATACAGAAGAGCCATTTATTTATTTATTTATTATTTATGTACATTTATAATGGTGGCACGGTGGTGCTGTGGTTAGCATTGTTACCTCACAGCAAGAGGGTTCCTAGTACGAGTCCAGGGTGGGCGGTCAGGGGTTTGCATGTTCTCCCTGTGTCAGCGTGGGTTTCCTCCAGGTACTCCCGCTTCCTCCCACAGTCCAAAGACATGCAGGTTAACTGGTGACTCTAAATTGTCCGTAGGTGTGAATGTGAGTGTGAATGGTTGTCTGTCTCTATGTGTCAGCCCTGTGATAGTCTGGTGACCTGTCCAGAGTGAACCCTGCCTCTTGCCCAATGTCAGCTGGGATAGGCTCCAGCCCCGTGACCCCCAACAAGATAAGCAGTTACTGGAAATAAAGAATGAACTTGTAACGCTCTATAATGACAATAACTGGTCCAAAAGCACCGTAGAGGTCAGGAGTGTCATTGACTACAAAACCCATCAGTCCTCTGAAAAACCTCTTGCTTTTGACTGGCTCTGTAATCTGAGAAGTGAGGTAGGCCCTTCCTTCTAATACAGGCTCAAATTGGCACTTGTAGGCTGTGGAGAGCGCAGGAAAGCTCTTATTGGCTCAAGTGAGGTGTCATTTAAAAGCTCAGACTTTAGCCAGCATTTCAATGTCATGCCGTTGACATATTTACATATAAACATAAATGTGTATTTAGATTGTGTGGACCTTTGGGAGACTGTATGAGAACTGTTGGAATTTTATCAATTTTTATGCAGATGATACTGTTATTTATTGTTTTGGAGGCACTGTGTTGACGGCTGTTGATCGCTTGCAAGCTGCTTTTAAAGAAATAGAAGCCCAACTCCTGTTTTTGAGACTTGTGCTTAATGCAGACAAAACTAAAATGATGATCTTTACTAAATTCAGGGACAAAACTAATTATCGTCCAACTCTATAGACAACTCAAGGTACTCTTACTGAGATTGTTTCCACTTATAAATACCTAGGTATCATCCTTGATGACAATTTGTCTTTTAAACCCCATATTGAGAACTTGGCAAAGAAACTAAAGGTGCACTTGTACTAGTTTTGTCGGATAGCATACTAAGGGTTTCGACCATTGTTTATATAACATTACCTCCACTGTGTCTGTAGCTCTCTCTACTCGTGGGACAGCCGTTTTCTTGAGGAAGAGGTGTTTCGGGATTGGATGTCTTCTCTTCTTCGGCTGGCAGTCGTCATCTTGGGAGAAGTGAGCACTACAGACCCGATGGTCTGCAAGGTGCAGTGTCTGGACATGAGTGTTAGCATCCATTTGTAGCACAACTAGTCACAACTTCAGCATCTCGCTGTCGGACAAAGGCAGCCTATGAAAGCTGTACGGGGTGTTGCGTGACATCCTGTTCTTGCAATTCGGATAAGCACAAACACGAACCATTGTTTTCAGTCGATGCAGTAAAACTCTCTCCACTCGGAGCAGCGCTCAGCATGGCTCCTCTGTTTTCTTCCAGCAACAAGCAAAGCTCTCGCAAACTTATATGGGACGCATTTGCCCCCATGTCTATCTTCGCGGCTGCCGGCTGCATCCACCTCCCTCAAAACTGAACCAATTTTAGAATAGGTTGTACCTATGAATCGTACGCACACATACACATGGGGAAATAGGGCCCAGGTTGAAAAATACCAAAGTTATCCTTTAAGTCTTTATTAGATGCATGGCTTTATTTATTGCAGTGTTTTACTAATTAGTGATAAAAGTAGTTGAAGTGGTAGTGCTTTCTTTTTACATGCGCTGTCAAGAGGTTTTACCCAAGTAGGTCTTCCGAGATAAGCTTTGTGTGTATATATGATAAGAAGGCATTATCGTATCAAATCCCTTGACAAACACAGCACATAATCTCAGCTAATATTTAGCTTTAGTCGCAGTGCATAATTACTCACTTGGCCCAGATCATGGAGTTTATTTAATGATATTTGTTGATTTAATGGATAATAGAATGAACAGATTTGAAAACGCCCCGAAGGAGCACTGCATTATATCCACATAGAAAATAAAGAGAGGAAAGTGACAGTTTAAAAACTCTCTGAGCAGCAAAGGAGAAAAAGGAAACCTCATAGATAAGGATCTTCTGAAGAAGTGGTGGCAGGTCCTAGAAGAGCAAGGAAATGCTTTTTTCTACAGAAAGATGGATATTTATCTTTTTACATCATGTCTGGGTCTCTTTGCACACAAACAGAGAAATGTGTTTGTCATTTTTCGCTCTGAAATTTCCAGGAAGGCTTAAGGAGAAAGCAAGAAGAAAAAAAAAGCATAAAAGAAGCATATGACATCAAAAGGATCTGATAACCTGATTTGACTGTAAATCTCTTTTCATAAATTTCCACTGCAAAGTTTGTGTGAGGACACTTTACATACCTACTCAAGCAAGGCTCTAAGAACAAATCATAAGTCATTCAGACTTGGAGAAAGGAGCACCTCTGTTTTTATCACATCAGCTGCTGATGTGGGATCGCCCCCTAACTCCAGCCAGATATAGACACTCGCGTTCGTTCTCTTAAATCAGTAAACTTCCAGTTCATAATCTACTAGACTAGAATCATATTGATAAGTAAACCATGGGCTATTTTGATCTGTGATGTAATAGTGGTAGCCAGACATGATGCTAAGCTAATAAACACTTCTGCTTTGTGTTTATTCAGTGTTCCCATTTTGTTCATTGGCGTATATCCTGTGCAAATGCATTATGACAATCTGTGTTGACACTGTGGATACACAGACAGGGGAGGGCATTATTTGCTCAGTTTTAAAATAGGTCGGCTGAAGGTGCCACAGACGAGGACCACAGTGCAGACAGGTCTCCAAACATTTCATGAAGTTACGTCTTACAGTACAAGTACAGTATGTGCTCTGGGGCTATAAATATTTATTCTACCATCGAAGACTGAAGGAGGGACAATGAGATATGTGTCACAGAAACGCCATAAAGAAAATGGGACGTGGATGTGACTGTAATATTAAGGAGCTAAACTGCCTGTGCCATCCCCATACTTACCAGAATTCTATAACATGCTTTTATCTAAACCTTAAGCTAACAAGTTGATGTGATGGATAACCATAAAAATCCAGTTTGCTCTGTTGTCATAGAGTTCGTGGTAGTAAGTGCCATTAAAAGAGTTCTCCATTGAATAGAATAGAATATATCTTTATCGTCTACCAGGGGTGGAAACTTGTCTTCAGCTCACCAGGCACAAAAGACAACATTGTAAAAAGCAAATAGTAAAGCAAACACTCAAAGCCCAGTTCAGACCAAAGATTCACAATGAGACGAGACAAGATGAAACATGCAGCTACTTGCAATTCGCCGTTCTGCAACGTTCTAAAAACCTGCCAGTTCACACCAATGCAACTAGATGAGACGGTGTATCATCTCTATGCAACAGATCTCTGTACCTCCGCTCTGTTTCAAGCTTTTCAGGCTTATTTTGTGGCTGAATATAATTTGTAGCTTATCAAAATATGAATGAGGATATTGATAGTGAGATACTTGCCTGCAGTTGCATTTGTAGTAGTGATGAAATGGTGAAAAACAGAAATGGGAAGCACATGCAGCGAGCAGCAGCAGTGATCCACCGTCCGACACTGGCACACCATGAGGACAGAAAAGAAGAAGGCTCGGCAGGGACGTAGCACCTGCCGCAACAAGCGAACACGCCATGTGGTCACAGCGGACTTCACTGCAAGCTGATTGGCTCTTGAAACAGGTGACGTGCTTTACGTTCTAAAACCAGCCGCCGGCAATTTGACAAGCTGAGTTGCAGGTGACACCATCAGCCGGCTTGAGTCGAGCTCAGACCGGCCACTTCACACTGTTCGAAAACGGTTTCATCTCTTCACGAATCTTCGGTCTGAACAGGTCTGAACACTTTAAATCCACTCACTGTCTGCCTGTGGTTTAAAACTCATCAGTCACTTTGTTGAGTTAAGGATACTGATGGCACTTGAGCTGAAGGATACTGGCTAAAGAGACGATGGGGAGCTATCTGCCAAGATACTCCTTGCTCTCTTCCTCAACCCTTCTGTAAAGAGTTGGTTCAAGAGCTTTTGTGGCTTGCCAACTATTTTACTTGCCATTGTCACGATCCTAGAGAGTTTATGCTTAGTAGTTAACTTTATTTAGCATTGCAATCCTATAATGCTGTCAGACTTGCTATAAAAGAAAGACCAAAAAGGATTGTTGCAGCAGAACCCAAATATATCATCCTTTATATTCGTGTATATATAAAGAGAACTGAATACAGCATTGGAGGTGAGGCCCCGCTCATTCCTGTGAATGTTGGTCAGTGGCACATGAAGCCAAAAAACTTGATTCCCATGGTACACTAGAGACTCAACAGCAGCCAAGTGGCTAACTTCCGGTTTAGCCTTTTGCTAACTTGAATTGAGAAATGATTTAACCATGCAGCTCTATTAGACTTTTGAAATGTTGTCAGACTGAATGGATCAAATTCTGATAGAGGGATGATGTGATGCTCATAAAATGTATTTACTGTTTTACAGGCGTTTCTTTCACAACATCAATCTGTGGGAAAAAGCCTTTTTGAGCAACATGGCATCACATGATCGACTTGGAAATTGTAATTCCATGTTTGGCCACTATGTACAATTGAATCCAAATCCTGGCTCCATTCTTGGGGGCGTGTTCATATTCAAAGCATTCATCTGCCTTGTCAAATCCTGGCGCCTACTTTTCCCACAATGCAACTAGACCACGGACAGTTTTGTCATAGATTATGTCACAATGTCTCCTTAAGTCATTTTCGTTTTGCTCCTTTCTGGTTCCTGTCTCCAGCCGCTTCTTACTCCTGCCAGGGCCAATGCATTTCTTTGGAACTCTGTGGACTTGTCAGATGCCAACTTACGTAGGTTTGTGTAGTGAAATGAGGAGGTATCATATAGAGAACTCCTCAATTCAACCTTCAGCCATTCCTCACCCATTGTGGTATTTAAAATAAAAGACATAAAGGTTTCTCTCAAAACTCTGCACCACATCGTGCTGCATCACTCACAGGCAGTTATGTCAGTCCAATAGAAAACAGTGCAATCAAACTGATTTAGCTGCTGATGCTCACCCACATCGGATCCAGTTAGGACGCAGTATAACCTAAAAGTAAGAAACCCAGTTGCCACGTCATGCTCTTGTCTCGCCACTCCAGCAAGTTACACTTCCTCCTTCTCCTTGATGCAAGAGTGATGACCAGGAACCGTCAGCTTTCAGTCTGCTACCTGCTGTGCGCTGACCTGATGGGACGACTACAGAATTTAGCGATCGCTTTTCAAGAATGTGCAGTAAATGAAACCTCTAGTTAGTGAAATCAAAGTCCTATGTTGAAAACAGGTTGGGTATTTTATCTTGTGGCTATCCATATGATATGAACTGGTTTAAGGAAACATAATGACTCCCTCCCTGCCCCGAATAATAACGTGTAACTTCAGGTGGAATAATTACCAGTTTTCATCATCTTATCTGTGCTCTCCCAAATAACCGATATGGGTACCTGCCTTGCTTTCCAGCCACCAACTCCTGTATCTGCTCCTGAACCCTTACGTCTCATCTACCTGCCTGTATTCGCATGTATCCTTGCTTCTTAAATGAATCAGTCAACTGTTCCTGTCTTCAAATATTGTCTGCATTTGGGTCCTTTTTCTGCTGCCTCACACCCACCTGCCTGTCAAGTGGCTAACGTAGCCTCCAGCTGCTGGCCTCCAGCTGAGATGAAGAGCGTGCTGAAGAGTTGTGGTAAGCTCACTCCGCTGCACCCGGCCAGAAATGTTATTATTGTCAAGGTTGTAATCTTCAGTCCCAGCTGACACTGATGCAAGCGACCTCGGCAATTTATCAGATTTCAAGCAGCTCCCTCTGGAGCCACATATCTACAACCTTCACAGCAGCAGTTCTCCCCAACACCTGTAAACAGACTTGATGGAGTTTCCTTTTAATTTAACTATTAGTAGAATCTGTATCCTTGTTTCGCATCATGTGGTTGTTACTTTAGGAATTTTCCTGCACACTGATGCTTGTGATTTGGGAATTCAGCACAGCAGTGCTTGCTGGTACATGGCTTTGTCATGATAACAAACTGTATACAGAGCTAATAACAAGCAAACCACTAGACACCACTGAGTCATGTGCTGACCTTCCACTCCAGAGATTTCCTCCGTTTGCTTTACTTCCGAATTTTGTTTTGTTTTGCTTAGTTTTCCCTAGCTCAGCTCCGGCTGGGTCAGGAAGCTGTGCTGTTGTGAGCCTATAAAACCCTTTGAGACATTGTAAGTGAAACTGAGCTATACAAACAGACTCAACATGACTTGATTACTGCCTGATCCCAATCAGAAGCAGACAGCCAAAAGCATTTTAAAAGCATCTATCAAGGACTGAAAGTAAGGCTGGGGCACCTGCAGGATATGTATAGAAATATATACCATGTTGTTTTGTCCCAGTATTAATCAAGAGCTGTGCAATGTGTTCAAGCAGATGTTGGCAGTTTAAAATTCAGAGCTTGAGGACATACATTAACCTGCAGGTTCTTGACATTTGCGTGATCCCTTGCAGTCATATCAGTTATGCAGTTCGTACAGTCAGTACTGTATATTAAAGTGATTCTGTCAACGTTAATTTAAACGTAATCCCGTCGAGACCTTGAGAATCATATCCTCCAGACATGCATCACTTCAGACTGTACAGCAGAAATCTGCACAGCTTTATTTTTTTCTCTGTTGCTGACATCATCAAGCTTCAAATGCCCTCAAATTTAAAGTTTACTGCCATGTAACGTAATCCAAATGTGCCGCAATATACAGAAATCCGTGCAGCAGCATAATCTGACTGCCTCATGTGCCTGTTTACTTTTCAGTCATTTAATCACAGAGGATTGAACATCCTGAGAGGCAGCTAGTACTCTGAGTTATGACTGTAAGAATAACAACGCATCTGTGCAGACTTCCAGTTTAAAAATCCTGTCGTTGACCACGTCCTTCTGGACTTGTGTTTAAATGTATTGGCGTTCTATGAGAAGTGCCTAATAGTAGCGCTTGTATGAGAGTATTAATCTGAGTACCTGTGCTTACACTCTGCCTGTCACGCAGCGAGAGCCACCAGTCTCTAACATTCCAGATATGTAAACTACCCAGAGAGAACTCAGTGTTACAGGATGCAGCGTCAGTGTGTTCTAATATTTTATGAGTTGAGCGGTAACATGGAGTTTGGAGGTTGTGCAGATCTCCAAGGACAATGATGTAGTCATCTCAGTTTCTCGTTTCAATAAATGTCTGTTGTGTTACTGTCTTTTAACCTTATGGCCCACTGATTAAAGTATTGCAATATTTATTTAATTACAGTATTATTTTTTGACATTTGCGGGGAAAAAAATCTGTTTCGAAGCAAAACTTCACCAATAACTCAACAATGTAATCGGTCAATTTGGTCATGCCATCTTACCTTGAATTCGTGAAGAAAAACCATCGATTGATTGATTGGGGGCCACATTTACCAACAGCAAACTTTACCAAAACATCTTTTCGAAGACTTTCACACAAGTTGCGCAGTATAATCCATGTCTAATTTATCACTTCCCAAACACATGCATTTTTTCTACAAAAAATAAATAAATAAACCTTAGTATTTGAGTCTGGCTTTAAACAGGCATAAGTTTTACTTTCAGTTTTAAATAGTTAAGTTTTAGTAAATGTTATATCAATTATGTTTGGGAATTTGGGATGTACTGAGAATACAACTGGATGAATGAGACTTTGGTTAAACTGCACCAGTTGTGTGAGAGTTTGTAAATGGATGTTATAATGTAATTTTGCTGTTGTTAAACATTGTCCCCAATCAATCAGTAACTCCTTATGTTCAGTTTTCCATGGAGGCATGTGAGTAAAAGTTTTCTTCATAAAATTAAAGGTAACACGGCATTCACTTGATTTCAAATGATCATTTTGTGGGTGAAGTCCTTTAAGTCACTGCTAATGCAAACTCAGCATTTCCTCTTGCTGCAGCTTTGCATTAAAAGCATCAGTGGTTCCCAAGTGGCCCAGCCATGGGCTCCAGATTTCTCCTTCGTCATCACTTCAAGGTCCATCAGGTCAGTTTAATCTATTTGTGTTTCCATGTCACTGAGCTAGTTTGCTGTCTCTGTTAAGTAGGTACCTGTCAGACAGCAGGACACAGCACTTCAAAATGAAAGCTCTGTCCCCGAAAATCAGTGTACTTCAATCTAAAGTGTGTTTTTTAAACACTTGACACATTCATGAGTCACATGTGGTCCATTCAGAGTGGACCCATGATGCAGTGTGTTTTTCACTGAGCTTACCGCTGTCATTCATCAAAAATACATCTGCAAAACAAAACAGTCATTTTGTCTTTTTCTGACAGCAGGTTAGTTTAAAACAGAGATGGGACCAAGGCATTGTTTTGCAAGTCACAACTCTCAGGTCTTCACAATCAAGTCCCAAGTCAAGACAGGCAGGTCCTAAGTTCTAAACTTTAGTCCTAAACAAGTCATAATGTGCTGTTTACTAAATGCCATTTTAACAACACTTTTTTTGACCTGCACATTTTGCATACTGCGATTTTGTTTGTTTGTTTGTTGACGGCCGGTAGTTTTTGCACGTGAACAATTTTTTCCAGCTGGTGCTTGGTAACATAACATTAGTTCTTCATGCTTTTCTTGTCATATTCAGCCTCCACACGCACAGATCGCCAAGGTTATCGTAGCGTTGCCCACATTTCCTATCATGCAGGACTGAGCAGTTTGTAGTTTACACTAGTGTTTGTTGTTTGTGTGCTACTTTATAGTTTGAACCATCAGTGAGTTGGCTATCCCGCTTCATGACCTTTGTTTTCCCACTGAGTTTTTGAGTCTGGTTTTCATCTGTTAGCCTACATGTGTAGCCTACACTATGTCACGAGGTTCCACCTGCTACTCAGTAACCATGCAAATGCACTCACACACTGATGGAATGGGGCAATTTGGGAGCAATTCGGGGTTCAGAGCCTCGCCTGAGGATATTTGACATGTGGACTGGAGGAGCTCTAGGAGATCAAACCACAGATCTTCCAATTAGTGGGTGACCCTCCTGAGCCACAGCTGCCCCACAGCCATTTGTTCAAACAAAGTGGATCTGGAAATAAAGTGTTGCCTCGCTAGGAATGAATGGTGTTAATGTTTGTTACTTCAGGGAACTGATGGAGGGTGAAATGATTTTTGGCTCACTTTTTAAATGATATACTTTTTTAATCTCTGGGCTTGTGGGTAAGGTATCAAGTATTTTCAGTCTTTGGTGTTAAAGTCTAAGTCGAGTTGCAAGTCCTTTTTGTTTTTGTCAAGTCTGGTCTAAATTCATCAAATCTGAGACTTGAGTCTGAATCCACAACTCTGGTTTGAAATATTGCAGTGAGTAATGGAAAGGAGACAGAGCAGCCACAGTGAGCTGTTGGATGAAGAGCTGCAGGCGACTGGCTGTATGTCTCCAACTTCTTGAGGTAACCAATTCCTTTCACTGTGCTCTGCTGTCTGCAGACTCATGCCGTGTGCAGCATAAAATCAGATCACAGTTGCTTACAAAATAGTGGAAATAGGATAATAACTGCCGGACTTCTTTATTAAAACGACAATAGTTTGTTTTGCTGCTCCCAGAACTCTGTGACCTGCAGTATTAAACCACATTTGCTGTTACCACAGTAACTAAAGGTGTCACTAAATGAACCGGGACTGAACTCTTTGAGATTGCCGCTTTAAAAGCCTGATGGTGATATGAGAAGCGCTCTCAGGATTGGATGAGACGTAGTATATCATGAAATCTGACTGTGAGAGTTGAATTGTTAAGGAAATGTGACCCCGCACCAATTATTCCATACTGCTGCGTCTGTCTCGTTCATGAAATATTGTTAATGTCCCACACACATTCTCCCCTCAGTTCTTGTGGTCAAAAACATAAACGCGCCATAAAATCCGTTACTTGGACAAATGTCTTCAACCAAGACTGGAGGGACGGCTGCCAAGCTTGACATATAATACTTTGAGGAGATTTGCAGACACTGATGTGCTGTGTACATGCTGTATATGAGACGTGTTCAATCAAATTCCTCGAAATCATGCATCATATAATCCTAGAATAACACTCACATGCTTGTGCTTTCCAGTCTGGCTGGTTTGGGATTACTATACATTAAAGGTTACAGTGGAGCCAGATTCTGTCAGCCAACTCACATGGAACAAATTGTTGTGTGAATGTAGAGTATGTACTGCGTGTGTGTGTGTTTAGGCTGTGATCTCATGGACCCAGAGTGAGACAGCAGAGCAGAGAGTAGGAAGTGGTGATAAACTTTCCTCTAAGGGGAAGGTGCACTCAGAGCCTGCATGTGGATGTTTTAGAGTGGAGGATTGGCTTTTGAGCCAAACTTTGACTTTCACAGTGTAGCTTTCAGGTGACAGATGCGGTAGTAGGCATAAACTACAGTAATGGAACACTGATGGGTTGTATACATCGCCATGATTAAAGGGTGCATTGGATATATTTTGCATTAGAAGCATATGCCATATGGCCGAGGCAGGCAGTCCACAGGAAACTGAAAACTGAAACTGAAAACTGAAACTGAAAATTCTGTTTTGCTCAGGAAGATAAATCTGCTGGTTCTCAAGTAAATGTGATGAACTGATTTCGTAAGGCGATGATTGTACCAAAATTTTGCCGTGGGCGGTTGTCAGTCATAAGAAGTAAGGAAGAAACTACTGTCCCTCAAAGTTACAGTCATTGTACAGGGGTTGCGTGTGTGTGTGTGTGCAGCCCAGTCACCAGAAAAAAAAGTTGGCATTGTAGTGTTCTTCAAACCCCAGATATGTTACATTTCATACACATCATCAACATTTCTCAAGTGATTTAGTTCAGATATATATAGAGTGACTTTGTCATTGGGAGCTGGAGGGGATGTTGGATGCCGTGAGATCTAAGCGAGACGGCTGCAGAGCTCCAGACCACTGTCCATGATAACAACAGTGCAACAAAATCGGCAACTTCAGCCACAATTTTGCCACCAAAAGCGACTGTTTAAAACTAAATCATGATCTTTTCCCAAACATAACCAAGTGGTTTGATGCCTACACATAACTACCCATTAACCACAGTGATGCTGAAATGTTAAGAAACAAAGTTTCAACATTTACTCGATATAATAACATACAAATGTTACATATCCATGGGTGGCAGAAAAGTGCAATGTACATAAACATACATAATTACCTAATACTTATTTAAATGAACATAAACACTGAAGGCCTTTGCGCAACATGTCTACTTCATATATGAATGATAAATCATTGCACACAGAATCTTTGCACACTGAGTCCAATGCCTTTTAAGAAGAAGAAGAAGAAGAAGAGGAAGAACATGAAGAAGAGGAGGAAGAGGAGGAAGAAGAACAGGTAGAAGAGAAGGAAGGAGAAGATGAAGATGAAGAGCAAGAAGATGGTGAAGAAAAGGGCAAATAAGAAGAAGAGGAAGAAGAAGAAGAGGAAGAACAGGAGGAAGAAGAGGAAGAAGGAGAGGGAGAAGAGGTAGAATAAGAGGAAGAAAAGGAGGTAGAAGAAGAGGTCGAAGGAGAAGAGAAAGAAGATGAGGTAGAAGAAGAATAAGGAGAAGAAGGAGAAGAGGAAGAAGGAGGAGGAAGAAGAGGAAGAAGAAGGAGAAGAGGTAGAAAAAGAGGCAGAGGAACATGAAGGAGAACAGGAAAAAGAAGATGAAGAAGAGGTAGAAGAAGAAGAAGAAGAAGAGGAAGAAGAGGAGGTAGAAGAAGGAGGAGGAAGAAGAAGAAGGAGAAGAAGAGGAAGAGGAAAATATACTTTATTAATCCCTGAGGGGTTCGGGATTCAGTTGTTTTCTCTCTGTTGTCATTCACACACACAGGCTTGAAATGTATTGTTCTTTTCATTACAAAAATGTCACATCAGACACTCCACTGCTTCACTGACGAGTGTGTGTGTGTGTGTGTGTGTGTGTGTGTGGTAATTACATATACAAACCGCATCAACACAGAGAAAACTCAAATCAAATGCTTAAGTGTGAAAAAAGTAAGTGTTTTTTAGGGTATTACATAAGATACAATAGAAAGTGTTATGTGTTGTAAAGCAGTCTCACTGCCTTACAACACATAGCAGAGACTCTTCATACACACAAAACGATAACACGAAGCGCTGCAACTCCATCTCTGAAAAAATGTGCTCAACTTCACAGACGGCGTTGTGTAGGCTGGAACAGATGTGGAAAGAGAGCCAAACTGAGGACCAAAAATTAAATCAGAGGAAACCTCTTCAGATGCAGCTGTAGGGTTTGATTTATACATCAGCTGCTCTAACCTGACTTTGGTTCTTTACACACTATATTATACAGTCAGTAGAGCAAAATGTTCCAGCTCATGCAGAAACATTCAAAAGCAATATTAGAATGATGGAGTACATTCACGACGAAGAGTGATAATAAAGAAAATATATGAGCTGTATATCAATTAAGTGTTCAGGTGTTGACGTTATTTATCGATACATAAAACAGTGACGTTTGGGGAAGCGCACACCCTGGGCTGCTTTTCATCTCCGGGATATCTGACCTTTTGTTTTCACCAAAGTTTCCTTGATGCAAAGCCAAAGACTTATTATGCATCACTGAAATGCAAACAACATGTTTCAGTGAACGTACATGCAGCTGTAGAAATTTACAGCTCGACACTTCCCACAATAAATTCCTCAGTGGGCTTTACACCCCGAGGGGATAACAGAGGATCAAATATATTCTTACTTTAAAGGATATGGGGAGTCGCTCAGCTGTCGTGGTTGTCATCGTGTCTCACGCAAGATGAGGAAGAAGCAGCATGTGACCTTTTTACGAAATCATTCTTTTAAACAGTTTCTTTCTCATATTAAAGCAACTCTTACCTTTTCTTGCATTTCACTTAGAAAAAATTTGAACATCCACAACTCCACCTCCTTCCAAAGGCCTACTCCGCCCACTTCCATCAGGTCCTCATTGTGTCTATGATAGACGCAGGCGTTGGCAAGATGACGTTAGATACACGGAAGAGGAGAGTGAGTGTAACGTTACAACCAAGACAGTCAAACGCAACTTTGGAGTTTTAAAACTCAACTGGAGTCAGTGATGATTGATGAGTTTTAGAATAAGGTTACAGTGCTAACGTTAGATCATAGCGTTAACGTTACTAGTAAGTGGAAACGCACAAGGAAGATAATGATAAGGTTTCAGAGGCTACACTACAGTAGGCTAACGTTAGCCATTAGCAATTGGATGCTGTTTTGTCATATATAACGTTATATGTTATATTAGAAGAAAACTAAACATAACGTTACCTGTCCTGCACAGTCCAACGCAACCCCGGAGTTTTGAAACTTATGCGAGGCCATTGTTAGGGAGAAAAGTTTATATCCACAAGTGTCCCTGTTAGTGGCCTATTTGTTGTCTCACAGGCTCTTCCTGGTTGGGGGCGGAGAGATGTTAAGCGAGCGGTTACACCAGTCGGAGGCCTCCATGTGGGGAAGACAGACAGGATGATCGACCAGTCATTGCATTTGGTCCAAATGCAACCATTGCCGATTCAACATGCTAAATCAGCCGAAAAGCCGCCAATGCCAACGTCAAAGTGCCGACGGTGCGGGACACACCTCCAAAACTAGGCTGACAGACGTTCAACGATGCCCCAACTTTGGTCGATGGCCAACCGTCGCCTTGGTGCGTCAGGGACCTTAGTGTGCCATCAGCTTATTAATAGCATTTTAACCCAAACAAAGAAAAGTGTAAAATTTCCAGAAAGGTTAAGTGTTGCTTTAAATGACAGTCATCAAGGCATAACAACACAAGTGTGATGCTCCGAAGCCCCGTGAGAACGGTAAACCTTATTCCAAAATCCAATAACCTTGTAAAGGATTTGTTTTTGTCTCTCATCTTGTCTTTGTTTCCTGATACATCTACACGCTAATGACGGCGCAGTCGGGTTTCTGATAGCATCTCATTTGTTGTTATTAAAGCGCCGTCATTACAGAGCATGCATTCATTTGTTCCCTGCTACATTTCGATTTTCATTAAAAATGTATGCCTCGTAATAAAGGCTATGAACAAAGACCCGGAGGAGACGAGACACGGACAGTCCCTCATGTTCCTGTGGGTTGATGCTGATGCTGTAATTGATCCAATCAGTTTTCATTACACTTCCAATATGAGTGCTGCGGAGGACAGAGCGTTCATGCTGTGTTTGAAAGTTGTGGCTGAGCATTACTTGTCCCCTGTTGGATCGTTTCTCTTCATACATTATTTCTATGCTTGACATGTCATGAAGCTGTAAGACAGAAGCCACCTGAGCCTGAGTTTGCATGCAGACTGCTGAGAAGAACAGATTTAGCTTTAGTAGTGAAATCAAGCCATGTACTGAGATTCTTTTATCCATATATAATTCATAGTTGGTAAAGGTGGGGTGATCCATCTATCCAGACCAGTGGTTCCCAATTTAAAAGAAAAATGAACGGTTGCATGATTTTCACTTCTTTGCCGAGTATTTCAGAAGAAAAGCCTGATGATTTAGTCTGCAAAATAACTGCCTTTCTGTTTTACCAGAATCATTTTTTCTTCTTTGAAATCCAACTGACCTAAGCCCTGCACTTACATGATTATAATTGGGCTCAACAGGTCATTGGATGCACGTTGGTCTCCATGCTATCAGAGTTGGTGGAATTTGCTTGCCGCTTGGTTTCATCAGAAGAAAATATCGACATGATGAACTTGACATATAACACAAGGAATAATATTCCAAAATTGCATTTATCAAAGTGTCACATGCAATAATTAGAAATTAAAAGACAGAATTTAATCTCCTTATTGCAGCAGCACAAAATCGATTTTGTGAGCTGAAATGATGACTGTTGCTGGCTAAAGCTTGCAAGTGAGCGAGCACCATCTTCAGTTGACTTTTTAACATTTCTAGTTGACTTTTAATATCAACTTTTCTTATTCCCAAGCCATCAAATGCCAAGGCTTTGTCAGTCCCCTCGGCAGCGTTTAGCATCTCTAAGTGACATATAGTTGAGACACATCCTAACACGTGGTTAATGTTGTAACACGGTTGTAGTAAGTTTTGACAAAAAACTACTTAGTAAGGTTTACAAAAAAAAACATATTTGGGGTTAAAATGTAGCCTGGTTCCAGACCATAAACCCCGCCCACTCAACTAAGTAGGCTTGCATCTCTGGTCTATCATACTGCAATAAATTTGCGATTTATCTCGTCCAAACGATGGACGGACCAATGCAGGTCTAGCGATTAGCCAATCAGCGTCACGCTAATGTCAAGCTGTGTGCTGGTGGGTAACTGGTGAGGATAGCAGCAATGGCGACCGCTACAGATCCTGCAGACCACATTAACGATGCTATCGAGGTATTTCGCCACTACTCGCATTAATGGAGGACTAAATTAAGGAAGCTGCTAAACTGGATTTAACGACGATGCAGCTGGGCGTGCACGACGACGGAGACATTTTAAACGGGCAATGCTCGCTTGTTTTCAGCACCCCCGAGGCATAGATGCTAATTACATCAGATTCTGGGTGAGTCGTTGATCTCTACCGATTGGTTAGGGAAAAATCAAATTCGATCAAATTTGTCACACCACAGAAAAATATGTTATTATGTACCCAGCCAGATTTGAATGATTAACAAAGTTGCCAAGTATATAATTATATAAGTTTACAATTCAAAAACTCATCAGCTGTCTTACGTAGTGTAGAGGCAGGGCTTATGCTAAGGGTTGCACCCAGGGTTTAAAATTGCCACCTGCCACTCGCCAAATGCGGGTTTTGTTTTGGCGAGTAAAATAAATAGGTCACACGCCATTGGCAGGCTGCTGAAATATGCCGACTTTGCTATATAACTTTCAACATAAATGCCAAACAGTAAGACAGACACAATTTACAGCTACAGCAGATCTGCTGATTACATTTCGAATTTCAAATTTGTCCCTCGCTGTCCACCGTCATTCAACATTTAAAAATGTATCATGTTGTCTTGGATACCTACGCTCAGTCAAGAGAAGAAGAAAAGAGAAGACGAAGAAGAAGAAGTTAAAAAAAAACAAAGAAATTAAAGTTGTGATTCTTTTAACAGTATCTGAAACCTTCATGTATATAGTTCCCTACTAAAAAACAGGGACAATTAACAATTAACAATTATCTTCATGCTTTATTCTGTTCAGTGGAAACCTGTTATAGTTCAGGGAGTGATTGGGAACAGCTCAGTGGCCGGTAAAAACACATTTTGGCTGGTAAAATTTCAAAAATCTAATTTTATACCCTGGTTGCACCACTGTGTCACTGAGCAAGCTTGTAGCCCTGCCACAAAAATCCTGCACACAGAGGCAGTGAAAGAGAGTTTAATGGTCTAATATCACAGTGCAGTACTGTCTGTACAATTGTCTGTCTTTTCACATGTTTACAAGGCAACTGTGGCTCAGAGGTAGAACAGGTTGTCCACCAATTGGAAGAACAGTGGCTTCATCCCTGGCTCCTCCGGTCTGCATGTCAAAGTATCCTTGGGCAAGATACTGAACCTCAAAATGCTCCCAATGGCTGTTCCACCAGTGTGTGAGTGTGTGTGAGGTGATTACTGAGAAGCAGGTGGCACCATGTATGGTAGCCTCTTCCACCAGTGTGTGAGTGAGTGAATATGACATGTAGTGTAAAAGCCCTTTGAGTGGTCAGAAGACTAGAAAAGTGCTATGTATTTACCATTTTCAACTAGTGTTTTCTAACATGTATAATGTGTTTAGATGTAAATCTCAGATCTTACTTCACCCAGACTTTAAAGGGTGCTTTTGGCATCGATAGCACATCGGGGGGGCGTGACGAAGCATTTATATTTGATGACCTGGGGATGAGTATGGGCTGCAAATATGCACATGATAACATACATGATAATGTGCTACGAGAGTTAATGTGGTGTAGAGCCTGAATTATGGTGTGTAAAAATGTTGAATCAGAATTTCACACAGCTGATAATAGACTTTAAGCAAAGCAAACATCTCCCGTCCATGTGCAAGAATATGAACCTTCCATCTTAGACTTCAATTGTAATGGAAAAGAAATGTTCTTGATCTCATTCAGAGGATTTTGTGCAACTGTCTGCATCTAAAATACTTTTTAGTGCAAACAATAAGCTCAATCTTCAAAAAAACATATTGGTTCTGTTTAAGTATCAGTATGTGATGCACCCAAAATAAAAATCTAAGTCATCAAGTAATCCAGAACTTTTATTGACCTCTACATTGCTAAAAAATCAACAGGTGTCTGGCACATATGCTGAAGTCACATTTTGACAATACAGATGAGTCAGCGTCGGTGAAGTACTGTACAGCAGGGACCCATCAGGACACCACAAATAGCTGGAGAAGACCTGACGTATTTCACAACACAAAATTCTTTCTAATAAAAACACATTTTACTTTTTTGGCTTAAGAAGACATGCATGAGTGTGCGTCTCCCAAACAAAGAATACGAGGTGCAAAGTGAGTTCAGGCACGCAAGAATTCTCAGAATCTGGCAAAACAATCATTGCGTAATTCTTATTGATCAATGACAAACAACCCCTCGCCAGTGTATTATTTTCTGCTCTTATGGGGACAATTTATTGCAGCTTCTTGCAGCTAAATTACATTTTTAGAAACAGAAAAGAGTTATAGTAAAATGGATGTTGAATTTCACGCACTTTGACAAAAATCATCAGAAAATGACCCAGGATAGTTTTGGCAAACCTCTGTAACACAAAAGAATAATTCAGGCCGTTTGACAGATTTACTATGTTATCATGGAACATTCGGCAGACGAAGTTGGAGTATATCAGCTACCAAACCTCTGATAAATGAGACGCTTCATCAAAACCAGATTTTTCACCCTTTTTGTCATCAATCTTCACAAAAGTTCTGTTACTAATCAGGAACAAAAGCACAAACAAAAAGACAGATAGGTTATGAATGCTGGTTTTCCAGGATTGTCTTAACTCATTGGCAAACTTTAAATGCAGTCCTTTAACAACTTCAAACAATTAGAATACTTTTGAAATGCTTTAAACAATGACTGTCCGGATTACTTCATTAATGAGTACATGGCATCTGAAAAGCATCTGAGGCACTCTGACTGTAAATAAATGATCCAATCCTTTGCAGTCATAATGCACATCCGACAGAACAAGCCATAGATTTCTCCACATGTTGAAGTGATGTGCGTGGTGCTCTAGAAAGATGTAATGCATGTAGGCTGCAACCTAACCCTAACCCTACCTACCTACCTACCAACCAACCAACCACTTATCTACCTACCTACTTATCTACCTACCTACCTACCTACCTACCAACCAACCAACCAACCAACAACCCAACCAACCACTTATCTACCGACCGACCGACCGACCAACCAACCAACCACTTGCCTACTTACCTACCTACCTACCTACCTACTTACCTACCTACCTACCTACCTACCTACCAACTGACCAACTAACCAACCAACCAACCAACCACTTGCCTACCTACCTACCGACCGACCGACCGACCAACCAACCAACCACTTGCCTACTTACCTACCTACCTACCTACCTACCTACCTACTTACCTACCTACCTACCAACTAACCAACTAACCAACCAACCAACCAACCACTTGCCTACCTACCTACCTACCTACCTACCTACCTACCTACCTACCTACCTACCTACCTACCAACCAACTAAACAACCAACCAACCAACCACCTGCCTACCTACCTTCCTACCTACCTACCCACCTACCTACCTACTTACCTACTTACCTACCTTCCTATCTATCTACCTACCTACCTACCTATCTATCTACCTACTTACCTACCTACCTACCAACCAACCAACTAACCAACCAACCAACCACTTACCTACTTACCTACCTACCAACCAACTGCCACAAATGGTGTTGTAGCTGTTGTAGCAGTATTTGACAAGTTGATGAACGGACCGAAGCAGCACATCATTAACTGATTATGTTATTTTGTGGGTTTACAGGTTACATTACACACACAGAAAAAAAGTTTGCAACTAACACATTGACTGTGACATATTTTCAGACTGTGTGGAAGCAGAATGAATGCTCAACTTTACCTCTGATAGCACTGCATCAAGTAAATAAAAATATATAGCAACACACAGTTTCATAGGCCAAGAAGCCAAAACAGAGTTATAGACACAGCTGAGGGTTACATCTTAAATTCCTGAACACCAATATAGCTCTTAACTAACCAGAGAAAAATATACATTATATACATATTATTTCAAGTAAGACATTTTATTACAGGCTGTATTAGTTTCAGGTCCTTTTAGCATGTCTGTCCTGCAGTGACAGCTGCACAGGAAGAGAAAGTCCTTTTTTAAAACTGTACAAAGTTACCACAACATTGTTATTTCCTGAAAGGGTGCGTGAACTTGAATATCACTATATTTTTCATTTCACTTCAACAAGCTCAGACAGTAAAATTATAAGGTTCTATCTGCGTCAATTATTTGATTTTGGTGGAGTGTGAGAAGTTTTCCGAAGATGATTTCTGGCTGATAAATACAAATTTTTTTCTTTGCCATGGCATCTTAGTTTAACTGGATACAGTATTCAAATGTTTATAGTAGTCAAATGTTATTTCCAGCTTTGTTGTCCTTGTATTAAATGTACGAATATTTCTATGTACGTACATTGAGAACACAAACGCACAAAGACGGGATCAAATTCCATGCATATGTACTGACATACTCCGCCATTAAATCTGATTCTGACTCTGATTTATAGACTGTGATAAACGACTTCCTATAGACGTCCTGTACATTCCTGCTGCCCTCTCCCATCTTTATGAGCCTGTATGTTATTTGACTGAGGTCTGGAAGAGGTTAATGTCTTACAGTAAATTTGGAAATCTTTTTTAAAAGTTAATGTGTTGTTGATGGTTTTACAATGACAGTACGCAAGTCTGTCAACACGTGATGTTGCATGTGCAGGCATCTCTCCGTTCACTTCGTATGTGGACAGACGAATGATCAGTGGTGCATTCCAGTTCTTTTGCTGTCAGATAAAGGGCCAAGCTAAGTGGAAACATACCTCACATGATGACACCAACCTGGCATGGCATCCTCTTCACCCATAATTCCCCTTAATCCTGGCCTACTCAGGTCAAGCATCACTCCAGATGGGCTGTCTGGAGGAGACAGCAGCTGCCTTTAGTGTATCAGAGCTGCAACAAGCAAGCACAGAAAGTATTTCCAGTTCTTCGCATTAGGAGGATTTCATGCCCTTCACTGTCCTGTGTCTACCACACAGTGTCGATTTCCCCTCATCCATATGGTAATTGAACAGTAGAGCGACAGAGACATTTAATATGGTTATAGTGGGATTTGAAGCGCGCTTTTTCTTCCTCCTTTGAACGGCTCAGCCCCACGGGCGATGTAAATTTATGACATTGTGAGTTTGTTGAGTGAATCCTGGACGCTGTCTTGGTATTGCTCAACTCGGTTCGAAACCTGAAACACGCACAGGCCACGCGGCGAGGCCAAGACAAAAAGGTCGACAAAGGGTTGGCATTGATCATAACTTGGTTCAGCAGGAGGTAATGACACATGATATGAGTTACCTGACTTGCGGCTTTGAATACAGGTACCGTCTTTCACTCACACTGAGCGGAGTCCTGAAGAGGAAAGCATGTGGATCATATGGACGACTTTAGAAATCAGATTTCTGTGCAGATGTTCACGTGTTTCCTTTTTCTTTTTTTTCTCTCACACTCTGTAAATTGTGAACCGATACCAGAGAAAGGGAGGCTTTCTCATTCACAGCTGCAATAAACAAACATCTTTGCCAAGTTCCTGGTATCATTCTTCAATCTAGGTTATTTAGCAATGTTTTGCAAGAACTAGAATGATCATATATTATTATTGTGTTCCTGCCAAGTTTAGCTCTCGTTATCACACTTGGTCATGATCAAGAATGAGCTGAGGGCAGAAATGGGAAATAACAAAGTACATTTTCTTAATTACTGTATACAAGTACAGTTTTACAGGACTTCAAAGCTAAACACCACACTTTTTAAATTGCTAGATTCATCACAGATAATGATTTTACAAGCGGAACACATGACCATAAAATAAAAAACATTGCTTTAGAGTAAGAAATGTGATGTGACATTGATAGATGGTTTGATTTTAGGGTGTTTTGATCCATATTGGGTGAAAATTTGAGTCTAAGATGCCACAGATTTTTAGACAATGGAACAGGACATTGATCCTGAAATACAAGACAAGGACAGAGATAGAACTGTCAGATGTTCTTGACTGGCTGAGTCAGTGCCTTGACCTCTATCAAAGTGTTTGACTTGCTAGAGACCAGGCAGAGGGAAAAGACCCCTCCAAACAAGCAAGACAATAACTGTAGCACAAGCCTGGTAAATCATCAGCAGGGAGGATGCAAGTTTCTGCTCATATAGGTTGTAGATATCAGCTTATTACAACCCAGATTTAGGTTTATTGTTAGGTAGCGACCACTAGTGGCTGTAATAATATGACAGGAGCAGAGGAAGAAGTCAGGTGATGTGGCATAAAGAGCAACAAAAGCCCCTTTTACACTGCAAGGTTTTCTGCGAATGTTGGGCCATTTTGCTGCGAGTGTTTAGACACACAGTGCCAGATTGGCGAGTTGGCAATCTGCAACTGTTTCACAACATTAACCATGTATTTGAAACTGCAAACATTAACATCATTTATGGGCGGCTGTAGCTCAAAAGGATAAAGCGGGTCGTCCACAATATTGGTGGTTCGATCCCCGGCTCCTCTAGTCCGCAAGTCGAAGTATCCTTGGGCAAGATACTGAACACCAAATTGCTCCTGATGGCTGTGCCATTGATGGGATTGCTTATGAATGTTTAACTGAGCAACAGGTTACACCTTGTGTTGTAGCCTTGGCCACCACTGTGTGAATGGGTGAATGTGACATGTAGTGTCTGAGTGCTTTGACTGGTTGGAAGACTAGAAAAGCGCTATACAAATGCAGATCAATATATGTTGTTTTGACAATTTTTGTCAATGTTGACTTAAGTATTTGGTCTTATACATAAGTGATCCCTAGACTGTTGCAAAAAACAGAAGACCTTAACAACCAAAGCAAAAAAAACACTCAAGGTACCTCTGACTCTATCTTACCTGCAACATGACCGAGTTTATGGTGATAAATTTAAAAAAAAGACTAACACACCCTGAGAAGAGTGTTCTGTAACCAGGAGAACCCAATGGATATTCTTTTGATTCTACACTTTAGATTTGAATGAATTTATTTTCGTTGGAGTTTCTTCCCACAATCATATCTGTGTTCTGGTATAAGGGGATCAATTTACTTTGCAGTATTTTGGTTCCTATGAGTCCAAGCAAACAAAATCCCATGGAAACCTTTGCTGCTGTAAGATCTCTTTCAACATAGTCCGTGAGTTGACGGTTTGACTAATCCAAGGAAACCTTTTAAGGGATTCTCTGCAACTGTGTAAGTCCCTCAGCTATTAAACCTAAATGCTGTGAGGGATAAAACGGTAGAAAGCTCAGGAAGAGCAACTGAGGAGGAATCCCTCTTCCAGGATGGACAGACATGCAATAGACGCGTACAGAACAGATCAGCATGATAAATTAACAGTAATCCGTATGACACAATGAGAAAGAAAGAGACAGAGACAGAGAGAGATGCAGGACAGACGGTAATGACAGTAGCTTACAACAACATTAATGAAAGTAATAATATTATAATTAGAATTCTGGCTGTTGTGGTACAATATGTTAAAAGTATATATTAATATCTGATAGTATACATATGTGACAATAATCATATGTGTATAATAACAGTAGAAGTGTGACTAATGATGCAGCAGCAACAGGAGGCATCTGGCAGGAGCACGGCAGCAGCACAACCACACACGTTACTCCATCCAGGCACCGCTGCGATATAAGTTAACCTTTATGGGTCATTACTGGACCACGAACTAATCAGTGAAACTCTGAACCATTCATCACATTACAAAAAAATAAATATCATCCAATGGTGCAGAAAATTGGAAATGTAAAGTAATCAATAATATTGAAAACAATCAGAATATACATAATAGTCATTTGAGGCATGTTGTTTCGGATATGTACAAATTGTCTGCTACATGCCTGTAATTATTTCCCGTAACGTGCTGCATGAAGAACACCATTTTTCAAACCCCTGGAGAGTTTTTAGGCAATTCTCCTTCACATTCCCTTCGCAGTTTATGTTGAATCTTAAAAAAAATGTATGCGCAATAAAGAAACACAATCTCTAAAGTCCACAGTGTAATTTCAGTGTTTCCGGCAAATAGCTGGCTTTGGGTTACATCAACATGTTGAGCCCTCACAATTCACCAGCTGTGAAAGCAGCTGAGGGGATGAGAGGAATTTTGGTGGCAAGAAAAAGCCCCAGTGGGGTCTGCACGCGCTAACCCAATGTAATCCATTGACATCCCGCTGAGGTGCTCAAAGGTGAAAAGATTATCGACTGCTGTATTGATTTAACTTGTCTGCGGTCACTGAAGCCTCCTTTTTGTGCCTTCTCATGTTTTGCTTGTCCAGGTCCTTCAGAAGAACTGGGTCAATCAATGCAGCATCTCAGATCTGTGTTCCGCTGTTGTCCCCACCTCACAGATGATTTCACAGATGACACATTTTTGTTGTTTCCTCAATAGTTTCAGTGTTGGCTATTACAAAATGAGCATTACTCATTTGTTCCGTTAAATAATTCATTGTGTTCTTTCCAGCTCAAGGAGAGTGCCAGCTACACTTTCCCAAAACAAAACTCAGGCAGCCTGACTCTCATCCGTCATTTCACAGCGGTGTTCTGCTGGGAGCTGCTCCTCGGCTCTTTATAAATTGTCTTTTGCCATCCCTGAGCCAGCATATACATTAATCTGCTCAAGACCTGAACTGGATCTTGACACAGACGTTTGTAATTCAGTACACTCTGTGGAGCTTTATATCTGTCTGTGACAATAGGACTCATTCTACTGTTTTGTCTTGGCTTGCAGTGAAAGTAGCAAATATTTTGCTGTGCTCAGTGATCACTTTGTTGGCAAGAACACTTCCATGTGATTATTAGTAATTACAAACAGGCAGAAATGCTGTTTGAACTTAACAGCAGTAGACGCAAAATTTCATGGTCTGCACTCACTCAGTACATCTGAAATTCCAGACCGGTTTTCAAAATAAAAGCAAATTAGTGACATAGATGAATTTATATATACACATATGGCCAAAAGTATGCGCACAATGCACGCAAATCCCTGCAGTAAGGTTCCAAAATCCAAAAGCCTTCCCAGAGGGGTGAGGTACAGATTGTAAAGTCGCTTGAGGCAAATTTGTGATATAAGGCTGTATAATTTAAACTGACTTGAGACTGTTACACCATTTAAATGGTTTTGGAATTTGCCATATTTATAACCTTTGAGTGGCGTATTTACAGAACAGCCTCAGAGTTGAGCTTCAGTACATTTTGTTTATCACAAGAGTAATAGATTAAACACAGCTACCAAAAGGAGGATTTTCCTTCATCACGAGTACAGATAATGATTAATTTCACTCATATTGTACTCTTTCTTGTAAAAAGTAAATGATCTGGACTGGACGCTCGTTTCATCCGAGCATTTGCCTCAACTCTACTACGGCTGATATCTCCAACACTCTGCAACTCACACCAAAACAATCTAGATTAATAAATAGCACTACAGGTGAGCGGAAGAATGTGTATTTTTGATTTTGGGGTGAAGTTTTTCTTTAAGACTCTGGAAAACTCCTCAGAAGATGATGTCCATCAGTGTCTTGTTGTTGGCACAGTGTTGACTATGCTGTCAGTGTTGTTAGTGGTAAAATGAAGGCCACAACTCCAAGTAGGCAGCTTTGTCATGTCAAATAAACTTAAAGGAGAAGTCTGGTATTTTGCACTTTAAGGCCCCATTTCTGGGTTGTTTATAATGAAATAGTAGTTAAGACCAAAATAGTGACAACTGCTCCTTTTTAGAGAACTTGGCTTTCCCCTGCTTGCCTTAACACTGGTTTCCATCCAGTGCTGCATCGTGCTGTGAAGGTTGTTTACAAGCGAGTTATCCATTGTGCAGTTGTTTAAACTTATCACAGAACTTTTTCATTCGTTCTCGTTCTTCCTCCAGGAGCCACATAGCACTGTTGAGCCGGTGCTTTCACTGAGCTAAAAGACTACAATGACCACAACCTTGTCGTAAACCCCTTTCCGTTTCCGGTGGCGGATACCAACGGACAATGAGGCTTCTATAGAAAACCAATGGATTAGACAAAATGGCAAATAAATCATCACGGAAACCACCAGCTACGATTTTTATGTCAGAACATCAACGAACACCACTGAGCACTCGGTGAGTTTCATGGCTTTGAAAATGAACATTTAGGGTGGTTTTAGGACAGGTTCACACATGGCCATAGGCAGCAGTGTTAAGCGAGGCAGGGGAAAGCCAAATTCTCTGAAAAGGAGCGACTGTCTTAACCACTCTATTTCATCATAAACAACTCAGAAATGGGGCTCAAAGTGCAAAATACCGGACTTCTCCTTTAATTTAGCCCAGTATCACCAATCACAAATTTGAATAAGGGGGCTTTACAGTCTGTAGAAGATAAAACACCCTCTATCCTCTGATCCTCGGGTTGGATGAGGGGGAAAACTCCCCCAACAAACCTTAACCAGGATAAAAAATGTGTACATACCTCAGGAAATGTCTCTCTGACAACAACCTCTTAAATATATAAACTCTCTGTGCTGGCTTCCTCCAGTTAGAAACCAGACAAGTGAGCAAATATTATGGAGTCCTATGCAGTTTAGGTCCAAATATTGTCCAAATTTGTCCATTAAATCCTGGAAATTAATATACATTTTACAAGGAAATTAGTGTCAGGCGTCATGCCAAACGTATTACTCTTCGAGAATACTGAAGGACTTAAGTGAATGATGCACATGATTTGGATGAAAGGGTCTCCAAAGCAAACATGCTATTACCTCAGTGTGCCTGAGAATGTTTGTTCAAGTTCACAGCAAAATGCCAGACTGTCTATGTGAGTTAAAAAGCACATGGATATTATGTTGTAGACAATGTATGTATAGTTCAAAGCACCTTTAAACTTTACCAAAGTCATTGTTCTTTAAAGTACTCATAAACAATTAATAGTGGTATGTTCCGAGAGTATTTACAGACTTTGATGCTCAGGAAATAAGCTTGGATTTTCTGCTGTCTAATAAGGTTAAACCATTCAGTATTTACTTCAGCCACATGGATACAGTAAAGGCTGGGCATACTGCTTTTTGACAATGGATGTCCCATTCTTTATTCTTTCAATAAATTAACCATATAGCAAGCTGCTCCAGGGGAAAACAGACAACTAAAACTGTCTCTTCGATCGACCCTGTCGCCTCAGATCTTCACCCTCCAGTGACATAAACCACATCTCTCAGTCCCACTTCCCAGCACAGTGTCTTTATACCACAACAGCTGCCGCACATTTGATATAATTCTCCAGTGTTTATTTTTCCAGAGGCATTATATTCCAGAGAGCACACTGTGGTCTTCCTGCAGATTATAATGGCATCGAAATCAGGAACCAACATGTGAAGTTTCATTTCGAGTAAAGAGGAAAAAGTAAATGGAGACATTGCAGTAATGGTATGGCTTTTCCAGGTCAGAAGCACCACTGAAATGTCTCTAAGGGAAACCTGTGATGATAATGAAGTTTAGCAAGGAGGCTGAAATTCTGATAGAGGAATGTACATTGTGGTCAAGGATGCTAATAATAATAATTAATGGAAGCATCTGAGTATTTTATGCATGGCTATACACAGAGCTACTGTTAATTACAATGTGAACTTGAGTCATATATAAAGGTCCATGTGTAAGATGTAGAGGAATTTAGTGGTAGCTAGCAGTGAGGATTGTGAATTGCAACCAGCTGAAACTTCTCCCAGTTAGAATTCCTTCAGATTTCATTGTTCAGAAGGTTTTCACAGGACGCCGAATTATCTGCAAAGGTCTCTTCCTCTCCAAAACAAACAGAGCGGGTGGTTAGAATCAGTAAAAACACTGACTAAAGCATTTTCAAGTTAGAAATCAGTGTTTCTCCTATGCTGTTTGGCACGTCGCATACAGGCTCCTCGCCAGCTCCAGCTAATGTGTGTTCACCTTTCTTCTCTTATAACTTAAGATCCAGATGTTCAGGAGCTTTGTACCAGAAGATGAATTATCCACAGAGGTCTCTTCCTCTCCAAAACAAACGGACCTGGTGATTTAAACCAGTTAGAACACTGAATAAAGCCGTTTCATATTAAAAAAAAACAACTGTTTTTCTGACAGTCTCATAGTGGAGGGGCTGCTAACAACAGTGGCTGACATAAAAACGTGAATGGCCCCGTCTAGGTTTGTCCGTTTTGGGTTACTGTAGAAACATGGTGGTGCAACATAGTAAAAGCACAATGATTCAGCTTTTCATTCATAAATGTGGATACTTTAAGTCTAAACCCAGTTCGAAGCATTGAGGTAAAACTCTATAGTAACTGAAACTCATTTAAGACAAGAAAGCTCTTAAACTGTTTTCTTTACTAGATCTTTTTTAATTAATCTGAGATAGCCCTGTTTTTGTGTTAAATGTATGTATCTTATGTTTCGTTAATTTCTTTTACTGTTCGATTTCTGTCATTTTGTATGTGGTTTACTTTTCTGCTCAACCTAAGGCAGCAGATATCTGATCTAGAGGACTTGAAAATGAAGCTCAATAAAGGTGATCACACACTTAAGAAAACATACTTATTATGTGATTTCTGCCAATATATCCCCCTAAATTCTACACACTGGACCTTTAAGTGGACCATCATGCCATCACACAACCAGGATTAAAACCAGTAAAAATGAGTCACTTCTTCTCTGAAACAAACAGACCCAGTGATTTGAAGGCACTGACACACCAAGCTGACTGTCGACTCTTGCTCAAGGTTGAGCCGTTGGTGTGCCTCTGTCACCCTCATCAGTGGTAATTGGCCTTTTATTCGCCAGTTCGACATTCTGAATTAGCATTGGCGACAGCGGAGCCCGATGGTGAATTAAATCACTCTGATGGGCAGTTCAAATAAGCAGACAAGAGCAGAGACGGAAGTGAGACACGTAAACGGCGACTTGTGGTGACACAGCAGGGGGCTCTTGTTGACGCTAGTTCTCTGACATTAATTTGGTGTGTCTGGGCCTTAAACTGGTATAAACACCAAAAAAAAAAGCAGTTTCATGTTTTAAAATCTGTGTTTTTTCCAACACTGCTCATCATGGAGCGGCTGTTAACTACAGCAGCCGGCATGAAAACACGAATGGCCCTTTGTAGAGCCAGAGTTATATTCGTCTGTTCTACTGCAACAGCTCATTCTGAAGTAACAAAAACACAACTTATTTTCAAGTGATTAGACATTAAAGAAAACATAGTCCCTTGCATCCTACACACTGGACCTTTACTGTGGACTAGCCTGGCTTTTTGTCTGAGAACAGAAGAGGGATTTTGTTGGCGTACAGCATGGGCTCGGTCTCTGTGAGTCTGTCTGGCTGGTTGATTTGTTGGGATGTGTCACTCTCCTCACATACAGAGCTGTGACATTCTCACTCAAAAAACAAAAAAAGAGCGAAAGGAAAGTTCTGTCTTCCAAGTTTGTGGACTCAGTATTAAATTCTGATGATTTACTCCTGGCGCTGTGTTAACTATAAAAGCAGCCTTCGTATTATACATGATGGTAAGGTCATTTAAATGGTGAAATTGAATTGTGGTAAGATGTGCAGTAGGTGAAGGAGACCACAAGTAATCATACATATGGCTCAGATTTTCCTAATTGCAGAACAATTTTTCGTATGACCTCAAGCATATATCGCACAGTTATTGTCTAACAGGGTACATGAGACCTGTATCCTATGCATCCCATCTAATGTGACACAAAAATTGCAGTAATGCAGCTGCTTTACCTTCAAAATGACAGCGCTGTGAAGTTTTACCAAACCTGTCTCGAAGGACTCACACACATATGCAGTTAATTTGCAGATAACGATTTATGTTCACTGGGAACCTTCAGTTCCACAGCGGGAAGTGTGGCGCTCATGCAGCCGAGGAAAAGTGAGAGTGAGGTGTTCAATATTGAAGGCCTGGCTTTGTGTCCCAAGTTAGTCAGAGTTCACTTTTCCCTGGTATTCAAAGGGATACTATGCATGATATTCCCAAAAATAAATTATAGACTTATACAGAGGTAATCCCTCTCAGTTATCACTTGTGACCCACTACAAGTGTGTGGCAGTGTGTTTGACTGGAGAGACTCTGCCCTCTGCCTGTATTTTCTTATTTTCCTCTTATTTTGCTGCGTTCAGGACGTCCCTTGGCACAGCACGCAGGTGAGGTCAGGACTTTGCTGTAAGCTGCATGTGTCTAAGAGGAAGCTGCGAAAATTGCAGACACAGCGTCAGGGGCGTAGAAGTGAGAGGGACAAATTGTTCAGAGGTCTATTGAGTGATTATCATCCTCTCACATTCAGTTGCACCTCTCCTTAGCGGCTGAAGAGCCACATAACACAGCCACAGTACAGCACCAGGGGACAGACTTTACTTCTTTAAAATTTTATACTATCAAAGTCTAAAGTTTTAGCTGCCAAACTCTGGCTGAGTTGACACAGAATGTGGCCAGTTTACACTATTTTTAATCAGGGAAAATACCCACACTGACGTGCATATGTGTTACCATGGTCACATGTATACAAGGTTATGGGATTATATGTCCTTTATCAGGACCAATTATGACATGGCGGACAGATTTCCTGATTAGCAGATGGATTTATTATTGGTTTAGCTCTTGAAATCATGCTAAAATAACATATCTGCTATTATAAAATCCTGTGGTTAGTTCGTTTTCATTCGCACCACAAACAAACCGCACCAGAGTCTGTTTGGAAGTGGACCGAGACCCACCTTTTCAAGTGGTCCCTGATTCACACCAGCCTAAACGAACCGTACTAACTGTGCTAATTGACCTGAGTTTGTTTTAACCGAACAAACAGGTTAGGTTTGTATCCGCACCCTGAGTACAAAGTACTCGCGCCGACTCGTAATGTTTTGAGTGTTCATACATGGCGATGTGTGTTTCTGTCATTGGGAGTCTCGCCGACTGCGTTACGACCTGTGTGTGCACACCACAAGATTTACCCACCGAGCCCTCGCCGACTGAGCCCCAGATAACGCAGTGACGTCACCAAACTTGGAGAAGCCATGGATATTCTTCCCAGTGTTGAATCAGATCTGCCTCCAGAGCCTGGATCTAAACACAACACGCTCCCCATGATCCTGTGGACGCCACCATTGTTTTCCGGCTTGTCAGTGTTGCCAGAACTTGGGAGAGAAACAAGTAACCAGGGCTATGGAAACAAGCCCAAAAGAAGCGACTATCATGCATTTAAATCACTTATTAGATGGATATATATATATATAGAGAGAGAGAGAAAAGTGATGTTTAATAATAATAATAATAATAATAATGAGCAACTCCACTTTTAGAAATAAACCCAAAATCGCGCCTAATAAGTGGACCTGGCAACCCTGCAACTTGTCCTCCTCACATTTCCTCCGTCCTGCTGCGTGCTGACGTGGGACGTATCCCGCCTCTCATTGGCTGATGCTCTTGGTCAGTTGTGTCAGACCTCTCCAGTTTTCTATCATGCCAGATATCCAGTCCCAGTCACAGACGAGGGGGCGACTTACTCGTAGGCTTGTTCACACACGAGGACTCGCCATGGCAGACTATCTGCAGACTCCTCTCTGACCCAAGGTGTCTCTCAAGATCCTCTGCGACGTCAAAATCACGGTGAAAATCGTGTGACGTGAACTAGGCTTAAGCTTGAAAAAGGCATAGATTTTGAGGGTGTGACCCAGGGGACACATACCCCTCAATATTTATAATATGTGCATCTGTCCCCCGTTGTAAAAACACGAAATGATTTTTGACAAAATTAAAGACATTTATACCATAAATTAATGCGACAAAAGGCACAAATTGGTGCATAAAAGTTGACCTGAATGCAGGAAATGAGTGCTTGACCTTCAAACTTTTCTGGCAGAGGACCCCAAACCCCCTGTTTCATATGTGTCCCCCTTGATGTTGAAACAAAATCTATGCTTGAAGGTTTGCTCCAAAAGGATTGTAGCTTGCCCATTCAGCAGCTGCAGTTGCAATGGCAGCACAGGGTCACTGAAAAAGAGAGTAATAATCCACTTTTCCACTGTATCCAAATATGTTACTTCTGAAGCATATTAAGTGACTGTGATTGTTTTGAACACATGGATCATTTAAGCCCAAACTAATTACCCTGAAGCCGTCACAACCCACTGAGATTACTACTGAAACTTCCTGATACCGCCGCTGCTTCCTCCAAAACCTGGGAACAAAGTTGAGGGAGCTACACATTCTGTTTGTTGTTGATGCTTTTCACCAACCCCCTCAGATTGCAACTGGATTGCATCACGTTCATTATCATTTCACAAACATCCAGCACAGCTCCTGTTGGGCCTTGCCTCGCCTGAGGTCTGTCGCATTACATGGGAAATAAATCCACAATGACTCGGTGGATTAGCTTTAACTTCTTGCTCAAGGCGAGACACCCCAGGTGGAAACATTTTTGTCATGCACTGGTCATTTTGGGATTTTGTGCTACTTTGCTTCATGACATGTCTTCTTTCAGACTAGTGGAAAGAAAAGGTCCAAAATACACATTTAGGTGTTCATGTCTCACGCTTGGCTAACTGCAACAGCCTCTTTTCTTGCCTGAATCAAAAATCTATTAATTGACACCAGACTGTTCAGAATTCAGCTGCCAGGGTTTTAACCCAGCTATATCGCCGACCTTTTAGTGCCGTACACGCCAGGACGTACTTTGAGGTCACTGGGCAGAAGTCTTTTGTCTGTTCCAGAGGCCTTTCTGAAAACTAAAGGGGACAGAGCGTTCGCTGTCAGGGCCCCAAGGCTCTGGAACGGTCTGCTGGAGAAGATCAGGTTGGCCAAGTCAGTGATCTCTTTCAAGTCCCCTCTTAAAACATAATTTTGCCAGAGAGCCTTTCCTGATTTTACTTTAGTTTCAAGTTAATTTAGAGTCTTTTGTTTCCTCAGTTTTTGTACACTGAAGTGTTTTTATCAGTTATTTTAAGAGTTTTTGTTTTCATGTCTTCTCTGTTTTAATTATTGACATTTAAAGCACTTTGTCACTCTGTTTTTAAAAGGAATTCATAAATAAAGATTGTTATTATTATTAATTTTCTTCTCCAGATTTCTGCTCTGGAAATGTATGCAAACTTCTACAAAAATAATTGTCTTAATGTAAATAGTCAACTGTGGAAGTCTATGTACTATTTTATTTTTTGTCTAAAAATATATGTGATTTTACAATCAGTATATTTAAAGGCTATTTTTCCAAAATTTGTTTTTTCTCATACTCTGAGACAAAAATCTCCCCTATATCACTTACATTTACCATATTTTCCAGTTCTTATCTATATTCTGAAGGTTTTTACAGAGGGGTTTTGTTCATATATTATTAATAACCTGATTTATGTAAGATTTTATTCCTAAAATCATGGTGGAAATTGTTTTTTTTATGGTTGTTAACAGTATTTTCTGACTTATCCTCCCATCATTTTTCAACCGCTTATTTGCGGGGGCAGCAGGCCGAGCAAAGCATTCCAGACGTCCCTCTCCCCAGCAACGCTTTCCAGCTCCTCATGGGGGGCCTCGAGGCGTTTCCAGGCCAGACGAGATATGTAATCCCTTCAGCACGTTCTGGGGCCTCCAATCAGTGGGACGTGCCCAGACCACCTCCAGCGGAAAGCGCCCAGGAGGCATCCTGATCAGATGCCCGAACCACCTCAACTGACCCCTTGTCCGAGCTCCTTATCCCATCTCTAAGGCTGAGCCCAGCCACCCTGTGGAGGAAACTAATTTCGGCCGCTTGTATACGCGACCTCATTCTTTCGGTCATTCTTTCTTATTCTTTTATGAAGTGTTAAAAAGAGATAGCCAAAATCCCCTTAGTAAAAACCTTTGGCTCTAATGTGTTAACAAAAAAAAGAAATTTGAACCTGGTTTTAGCTAATGTTCAGATTTTTGTTCTGGAATTGTGTACAAATTAATGCTTATTTAATTACAAAATGCCTCTTTTGCTTATTTAAACCTAAAATTTCCAAAAAATGTATGTTACCCTATTCAGCTGGGGTGTGTCCCCTTAAGAAGTGTAAGGCGTCTCATGTAATGTAGGTCCGTTTGTGGATACTGCAAGAGTAAAAACATTGTGCAACACAGCCTCAGTTCTTCTCTCTGTAGCAGGTGGTAAAACAGAAATGCGTAAATTAAGCTCTTCCTCATTTAAACACCATTAGAAGAAGCTAATCTGATTAAAGTAATATTTAATTCACATTTAAATGGGGATAATCAACTGTGTTTTATTGAAGGAAACCCCTTTTTAATATGGATGTATAACCTTTTTAAATGTGACAAGTGTTTTCTCAGCGTTTATCTGAAAAGCACACATTGAATCGAAGCGTGACAGCGTTTTTATTCTTTCCCTCCACTGTGCATCATAAAATTCCCTGGGATTCCACTGGGTTCCCATTTGTTAACAGAGTCGCTGTCTTCTCCCACATGCTCTGATTTTAGTCCATTAATGGCAGACACACGCAAACTGGCAATCTGGCCTCCAGTGAGACACTGTGAGCCAGGATTCTCACAGTGAATGACTCCCTGAACGCTCGGCACAACAGGTGGAAACGCTTGGACTTCATCAAATGTGTTTATGTACTGAGGATATTAAGTATGTTTTGGTTGCCAGGGTGTTTCGGTGTTTGGTTTTATGAATCCGTCAATAAGTCTTTTGAGGGTTTGTTTTTAAAACAGCTAGAACATGTATACAGAAGTGAAATGCCTTACATGTGTTGGATTTTGTAACACAGAAAAGGAGAGGCGCCCCGAGGAATTTATCATACAGGGGGCCAGATGGGGCCGTTGAAAATCTTGGGGTAGCACACCCAAAGCAAAAGTCATAACTTGGTTTCTGGAATTTGATTATGCTTAAGGAACAGCTTACTCATATACTTTGATTTCTTATTTTACACTTAATATTACTCATTATCTGATGTACATAGACTACTACTGGTACACTTAACATTTTAAGTTCCACAACAATCCAGTTTTAGACCTAATCCCTTAGCCCTTGCCCACTACCCCTTGGCCCTCAAAATGAAGCAACAAGGGGTAGGGGTTGAAATCTTTCCCTAGGAACTGGGACACCACTCACTAGGTCATCGCGTTGGTTACGTTCACGCACACGTAACTGTTTTAAACAGGAAGCTGCGAGCCATCTACATTTCCAACCGGCATCTACAATGGAGTCTCCAGTTGAGTTCATCCTAGCGATTCTATTACGCTTGCTACTAACGTACCATTAGAGTAATAAGATATGTACGACAGAACAAGACAGATGACAGACGCCAGATAGTGCGAGCTAGCCAGCTAGCTAACAAGCAACCTGACGACAGTAACATTAGCTAGCTGGCTAGCTTTCGGTCAACTCCAATCTAGACATTGTGAATAGCAATAAAAAATTGTTATACCGTTCTCTACACAAATACACAGTTATTCGAAAACGTTTTTACAAAAGGTCCATGTTTATTAGCGAAATTATATGAACACTACGTGTATGAACTTTTTTCCCCGTCTCTTGCTCGTGCTAGCCATGGCGACGTCTACCCCTTGCTAGCAAGTCAGCATCTGAAATCCCTTGCACCAAAGGGCTAGTTTTATACCCACTACCCCTCGTTATGCCCCCTACACCTCGCAGGAAATCTAGACGTAAGGCCAAGGGGTAGGGCTGGGGGGGTATTGGGACGGGCCCTTAATGTGTTATGTGTCTGTTTAATTATGTTAACGTGATTTATTGTTGTATTAGTTACTGAGTTACTGCCTCAAGCAAGGGTGGGTAGAATTGAGGGTGAGATGGATCAGCAGTTTGGTGCGGCTTCTGCAGGGATGCGGACGCTGTGCTGGACCGTTATGGTGTAGAGGGAGCTGAGCCAGAAGGCGAAGCTTTCGATTTACTGGTCCATCTATGTCCCAATCCTCACCTATTGTCATGAGCTCTGGGTAGCTACCGAAAGAATGAGATCTTGGATAGAGCTGCTGCTCCTTCGCGTCGAAAGGGGTCAGTTGAGGTGGTTCAGACATCCGATCAGGATGCCTCTTGAGCGCCTCTTGCTGGTGGTGTTTCAGGCACGTCCCGCTGCAAAACAACAAGTGTTTCTAATATTCAGTCTACCCTCACTGATATAAAGTGGTTGGATGAAATATTTGAGACGCCTCAGTGTAACTATAAAATTGAATCAATACCTCTCTAAAACAATTTAAACATAACAACTTTTATGAACTCAGGTTTTATTGCAGTGCTGTTGTATAGATGACATTAGTTGTTGTTAGACGTACTTTACAAACAGGCAGCTGAGAATACAACACTCAATAATCAGACCACATCTCAGCAACTCTAACCAGTGGGAGACCCTACTGCTGTGTTCTTCTTAATGTCTTTTCTCATGCTTGACTCATTTAACATTAACTGTTCCACTGAGTAACTGCGTGTCCATACGCTCCCTCCCACCTCCTCAGCTGATGTGACTTGGGCTATTGCTGCGCTTTCCTGACGGCGAGCCAAGGTTCCCAGCCGAGCAGACGATGAGAAACAAAATCCTTTCCAGATGTTCCTACCAATGGGCCTCGTTTATCGACCGAGGAGTGATTTCCTTTCATTCTACAGCAGCAGGACTCGTCCCCAGTGTTCCCGATTGGGGGTGAAAAGACATGGCCATGTTTGTTGCCTCACGCACTGACCCCGCTGATGCCTCGTAAAATCGAAATAACATGACCTCGTCAGCACACGCCACTTAAATGTATGCTGCCAGCAGACAATGTTTACATGTTAAAGAAGGGAATGAAAAAAGCACACGTGAGCGTCAGATTAGACTTTTCACTGCATGAAAGGATTATTGTTTTAGACTCCAGCAAGAAGCCGACTTTAGTTATACAAAAATAAACCTTAGATTCTGTGGCTCGTGCTCATGTGGTTTTAGCCATCTGCGCCAATATAGCTGTCTTTACTCGCCTTGCTATTTCCTTCCCTTTCCGACCTCACTCATGCGGCCACCGTGCTCCTGTCAGGCAGGTGTACATAATGTTTTCTTATATGAAAAAGATCACATGGCTGCTTTTAATGTGGTTAAAATACTATACCAAATCACTGGAGAGGAATAGGATTGATCAAAGAGAAACAAAAAAAGTGAATAGACTCCTATTTGAGAATGATATGTTCCTTTAAAGACAGCATGTTATTGTCAAATTTTATTGGCAAGGATGAGTAAAATGCACAAGCCTCAGTGGTGTGCTAACCTCCCATGTGAAATTAACAGGCATAATTCACCCTGCTGCTCATTGCTGTAATCAACAGAGGTGTGAATTGTGGGCGGCTGTTCACACTTCTGTTGATTGTTGTAGAAACAGCTGGCACGTGGAGAGACTTGGCCACACAGTGGATGTGGGGTAATAGTTGTAGAGAGTCATGGAGCCTGTTTACACCTGGTATTAATAGGCGTCTTGGGTGATCGATCACAAGTGGACAGCTCTGCGTCTGTCTGTTCTCACCTCTCGAGTGAACACTTGTGATCTGATTTCATGTCTATGCACATAAGCACATAAATCATTCAGTCACTATCATAGGAAACTACTGCCGTGGGAGTGGGAGCTCTGTGCAGTGGACAGATGGTGAGAGTCCTCCCACACACACACAGCATCAGGGCTGTTAGCATCACATGGCTAATGCTCCCTAATGGTTATTAAAATAGAGGGTTGAGCTGCTTTGGTGTCGGTGTGAGTTTGCCGGGTCCATTCAATAGCTGCTGCTGCTGCTGTATTACCTTGTGCTAACCTGGCAGACGTACTGGCTCTTCACCGGCTGGCAGGAGAGTGGCTACGGAGACAGTCCTTCAGCGTCTAAGGGCTCATTTATGCTCAACATTAGATATGGAGGACTGTGCGTTCATTTGTCCAATTTTGTGCATATTTTATAAAAGCTTACAAAGGAAATGGAGCACTGCCCTCCACTGATTGTGGAGGCAGTGTAGCATAGTTCAAGCAAGTTTTGAGCACAGGAGACAACAAAGAAATTGACATGTCAGCTTCATTTAAAAGCATAGCTGCAAATTAAAGCAACAATTTTTTCAGTCTTTTCCAATTTCTCATTTTATTTTAGGGAAGTGATCAATGTAAGTGCACTTGTCCTTTAAACTCAATAAAAAATAAAAGCTAAAAACGTGTGGTGCATTCGTTACAGGCAAATCAGTTTGTAGAGCAAGTTTGTAAAACAGTTTTAAACAGAACAAGAGGCTGCACTGCAACGTGCAAATCATTCCTTCGGGTGGCTGCCTGCGCTTTCCCTGTCCTCGTGGCTGCAGCTTGCGCACTTTTCATCTACTTCATTGCCACTGCTGTACATAATTTAAAAACTACAACACCCATAATTTATGTAGGAACTGCTGCAGCCAATGTGCAGCCAGTGGAAACTGCAGGACGACTCAACCATCATGATCAGTTTTTAATGTTTTATCAGGCAATAACTACTCCAGACTCTGCTTTTGTGTAATTTTCTGGACAACTAGGGCAGGATTCGGGATTCAGGACACCTGCTTGGATTTCGCGACTGTCTGGTCACCCTAACTGTGGCCTCGTTTGTTGTTGTGTGAGACTTTGACTCTGCCCTCTAGTGCCATCTGTTGGCTGTATCTATGTCATCATAAAGTACACATGGATGTGTAAGGGCGGTGCCATATATGTTTGAAATGGACATATGGACACATTGGGTACTTCAAGGTGTCCATTGGTGGTACGATCACCCAAGACACATATTAATACCAAGTGTAAAGTTGAGTGTGTTGTTGTGTGTGGTGATGGTGTGTTGATTGTGACTACACTGTTAGTCCAGTCCTTGGTGCAATGGGTAGATTCATTATATGGCGGGGTGCTCCTCATTTTTTAAATTTATTTCAGTGTAATCATCATGTAGTGTTCGTGAATGCAGCCTCAGGCCTGACTCCTCTCGCCACTCCCCTAATCAGGTTAGCTGGGCTCATTATTTTAGCTCCTGACTATTTTGTCCATGTTGTGGACAACCAGGTCTTATTCCGAAGTCGTTGAATACCGGCGCTCGAGCAGTGACACCATCGGACACCAATGCAAAAAGCCGTCCTTTCACATCAGCATGATATACGACCAGGTGCCCTCAGTGGGAAACGCGGCTGGGCAACAATGTAAGTTAAGGGAGTGGAAGGTCCGAGTAGGACAGATGGGAGTGGGAGTGGATGGGTCGAACAATCACCGACTGTCACCCGTGGGGCCAGAGTTCACTTCCTGCATGAATGTAACACCAACCTGTTATTTTTTTCTAAACCTAACCATGTGCAGGTGTTGGCTATGTGTGCGGCTGGTTGTTTAGTGTAACAGGTAATTAGTTAAACTTAACATAGACACATCAGCTCTTTTTACCACTGCACACTTAGTTGCCGGCTTTTTGTCTGTGTCTTTGCTCTGATCTGTTGGCTGAGCACGATGTGTGTGGGATCCCTGTTGCTGTCCTGCCTACCTGTTGACATCCTCTATGTTAATGCCCCATACAGAGGTGGTTATCCTGCTGCTGCTTTTGCCCTTACCTTGTGTTTTGTTTTGCTCCCTGTTGTTTTGGGTGGCCTAATAGTTAGACTACTTTGCCATTGTTTTTGTATTGGTTCTCTTTTCTTTTTTCAGTGGAGCAGAGTGCCATAATGTGCGGAGGCTGGGCACCAGTGGTGAGGCCCCTGCACTATGAGTAAGAGCACAGGGACATGAGTGTAGATTGCACCATTCTGCTGTGATTATTGCTGTGTTGCACCTGAGGTGAGTAAGCAGTGGCACCGTCGGGCACCTCTCAGCGTCGTCTGCCTCTCCACAAGTTGCCTCAGCTTACCTCTCTAATTTTGTTTAGTTTATCTTATGTTTAACTGAGTATTTTTTCCTCAAGTGATGGTTTTAGATTTTGCATTAAGGCCTTTTTAAGCTGATTGTAATAAAATACTACTGAAGTGTTGATTTGACTATTAATATTTTCTTTTCTCTCAGCAGCTTCAGTTCCTACCTAATTTGCACATTTTGATTAATTCGGTTAAACATTTGGTTTATTTTGAAATCACGACAAATATTTCCTTGGCTGTTATTTCCCAGGTTGTTGATCCTCTCCCCATTCTTCCCCTTATTGCACTCGCCACAATGAGTTACAAATTTGCTTTGTCCCGCTGAGCTACAATATCAACCAGCCCTGCATTATTAATTGATGATTTGATGTGGCCCTGTATTATAGAATGCTTAAGATCTAGTTTTACAACTTACGTTTTACTTTCAGTAGCTGTTTTGGAGCATTCTGTCATGTCACATCTCCATCTGCAGATGGAATTGTAGATATTCATCTTGTCCATGCTGACATAAAAGTATATGGTGCTCACTTGGTGCATTCTCCAGAATAAAGCTGCGTATAATGAAATTACCACAAACTGTCTGACACACAGAAATCTTGCGACCAGTTATTATTTTTCCAGCATAAGAGTACTGTCTGACCTTTGCGTCTTTGGCTTGGAAATAATGAAGCTGGTATAATTAGTCCTTTATGTGCACCGTGCTGAACTTGGAAGCAAAAGGGCACTTATATAATGCCAAACTAAATGCCAGAATAAATGTTGGCATTGTACATTTCTGCAACCCACGCATATATATTTCATTTGTGTTTTATTCATCGGATAATGTTTGAACTTTACATTTCAGCAATGCTATGGTTAATGTTTAGGCACCAAAACCAGTTGGTTATGGTTGAAAAGATCATGTTTTAGCTTATAATACCACTTTTTGGGAGTTCAGTTCCTTTGGATATGCAGCAATGTCTCAGTACAAAACAACCAATTTTCGTAGCACTATCCTGGCTGGAAACACAGCAATGCCTGTCAAAAAACAATCGCTTTTCATTGCACTGTTGTGGCTGGAAATGCAGTGGTGTCTCTGTCAAAACGAGTGCTTTCCGTAGCACACTCTCAGCTGGAAATGCAGCAATGACTGTAAAAAAAACAGCCATTTTTGGTGGCACAATCCTGGCTAGAAGGCAGCAATATCCTGATAACAAAGTGCTTTTTCTGGCACTATCTGGGCTGGAAATACAGCAATGTCTCAGTAAACATCAACCGCTTTTAATTGCACTATACTCAGTAGAAACATGGCGATGGGTTTCTAAAAAACACCCGCATTTGCTGGCCAAAATGTTACTGGTAATGCGTTGATGTTACAGTAAAGGACAACCCCTTTTCATGGGACTCTCCTCAATAGCAACGCAGCGTCAGCATGCTTAAAAAACACCCTTGTTTGGTGGTGAAAAAATCACTGGACATGCAATGATGACTCTAAAAATGAGCCGGTTTTGTCGTCTGTGATAGCAAAAGTTGGCACCATCTCCTCCTGTCTTGGTGATCTGTCTATGTTTGCAATGTAATTCACACAAAAGGAAACATGGTCTCAGACTGATTGCACAAACGTAACTGATTTAAATTTTGTGTACAGAAAACGAACTCCTGTTCAGGTCAGGATGTTCCAGGGAGGAACTGCATGGCAGAGGTTCAAAGCGTCTGAACACATCTTTTCATTCTGCCTTTGACACTTCATAGCACCCAACATAGCTGCTACTGGTTCTCATCATCACTCTTTGGACAGCGTCCTGAAGCACAGTGAGCTAGCTCAGCAACACATGTTGTAAACACAATCACTCATTCCTGCATGACACCATTTCAGCTTCGCCAGCATGACCTTCTATTCAACCTCCAACCTTTCACCACGCCAGTGTAACTCAGTTCCCCCTTTATCATGTGTGCTTCCTCTAATTAGTTGACTACTAGTCGAAGGGTTTCATCCCAATGCATGTTGCCAGCAAAATGAAAACAAAAGCTGTCCTCATTGACCCCATGTGTAGTGCACTCTCTGTGCTGGCTGTCAGACAGAAACAAACAGAAAGGCATCTGTGAATATAACATTAACATAAATACCCATGATTAAAGGAAGCTGTTTGTGTCAAAATTGGCTGCAAGGGGTCTGTCTTCAGAACAAAGCATGCTAATCATCTTGGCAAAAAGACTAAATATTTACTTACAGGTTTACATGTCATAAACCATGACGGAGCAACAATGTTCTTCCAAACAAAATACAGAATGCAAAAATGTTCTCGTGACTTTTACCTCACGTTAACTCTTATTGCTGTTGGAACAGCTTGAACTTTAGTTCTGTACTTCTGTACTCGAGCAACAGTGAGCAAAACAGATTTTACTCTCAATGTCTTGTCTCGATGATGTGTGGGTAAATAAACAGGGAAGTTTCCCTGGTGTATTAGATGGTTTTTACAGATTGTACTGGTTATTGCTGCTATAAAATTAAACTCTTTGGGTGTCAAAGCTCAAAAGGCATTGGAGTCTTCTATCCAGCTCCGTGTTTCACATCTCAAACAGATTCTTGTTCTGTTTACAGCTTTTTTTTAGCTTTGGCAGACTTTTTCTGTTATGAAATATTAAAGTAAATATATCAAGCAGAGGTGTGGACTCAAGCCACACGGCTTGGACTCGGGTCACAAATTTGATGTCTTTAGCCTCAACTTCACAAAATCAAAAAGTACGTACAACTTGACTTGTACTCAAACACCAATGACTCGTAACTTTACTTGGACTGGAGCCTTTTGACTTGAAAAAAAGTCGGAATATTACAAGAATAAAGTCGTAACTGAGAAAAAGTCATAATATTACGAGAATAAAGTCGGAATATTACGAGAATTAAGTCTTCATGAGAAAAAGTCATAATATAATGAGAATAAAGTCATGATATTACGAGAATAAAGTCATAATTTAATGAGAAAAAAGGTCGTAATATTACGAGAAAAAACTCATAGCGCCTCGACACTAATATTAGTGCTGATGTGCTATGAGACAAAGAGTAGCTGCCATAAGGAGCTTCATCCTCTAACCCATTCTGTTTGTTGTTGGTTATTTCCTTAAAAACTACGACTCTATTCTCATAATATTACAACTTTTTTCTCATTAAATTATGACTTTATTCTTGTAATATTATGACTTTTTCTCAGTTACGACTTTATTCTCCTAATTTTACGAGTTTTTTCTCATAATATTACGACTTTATTCTTGAAATCTCTGAATCTTTTTGTCTTCCATGTGGCCCTAATACTCCGCCGTACTTAAAGGTTATTATTCAATGGATTTGAAGTTCTGGCCCACTTGAGCTCAAACTGAGCTGCATGTGGCCCGTGAGCTAAAATGAGTCTGACACCTGTGGTTTAAGAGCTGAAACTGTCAGTTCAAGTGTAAGCTCTAATCAGTTGATATGAAGTCATTGTTGTTGTTTTTTTTATCATCCACCTGGTTAAACTATGATTAGATAACGAGTATTATCAAATTGGACCTCTTTTGATCCAGCATGCCAAACACCGGTGATGTATGCCTCCTCAATGATTGCCAACACTTTTCCTCTGGTGCCACAGACAATTAATGCAAAAAAAAACTGCATTTTAAGTGTTTCCCTGGAAAACCGTGAAGTAGCCTTTTTCCATTGTCGCACTGCTCTGATTTCATAAACACATTTTGCCTCACAGATGATTCTTTGCATTTTACCACATGGTATACATGTGCATTCACAGTACATCCTTCCATGCATTCTTGGGGTCAGAGGGAAGCAACAAGAGACAATTTGTGGAAGAGGATATTTCTATGTGCACTTCCCTAAAGCTTGGCCCATCCTGACCTAAAAATGATGTGGCCTTAACTCAAAAGCCATCTAAGTTGTTTTAATTAACTGTACCACAAAATGCCTCATAACATGAATGACATCAGGTCTCGGATGGAAAACAGCAAATGGTGCAGATAAGGGACATCACTGACTTAATGCTTTAAACCCAATCACCTCGGCGCAAAAGGAAATTCAATGGGAATAATGAGCCCCGTTAACTTAGGCATGTAGCCTTGTTGCTGGCTGCTTATTTGCAAGAAACATAAAGATCCCAGTGATGTATGAAAACACCTTCTGGTTTAAAGGGAAACATGAGTGTGTCCCTGTGAAGGAGAGAAATCAATCTGCATACCAAGTAAGGTGATGTAAGATTAAAGTACATTGGATACGGCTTATTATGGGTGCATAATCAATCAAAGATGTTCTTTGTGAAATGCATTCATGGATAATCAGCCACTAAGGCAGGCAAAACAATCTCCCGGCCTCAATTTCCTGTAAGGCCTCACCGTTCACTCCCGATGGAAACACTGTAAATCACTGAAAAGGTTACTGATCCTGAGTTCATATGTGAATGTTGTTTTTCTCCTCCCCAAGCCACATATCCACCATTAACACAAACACTTTTCACAGCTCTTGTAGAGGGGCCGCTTGCTGACTGTCAGTCAATTTGACGAGGTGTTGATTAGCTCCTGATGAGAGAAAGCAGAGTCTTGTGAGGCAGCGCTGGGGTCCATCAGTATGGCAATGTTTTCACAGGAAAACACGTGTTTTCCCATGATGTGAACAGGATGGAACTGTATCACATTAACTTTCTAAGCTGTTTCTGTATAAACACAGAGCAGATAAATGGAAAAACTCAAATTGTTTAGGTTGTTTTGTTTATTTGGCCAATTGAAACAAGCACATTTGTAAAAAATATATATATATATAAAGAGATTGGTATGTATATCCCCTGTGCTGTTTTCTTTATGAAGGTATTTGTGAGCTCTGGAGGAGCATGAATCCTGCTAACTTTAGTGATCCCCTGACTATTTCTCTAGCAGCACCATGGGGTTGACATTTTTTTTAATTTATTAGTGAAATGCCTTAAAATCCATTAAAAAAACCTTTATTTGGTACAGATAACTATGGTGCTCAGAGGATGAATCCTACTGATTATTGTCCTTGCCTTTTAATGTTGCTAGTAGGTCATCGTTTTCACTTGTCCATTGAAATATCATGGAAGATACAGACATTCATGGTTCCAAAAGAATGACCACTGTTCCTGTAGCCCCTTTTACACTGCCAGATTTTCCACAAATTTTGGGCCGTTTTTCCGGCAAACTGCAAACGTTTAGACACACAGAGCCGGATTGGCGAGTTGATCCAAGGTGCCCAATTTTCCGCCTCGTAGGGTAGACATATTGGTGGAACCTTTTTGGCCCTTCCGCCACGGGAGGGGCTGTTGATGACTTGTGGGAGGAGCTGTTGATGACGCCGCACGTGCAAGCCACTGGCGGTGGATAAACAGGAAACAGCTGATAGCAGGAATTAACGAGCAGCTAGCAGCAGGAGGGAAACGCAAACCTGACAGACACTGTAAAGATGAGCAAATGAGGAGACAAGGAATTGCGTGTCCTCCTTGTCCTTGCAAACGAAGAGGCCATTTACCATCAAATGACGGGGACGGTGAGGGACGAGACAACTTACGAGATAATCACTGAAGGACTGACCAGCCTCGGCTCCAGTTTCAACAGAAGTTTCCCCTCTGTCTTCCTTTGGTTCTTCTGTACGATCGAGGGTATCCTTTTGTCTCCTCACTGAACAACAGCTGACCCGCGACATAAAATAGTGCATGCCACGGTTGCAGTTTTGCGAAGGAATAGAAAATGTAGTGCCAAAAGAAAGGGGCTGTCTGATTGCCCCCATCCACAGCAGTGCATTGCTTAGCTTGCGTCCTGATTGCCATCTACTGTGGGTAATACACTGACTATGGATAAGTAACTCATACAACCCCACTTCAAAAAGTCCAAACTGTCCATTTAAAAGAATATGGTCACTGAAGTTAACATCAGGATGGAGGAGGAGATCAGTCTGTTTTGTTTAAGTTCAGTGGTTCAGGTTTGTCACTGTACACTACTGAACTTTGCTGCAGTGTTTAATGATAAGCTGACTTTGAGTGACCACATGTATCATATTACAGATAAGATAAAAGCATGTTTATGCTAAATGAAGAGCCTTAAATAGCCTAATATGACACTAATTGTCGAAATAATCAAGATGTTCTTTGTCTGTTTTGTAATAGGACAGGATGGGAATGTTAACAGAAGTGAGAGAATAAATACAGCATCCTGAAGAAAAGAGGAGCGAGCAACAGTGTCTGATTCCCCCGTGATGAAGTGCACAAGATATTTTTATTATTATGGAGGATGAGAGCCATATTAAGCATAGTGGCAGGTTGAAGCTTCATATTTCTTATCACCCTTGTCCTCCTGGGTATTAGAAAGGTTTAGAGGTTTGTATGGATAGTGTGAATCTGAGCTTCTGTGTGTGTGAGTGAACTTTGTAATTCACATGTAATACATTCTATCTCGCCTTTTTTCTCGTTTTTTTTTTTTTTTTTTCCCGATCGAATCAAATAAGCTCTTAACCCTGAAGCTCATTTTTTAAGGGTCAGACAGATTGGATTTTAGCTTTGTACCTTCAAATCACACCTTAGACCAGACACTAAAGAGCACCTGAAAGAGATTGCCGGCTGTTTGGCCTTGGAACAAAGTCCTCTTCACTTTGAAAACATAACTAGTGATTAGGGATGATAAGGAGAGAACATATAGTTTTCCCCAGCAGTGAAGGGGAGAGACGAGACCCAGGAGTGTGACAACGATGTGTGTTTGTTTATGTGTGTCCCATTAATGATGATAGCAGAGAGCCCAGTACCACCGAAGGGTAAATGCGTTCTTCGTTATCACCACAGATCCACCTGCCATGCTGTGAGACATGTAATTGGTCTGAGCAGAACCTGAGTGCAACAATAACAAAATAACTACTCTCTAGACTCCGTTCCCTTTTTTTGCAGCAAAGACTGGGGGCTTACAAAGTCTGGCTCAGTACTACATCAAATCCTCCTACTTCCAGAAGCATAGAGGGGTCAAACCAGGATAGTTTCTTGTCATCCAAACCCGTTCTCATTCCCATTTCGTTAAATACAGATGCTTCGTCACGCCCCTCAGCGTGTGGTAGAGACGCACAAAGCACCCTGTGGCATCTCTTTGTGACGCACAGCTGAAACACATTGTGACACGTGATTAATTTTGCGAAATGGTTGTGGTTAGGTTAAGGCAGTAAACTACTTGGTTAGGTTTAGAAAAAAGATCATGCTTTGGGTTAAAATAAGTTTGTGGGTAAACTAACATCACGTCACATCATCATCTCTTTTTTCCAACTACAAGAACTACCAGCTGCCTGAACAGCACCGACTTGCGGAAATACCTGATACCAGAATATCTTAACATTACTACAAACACTAAGTATGTGTAAACAAAATGGCACACATACATTCAATAGTATACAAAACCTATGTTTGTACTATTATGTTCACATCACACAATTTCATCCTACATTATGTTAAAACATCAGGACCTAGTCGGTGAAGGTTCTCAGTCACCCACGTCATGGTTATCGTAAGTGCTAATATCGTAGGCAGCTGGACTGGCTTTTCATTTCCAGATTGTGCCATCCCCTCCATCTTTAAACATCTTCTGTTGCGATGTAGATGTTGCAGTATTAACATACTTTCTTCGGCATCCAACAACTCCAGCAAGATTCTCTCTCTCTCTCTCTCGGTCGCCATTGTTCACTGTGACCGGAAAAGCCGGATGCTAAACAAAGAATCAACTAGAGACGACGATAACCATTCAGGAAAGGAACGTAGCCCCCTACTGCTCTGGCGGTGAATTGCACCGCTACGAAATGGAGTGACAGAAGTTTGAAGGGTTCATGACGGTGTCATGGCAACAACGTAGGTACGTCGTTGATTTAACGCAGGACCATAAATCAGGCTTTATACCATGGTCTGGGTGAATACTCTTCTCTGATTGGTCGGAAGGTATGCGTTAAAACCCTTTAATGCACAAGTAGTTCGGCTAAACTTTATAATTGTCTAAATTCACCCGCTAACCAGCCTGTAACCATAGCAACATTGACGAGCGCAGCTGTCAAACAACTTATTATTATTATTATTATTTGGAGAGTACAAGGATTTTGAGGAATGGGATGCCGCAGAAGAAAAATGAAATGAAGCAATTAAATTGATATATATTGCTTGTTACATTTTGTTATCTGCTTTATTTGAAATAGAAATTAACCAATTAAATTGATGAAGTAACAAACCAATAAATGATGAGCTGTGTCTCTTACTTAACCTAATCAATTTAGCAAATGTCAATCATTGCCTGGTAATCTGATGGCCTATTTGCACACTGGGTCACGACTCACTACTTGGTCCAATCATTTTATAAACAATAACTACACTGTGGGCTCAATGGTAAGCTCTTGTTTCAAAAACTTTCGATTTTGAGTACAAAACTTTCACCAAAAGTTGTTGAATCCTTTTATTCCTATATTCTTGGCAAATGACCATGGTATAAGCCGGTTAATCCACTAGTAGGTGTGTTCCAAACGGTTTTAATGCATGACGTGGGGGCGAAGAACTACCCAACGCACAGCGGAGGCAATTACCCTTACTTCCTCATTTCCTCACACCGAGACCGTCACTTCTTCAGAGAGGAGAATTTTCCTCACAGGGTTTAAACTGAAGGTAATTAAAAGCCTTGTGCGTCTCATTAACACACTACATGCTGCCTTTAGCTTCAATATTACATGTCAAAGGGCATGACAAGTCCTCAGTATTTGATGACCTGGGAATGAGAACAGGCTGGTCATCCACAATCTCCAGAGGAGCTGCAAAGACATGAAACACTGACCGAGTGTTAGGTGTCGGTACCTTTTACAAGATACATCTTTAAAAATATATTATAATTACAAAATAATTGACCCACTAAACATTAAATGAACAGATTAATGATGGAGTAAGGTGTGCAGTAGAGTACATCTAAGAATACAAGCTTTATGGTTGTCTCATTCGCAACCTATGAGTCAATATCTGACAGTGCTCTCCAACAAAACCACCATGATTTACAGATCGTACGATTTTCAGAGGATTTACTGTAGAATGGAGCCTACGTCTGTGACATCACAAATAACTTGTCATGACATTAATGTCAAAATTAATACCATAAAAGGCCTCAATGAATTCCAATTCCTGTAGTCTAGGGCCAGCACATCTGTTCAACAGAGCTGAGGACTCTGAAGAATGGTATTAAATTATTGGCATTAAGTCTATTTGAGACAACTTAATCTACTAACGGCTCTTTATATTTAAAAAAAATGTTGAATAGCAGTGTTTGAGAACTTTACAGTGTATTAGGTAAAAACTTTATTGCATTTTAAATCACTGTCTCCTATGTCTAAAGTGACGACAGAAGGATGACACTTATGGAAATGTGTTCATATGGGTATAAGGAAAAGCTGTTGCTATTCTTGTCATTCATTTTTATTTCATGTACGACATACCTGGATTCTTGACACTGTAACAACACAATGATTGGTAAATGGTTCACAGATAACAGGCACCTGGGATTTGAACTGATATATGACTCAGACTCATTGATTCCTGGCTCAAAAATATCTCAGATTCCAGCGACTGATGACATCACAAGCACTTATTGTTGACGCCAGATAATTCCTTTCATAACAGGGTGGTTGATCACGAACCCCATTGTGTTTCAGTGTAATAGAAATCTCAGGTAATATGCTAGAGGAAAAGAAATGCATTTTTCTGTTACATTTTAATATTAAGGTCTCTATTTCTATTTCATCCATCCATTTTCATCCACTTGGGCCAAACAAAGCACCCCAGACGTCCCTTTCCCAGCAACGCTTTCCAGCTCCTTCTGGAGGACCCCAAGGCGTTCCCAGGCCAGATGAGATATGTAATCCCGTGTCCTGGGTCTGCCCCGGGGCCTCCTTCCAGTGGAACGTGCCCAGAGCACCTTTAACAGGAGGTGCACAGGAGGATCCTGATCAGATGCCCGAACCACCTCAACTGACCCCTTTCGACGTGAAGGAGTAGAGCCTCTACCCAGAGCTCCCTCCGGATGTCCGAGTTCCTCACCCTATCTAAGGCTGAGCCCAGACACCCCACGGAGGAACACATTTTGGCCACTTATATTCGCAATCTCATTCTTTCTGTCACTACCCAGAGCTCATGACCATAGGGGAGGGTTGGGACGTAGATGGACCAGTAAATCAAAAGCTTGCTCCCTTTTCACCACAATGGTCTGGCACAGTGCCTGCATCACTGCAGAGGCTCCAGAGCTTTAAAACAAATCACCATCTAAAAAATACAAACATGTTGTGAGTTTACCCTGCCAAAGTGCTGTAGTATTTATTATTTATTTATTTTTCTCTGAGAGTGAAAAATGAGTGTATTTTTTATTTTTACATATTTTTGTCAATGAGATATTTTCTATCATCCTGCCAACTGTGGGTGGAATATTTGTGGAATCCAAAACTCTAAATCTCTTTCTTGGAAGTGTGACCCACCGCATCAAATTCCCCCCTGGAGACAATGTAATACTGGTTTACAAAAGCAACAAAATCAATTCGATTTCTAACAGTGCTGTTACAACACATTCAGCTGCAGCACAAAGCATTTTTAAGCAGCTGTGCTTCAGCATAAGTCAAAGAACATTGTGACAATTTAATGATCTGTATCACAGTGCTCCGTACCATTTGGTTCAATTATAATTTTAATTAAGGCGTAGACTTACATGACACCTGAACAAAGCCAGTCATGGGTGGACATGTACAACAGTCACATTGCTATCTTGCTGTGCTTTCATCCTGTCAGGGCTGTAACTGTGTCAATGGTTTGACTCAGATGTTCAGACATCTTACTATGTGCAGCCTTATAATTATCAGTTGGTAACTGCGTCATTTGGTGTCACAAATTCATGAATATTCAAATAAGAATTACTCCCCAGATGTCATACATCCTCTTCTGTAAATATAATGACAGCAAGTAATTAGGATAATGAGACTCAAATGTGTACTGAATAGTAGATTCATCAATATTTTTCTATTTACTTGGAAATAAAAACATCTCTTAGAGGATTGTTGTGATTTATCATATTGTAAGGGACTTTTTGGTAAGCCGATCAACAGGTGAGATAAAAATGAATGATTTGGTTTTCTGGAAACAGTGTACGCCCCTGTGGCCTCACATTTTGAGAAAACATCTCAAATCATTGTGTAGAAAGCAAAACATTAGCCGACACAGGCATGAGGCTGCTGTCCTGGGTCCAGACCTCTGAATCCGCCCACTCCACTGAGTTTGAGTTGACTGATTCTGATGGAATAAGCTGGCAGTTCTGTTTGATATCAGGCAATTTCTGGATCGTAAATATGAACGTTGTCTAAGCATCGACTTAAGTTTTGAGCACTTGTGAGAAGCAATAATGCAGTTCACTTGGATGGCTTACGTTAACCTCCACTAAATAATCACGCACTGAGACATAACACAAGCAGGAAAAATCATCCCTGCATTTTTCATGCTTATATAACATTATAAAGAACAAAACGTGACAATCAACCCTAAAGAGATTGTATTAGTATCCCCCAACTGCGATATTTTGCCAGCAACTATACTCAACTAGCGGCCCGTGGACCAAATCTGGCCCATGATAGGGCACAGAGTGGCCTGCAGACCATGTTCTAATTCATAGTGAAACAATTAATTAATCACACTGGAATTTTTTGTACTCTGAAGGTAAGTAAGGTGCCAGAGTGCATTAAAATCCAATTGTTTCATTATAAAGCCATCATTTAAAAGCCTAGAGGAGAAACACAGAAGAGCCAGATATTTACATTTTGACACACACACACACACACACACACACACACACACACACACACACACACAAAAACACAAGTCTGGCCTCAATTACTCCTGAAATGACCCTGGTGACATCTGACCCCAGGTCAACATATTTACAGCACCTTCTAGAAGATCTAATTAATGTAATAACCAACTCAGCCAACTATGTCTTCCCTGTGTTAAACAGAAGGGAGGATTTTGTTTTCATCAAGAAATCTTAAAATGTTTCTGCAAACTTTTAACTTGATGCTTATGTCAGCTGTTTGCAAAATAAACACCGGTATCATTTGAATTTTTTGTTAGTTTTTGGTTTCCCTGAAGGAAGACACTGTAAGTATAACTTGGCTCCCGCTGGCAAAACTTAGTATTGGCAGTAAAGCCTAAATTTCATGGCACTAGAAAAATATGTTGGCCACCCCAGTGCTTCCAAGTGTTAGACTATAACTACTCTTTTTCCCTATGGTGGCTTAGCAGAAGCAGATATTAATCATAAAGGAGTCTACATGTGGTGAGCAATAATACTCACTCTGTGTGTCAGAGATGTCTGGTAGAGCGTGCGCCCTGTGTAGGCTGAGTCCTTAGCAGCAGCTCAGGTTTGATTTCGACCTGTGGTCCTTTGCTGCATGTCACCCTCTCTCTCTTTTTCCTTCTCCTGTCTATCTGTGCTATCTAATGAAGGCAAAGTTATATGATACAAAAAGATCTTTAAAAAAGCAAATTTTGAGGACACAGACTGATGTTATGCTGGATTGTATTATATAAGGTATTGCACCAGAAAGATCTTACAATATAGCAGCAGACTTGACCACAACATGTGGTTGTCAAACCTATGTAACATTGCAAAGGTAATATTTATTGCTGGAATATTGCCGTTTATTTCTGTGTTCATGATATGGCATTTACTTACTGAACATCTTATTGCACCTGGAATCCTAACTTCCTCTGTGTAGAAATATCATGCCTTTTTGTTGCTTACATATGATACTTCAGTATGCACAATGTGACTCTACTATGCTAGGGTAATGAGGATGGATCTTTTTTTGGATCATATAATCAGCACTGTCACGACAATTAGTGTTACAGCTGCCTGTGATTTAATGAAAAACATGGAAAATGATATCTCTAATTGGTGTCTATCTTTTATGCTGCAGGTGTGCGTCCTCCTGGGATTCACAAAGAGCTTTTTTTGAGTTTCTTGCTATTATTTCCGAGTAATTACCAGCCCTCTTGTACTCCATCCCTACTCCTCGAATTAAATGGGAAAAGAGACTGGGTGAAGGGCTTACCGAAAACAAAACAAAACAGGTTTGATCTCTGCCACAACCAATCTTAAAGCCCCTGCCTGCTGCTTACTGTATACGTGTTGCATTGAATCAGCACATTGCCCGGATTCCTATTTTTAACATTAAAAAAAAATGTTTTACATGCCTGAATTTGAAAAAGAAAAGACAAGCTCACGGAGATGGCAGTGGATCCTTCCTTTATCTCCTGGATCACAGATTACCTGACAGGAAGGCCACAGTATGCCAGGTTGGGGAACTGTGATTCTGGGACATTAATGAGCAGCACGGGGGCTCCACAAGGGACTGTCCTGGCTCCATTCCTGTTCACACTGTGCACGGCGGACTTCAAATACAACTCTGAGTCCTACCACATCCAGAAATATTCAGATGACATTGCTATTATGGTGTGTATCAGGAATGGGCAGGAGTCTGAATATAGGGACCTGATAAAAGCCTTCAGTGACTGGAGTCACAAGAACTGTCTCCTCCTGAACACCTCAAAGACCGAGGAAATGATCATAGATTTCTGCAGGTCCAAGCCCCCTCTTCAGCCAGTGAATACCTGTGCGGTGGACATCGAGGTGGTGCCAATCTATAAGTATCTAGGTGTACACCTGGATAATAAATTGGACTGGTCCCTAAACACAGACGCTCTCTACAAAAAGGGGCAGAGCCGCCTCTTTTTCGTGTTGTTTTATGCTGCAGTCTGCTGAGGAGGAAGCATCAGACACAAAGATGCAAGGCGGCTGGACAAACTAGTCAAAAGAGCTGGCTCTGTGATTGGAGTCAGGTTGGACACACTGGAGGAGGTGGTGGAGAGATGCACACTGAAGATGTTCGAGGCCATCATGAACATCATGCCCACAGAGCGCTTGAGATTGCCAGCATATTTCATGATTTCATAGACGCTCATCACCATCACCAAGTCATTCAAAGAGCACTACACAGAGAATCATATGCTTACCTTTACTGTTTATTTCTTTTAAACAGCCAGTAGTACATGGAGCCAGCCATCCCCCTCCTTCTCACTGCTTCGCTGTTAGTTAATGCTACTTCTTATTTCAGGGTCTCAGGCATGTTATGTCCACTCACATTCTCATCTTTCGCCTCTCACAGATTCCCAGTTCTCCTCATCATCTTCCCTTTTTTTCCTAGTATATGGGACTACTGTATACATTTGTTCAATTTCAATCATTTAGGTTATTTAGAATTGGGGGGGACAATTTGTGTTTTTCAGAAGAATCTGCACCCATGTCCACAACACCTTGACAGAGAGATACAGAAGATCCTATATACCAACAGCCATCAGGCTTTATAATTCTTTGACATATAATAGATGAGCTGACAGATAATTGAATTCTCCCTTGGGGATGAATAAAGTTATTCTTAAGTTATCTTATCTTAAATTAAAAAAAAAAAATCCAATTACCCACTAGATTGTAGTACCCTCTTTTTGAATCACTATTTTAACATGTATGGAAAGGGGTTGTTTTGCATCTGCAGTTCTATTAAAGCGATTTCAAGACAAATGTCACCATCAAGTGGTAAATATCAGCCATTACTCAACAAGCCAACTTGCTTCCACACAACGCACAGTGACTTGTAAACCAACCTTTTACACAGACTGAAGCCGCCCATTGGTCAGAGAAAGCATTCGTTGCTGCGAACTCATTTCTGATTGGTTGTTTAAAAACTCAACAGCCAGCAAGTTTTTCTGAGCGTACGTTCGTTAGCTTTAGCTCTGTGATAGCGGTCTGACTCCGACAATCAACAGGTTGGTGTTTGAATTGAAATACTGCGAGTTAGTAAACATTAACTACACACGTGAGCGTGAATTGGAGTTTTGTGCCCGCACGCAGCTCCTTTGTATTCATCTATCTCAAGTTATGGCTCTTAGTAACTCAGCAGCCACCTCGGCTTTGATTTTTAGCGTTTGCTACGTAGCATTGCGTTAGCAGGGTTAAGTTTGTTTCACCTTAGTTAGCATTAGCTACCGACTCCTGCTCGCTTGTGGGAAGGACACAACAAGTGTCTATTGACCGAACCGAGTCTTGCAAGCGGCAGTGAGCTGTCGCGACGCTCCCCGCTGTGCTCGCCTCTGCTACAAATCCGGTTTAAATGTGGCGGTTTGCTGCGTTTGTGAAGTGACGACGTGGGAGGCGCAGCACGGAGCCAACTGAAGCTAAGGTTGCTAGGCAACAAATAACCCAGAATATCAGAATAGTTTCAACACTGGCATAAAAATTATCTTTTTCTTGTGTTTCTCTAGTAGCAGATTTAGAAGTGTGTGTTGCATAACGGCACCAATAAAACCTGCACCAAATTGGTTAACCTTTGGCAGCTGACGTGATGTTAGCATACCATTCGTGCAGTCAGTTACCATGGTAACACGCCACAAGGTATAACGCTAACTACGGCGTTAACGTTACAAACAACACGGAGTAACGTTATCCAATTCTCGGTTCCATGCATCGTAATCGTATTACAATCGCATTACAATCGTAATGATGAAACGCTAACATGCTTTGATGCTAATTAACGCAGAGGACGTCCCGGTGAACGGTATGGTCAAAAAACGAGGGTGCATGTAGCTTAGTTAGCCTCCACTGAATCGCTGCTATTAGCATGACAGTTGTGTTACGTGCTTTTAACATTACGTAGAAGTTATTACATAGTAAACGCTATGTTTATTATCTCCCTTCATATGCAGCTGATCACTGTGCCGTGTGTGTTGACTAGCTCGCTGCATATTACCGTGTGAAGAACAGTATCTGTGGCACTTAATTTGTGTCTTTATATGAAGAAACAGCGCAGCGCTCTCAGCACAGTTTTATAGGCTAATCCGCTTTGTACGTCTTATCTCCAGGGATGGGAGAGCCGCCTGTGGTGATCCTCCAGCGCCTGATGAGTGGCAGGTAGTGACGGTGCAAAAGCAATGCTGTGCTGCCTGGTACAATGAAGAAGATATTCAGCTTTACTAAGAAAAAGAAACACCCGTCCGGCACTCCTGACAATGGGAGTGTGCTCTCTGTTGGCTACGATTTGAAAGAGAAGGACCTCGGGAAGGTTCACAAGGCTGCCTCAGTGGGTGATTTGGCCAAGTTGAAGCAGCTTGCTAAAAAGAATGATATCAATCAGCTTGATAAGGAGAACAGGTAAGTGTGAGGAAAGCACTTGTTGTCACATCCTTGGAAGTGCTTTTGACTGCAATGTGCCTTGGTAATGCAGTCCAAGTGAATGGCTAAATAAAATGTCATGACCTCTATCTGTGTTAAACTCTTGTCTATATTTCATGAGCACATATCTATGGAGCCTTTTCCACTTTTTCTTTAGTACATAGTAGAGTGTGTCCTCCATTGACCCTTGACTAATTGTTAAAGGATATAGTTTGGGGATCGCTTTGATACATTAGTTGAATTAAATAAAAATCTGCCAAACTGTCTCCCCAAAAATTAACGCAGCCATACAATCGGATCTCTGCCTTGTTCTTTGGAAATAATAAATCACTTTTTAAATAATTGTATTGCAAGGGCATGTGGCAGCTCTGTGGTATATTAAATATATTATATAAAGTATATTATGATTTTTTTTTTCCATAGTAAAGTTGGATTGTGGTTAAACACTGCTTAGTATTATTTACTGTCTACAACAAACTGCCAGCTGTTTTAAGCACCAAGTAAAATGTGCATGACACCCCATTGTTTCTTTTCTACTTACGTTTCAAGGTAGGATCAAGTTGCCATTTACAATTAGTGTTTGTCAGAAGTAAGTGAGTGGTGCACGTATAGCACTTGAGGCAATTTACAAAATGGCTTGAGATATATCATTAATCTATAGTATGTCTTGCTCTTCTGTGAAGTAATGGAACTTATAAGACAAGAAGTGTTGTGGATGGAAGAACGGAGAATGGAGGCCTAGGTTTTAAATAGCTGTAAAACCCTTGTAAAGATCTGTCGAAATGTTCTAGTAAGAACAAGAACTCTCTCCTTTGCCGTTACAGAACTGCACTTCACATTGCCTGCGCCAGTGGACATGCTGAGGTGGTGCAGTTCCTCGTTGAGAGCAAAGCCAAGCTTAACCTATGCGACAATCAAAATAGATCCGCCTTAATGAAGGTAATCCTGGATGATGAGACTCCACCACAGAGTGATTCTTCATTTAAAGTTATATACGTTGTGATGATCATAGCTGGCTACTCTCCTCACACATTCGTTCAAGCCTTATTCAGGCCTCTGCATTCATGTCAATCTTTCTACTGTATCAGGCAGTGCAGGGCCAGCATGAGCGCTGTGTGAACATACTGCTGGAGAATCATGCCGAGCCGAGCCTGGTGGACATCAATGGCAATACGGCCCTACATTTAGCAGCAAACATTCCATCCATTTCCACTGCTGTCCTGCTGCTGGAGCATGAGGCTGACATCAATGCACAAAATAAGGTGATTCTGTCTGTCTGTCTGTCTGTCTGTCTGCCACAGTACAATTCGTTAGCCTTGTGCCAAACATCAGGATGATCTTCAGTAAATACAGACCTAGTATCATTTTTAGATGAAAAGGGTTGGACAATATCTGACATGTCCCTCTATAGAGCTGAAACGATTGATTTATTAATGGGTTGGTCAATTTAATAAAATTAATTGGCAACTATTTTGATAATTGAGTAATCATTTTTGGTAATTTTGTAAGCAAAAAGCCCAAACATTTCCTGGTTGAATTCTTCTTAAATGTGACAATTTGGCGATTTGTCGTACATCTTCATAATAAACTGAATAGCTTTGAATTTTTCGATTGCTGGGTGGATAAAACATACCATTTGAAGATGTCACCTTGGACTCTGGGTAATTACAGAGGGCATTTTTCACTGTTTTCTGTTAGTTGCAGCCCTAACCCTTCAATTGTCTTGATAGAAAGGTATTAACAGTCATCACAGCTCATTACTTTTTATCACAATAGCAGTCTCTATTGCAGTATCCAATGATGGAGGACCTCTTAGTGTTGGTTTTACATAACAAATGGTATTGTTCCCAACAACAGGCATGGCAGCGCTTGTCAAAATAGACCAGAGCCATCATGAATATTTTAAGGGTACACACTTGTACTTCTTTTTCCATTATGAGCCAAAATATTTGTTGGGATAAAGATGTTTTGTGCTTATTATATGTCTGGATATATTGTTATGGCATCAGTGACATGTGTCTGCAGGCTACAGTGAAAATTTTGTAAAGGAAGAAGTATAAAAAAATATTAAACTGAAGCAGCAAAATGTTTCTGCTACCTATGGTGTTTGAGATACAGTGTATTATAATCGTTTCTGTTCTGATGACACCTGTCAACCACTGAATAAGGTCGCTGAATGTGACTTCATTTATAGGAGGGATTCACACCCTTGACGGTGGCAGTCCGTGAGGATCACATCGAGATGGCTGAGTTTCTCCTCAAGGAGGGTGCTGGTGTAAATTTTATGGACCAAAGCCAAAGGTCAGCACTAAAAAAAAGTGATACACTTCCAATAATCTCAATGTCGCTGATATTATTCTTCACAGTTGCTCATGTTGCTGTCACTGATTTTACCTGCAGGTCCCCATTAATGATAGCTGCTGGTAATGGACAAATTGGTATGTTGCGGCTGCTTCTGCGGTTTGACGCAGATATCACACTAAAGGATACCAAAGGATGGTCGGCTGATGACTACGCAGTGATGAATGGGCATCATCCGTAAGCTGTGCTTCTTTTCTTTGCGCCTACTGTATGTTCCAACTGTGGCATGTGCTCTGTGGGGGTGTAACGGTACAAATTCAATACAAAAAATAAAAATTCATGATTCAGTATGTACCTTGGTTATGGGGTCACAGTTTGGTACATGTTCGGTACAGCAAGGTAAACCCCCAAAAATGCCAATGCTAATTGGCTGTAACTCTTACTGTAAGATTAAATTAACTTTAATGCTGGCATATTGTCATGAAGAAAAAAAATATCAGTATGTAATGTAAAAGTAATGCTCACAATGGACTGACTGAATTCAACATAAAATGGCACATTGTAGCTGAGCTCAAGCACTTTGAACATTTGTTTAAATTTGATATTCTCTGTGATGCAAGTTTAAATAAGCCTGTTTGGGTTACAGGGTGTACTGAGCGCATGTTGCACAGTGAACCAAATGTCTGGTTTCTAATGGTTCAGGCTGAATACACATACCGTTACACCCCTAGTGCTCTGTAATGTATGTATTTGCTGCATGTGAGTGAAACACAGAACTGAAACAAACAACCAAAGTCCACAAATGGATCATTTCTTTTGATAATTCATTGGTTAGTCTTGTTAAGGCTTATGACATTATGACATTTCCACTGTCTCAACTCTCTTGTAGTTGTTCCCTCCTGATCATTGAGCACAGTACCCAGAGGAATGATGGACCGTCACTATCACATCAAGGTCCGAGCAAAAAGAATAAAAAAACACTGTTGGGCAGTCCTTCCCAAGATGTTGAAGCAGGCTTCTCCTTGGGAGGACCAGCCACTGACAAAGATGGTAAGGTTTGTTTTTATTACATAGCACAGTGAATGAAAGTGGTAGTTATTGTGACTATTCATTATTGACTTTGATTATTTGGTTTGTTCCTCATGCATTACCTCTTGACTGGATCTAGAGCATGGAGCAAATGAAGCAGGGGGAGGTATTACTTTGCTTAGATGAGCTTTTTTAGTAAATTTAGTTAAAAGCCATCAGTTTCATGCCAGTAAAGGTCATTAACAGTTACTAAGGATAGATAATTAACCTTTTCCTGTTTTCAGGAAAGGCCCTGTTAGGCTGCTTAGATTGTGGCACTTTGAGCATCATACTTTCATCTGCATTTTAAGATTTAGATGCCCTCAAGATATGACATTTGCCTTTCAAAACCTGATTCATTTGAGACTGAAAATCTGCTTTGTTGCAGATTTTGAAGACAATTCTCAGTCCGAGTCATTAAGTCGGTGAGCACAATATTTTTTCTTGTGATCTGCAACTAACAATTAATATTGGCTTCTCAGCTCTAACCATTCTTCTTGCCCCCTTAGTGTTTCAAAAAGTGCTGCAGATGAATGGCCTTCATCAGAAGATGATGATGAATCAGCTTTAATCGAAAAGGTTGGTGCCGCTATTTTTCTTGTAAAGTGTGTTTTCCCTACGTTTTGTTCTGGCCTTCATTTGAAATGCTGTCTTTCAGAAACCACAGAAGGTAAACCTCAGGAAAATGATTGCATCTAAAAGAGGAGAAGGTACTGAGACTCTTTTAACTGTATTCACTTGTTGGTGTCCCTCCGTAGTTTGTGGTAGTAATCTTTTATCCCTCCTTACCCTGTAGCCTCTGCACTGCCTGACAGATCGCTGAGCGGTACAGAATCAGAGCCAGAGAGTGATAATAGAGTCCAGAGAATCCCATCCCTTCTGAAGGCTTTACCATCCAGCAAAGCTCCACAGCTCCCAGTAGATCCCTCTCCCGTTTCCTTCCTTTTCAAAGCACCCCAGATGACCTCTTCTCCTCTTCCAAGCTACAGAAAGGTATATTTGTGCCCAATCTTTGCCTCTTGCATTTCTGTGACATCTGTCTCTCCTTTTATTTTTTCCCACAAATGCTTATAACAAGCAGACGAGCAGGATAAAAGCAAACAGCCCTCAAGTAGTAAAGCAAGATCAGACTCTCCAGAGGGAAGCCCAGAAGGTGAGGACTCTGAGGAGGAGGAAGAGGAAGAAGAAGAGGAGGAGGAGGACGATGATGAAGATGATGAGGATGAGGATGATGACGAAGAAGAGGAGGAAGAGGAAGATGATGATGATGAAGATGATGATGAGGAAAGTGAAGAGGATGATGGAGAAGAGGAGGAAGAAGAGAATGAATGTGAGGAGGAGGAGGACAGTGACAAGTGTGTGGCTTCTGTCCAAGCCAACACCACTGAATTTGAAGATATGCAAAAACCCTCTGTTACAGGTGACCTTAAGATCATTGACAGTGCTGATGCTCAAAACAGACCTACTACTGACATCTCTCACAACAGTGAAACTAGTCCTGGTGTTGCAGGTGAGACTGTAGATGCCCCAGAGAAAGATGCCAAAACAGAGACTCAAAAAAATGAAGCCCCACCTGGAACAGCAGGTTATGCACTGCCAGCAACATTGGATTTAGAGGAGGATTGTGTCGTGTCAGCCATTAGGGTAGAGTCTAAATTCTCTGATGAAGATGACAGTCTTGGGAAGGAATGCAATCTGGAATCACCAGGATGCCCCACACCATCCAGACGCCGCACAGAAACCCTTTCACCAACCGGGGTTCAGGAGGAAGAGTTTGAGGAGATGGAAAAGGATGATGATGACTCTTGGAGCAATAAACAAAACAGTGGCGATGAAGAGGATAATCAAAGAGGAGGATTTGGTCGCAGCACCGTACTCGCCAATAGAAAAAATGTGCCAGGGGATGGTGTCGAAGATACAGATGGTTCCTCCACTGCTGAAGATGCTGCTGGATCAAATAAAGACGCTCTCAAAGAGGGGAAACGCAGATCCTCATGGGGCTCCTCATTAGAGGACAGTGATGCTGACCTACCCAAAGAAGAAGAGGTAAACGATGGGATTCTCGATCAGGAAGATGACGTTCAAGCATCAGATTTACAACCAGAAGCAGAAGCAACACTGCACTCAAAATGCTCACAACCTCAACCAAATGAAGACCACCGGGACACCTCATGGGACTCTCATCAGCAGTTGTACCATCTCCAAAATGTGTCTCACCTCAGCAAGTGATAGATGAACCTGTGCCCTCTTTGGGATTACGTTCAACAAGCACTCCTCAGGCCAAAAACAGACCATCAGAAGCAACAGTGGATGAATCAGAGTGGGATTCTTGTTCTGAAAAGAATGACCAAAATGCTGATGGCTCCCTCACTAAAGCTGTCATACAGTCACCAGTTTCTGAACACATATTGTAACAGCAAAGGACACTGGAGAGCAGCAGTGTTTTGGTGGCTCTGGGGGAGAAGATAAAGAAAGCACTGAGAAAGAGTCAAATGACCCCTCTCCTGCTGTGTCATCAGTACATGAGGAAGAAAAAACATCCAGAAGCCAAATACTAGATAACGATGATGTTGAATCAAATGGCAAGTCATCACAAATTGAAGGAAAATTAGACTCAGAGAATGAGAAAGGTGATGATAGCAGTTGGGACGATGAAGACGAAAGTGATGAATCAGAAAAGCAGAATGCAATGGTGACAAAAGATGATGAAGTTGAGGCCTGTGGTAATGTCTTGAAGGCATATGATTCTACCCCGACCAAGTCGAGGCCCGCAAGTGCAATAGACAAGACGTTGCAGGAAGATGAAGATGATGAAAAGGCTCCTCAGTCTGTTATTGATGGAGAGGATGAGTTTCCAGAAGATAATGAGTTGGAGGAGGAAAAGCTGGCGGGTGTTAAGAAAGACGGCCAAGACGATGAGACTAGTGAGGACTCTGACAGCCAGGATGAAAAGTTGCAGTACGATTTCACCAGCGCCACAGTCAAAGTGTCTGATGATGACGGTGAAGACGAGGCTAGACTAACTTCATATGTTCCACTTGAAAATAGAAATGCCATCGTCCCCCAGACAGATGACCTCAACGAAGAACCAATAAGGGAAAAGATTCCCATCGCTGGTCAACACCGAGATTCAGACGGAAACACATTGTCTGATGAAGCGTTACCTCAGACTGACATCGATGACATTGATCTAGACTCGCCTGATGAGGCTGAGAGCATAGGCATGAGAGGTCAAGAGCTCAGAAACATTGAGGAGCCTGTTGTTCAGGTAAAACAGGAACACAACTGGTAGTTTTTAGCTGTAGTATAGCAGTTTCTGAAATGTCTCTTCAAGCACCTCACACACTTTCATCACACTCATTTTTTCACGTGCTTGTTCCCAGTTTGCTTTTCCTTTCATGTGAGAGGCCTTTTCAGGACACAGGCACTAGCAGAAGTACGTTTTAAAGAACATGAACATGAGTATACAACTATTTTTAAACACAGAAAGAAGATTCCACTGAGGATGAGGATGATAATGACCAAGACGAGGAGGGAGATGATGATGATGAGGAGGAAGAGGAAGAGGAGGAAGAAAATGTCTCAGATGAAAATGATCAACCCGAAGAGTCTCGAGAGCCCCTCGACGCCACTTCAGCTGCTCCTGAGACAGAAGTCTCTAAAGATAAGAAAAGAGGTATGAAAATTAATTATTATCGATGCTCTGAACAACTGCATGTGCTTCACAGAAATGTACAATACCACAACCTCAACGTATACTATCTGTATTAAGTTTTCATCAGCTTTCCTGGACTGTAAGTTACTGTCTTTGTTAACGTTATACACAATCTGCCTTTGTATTTGTCCATATATTTATCTTCAATTTGTATTTTGTATTGTCCATAGAATCTCATTATTATAGCACTGTTTATACTCTTTAATTTAATCACCTTTCATTTGCAATACCTGCCCTGTTTACTATTTACTATTGTCACAGCTCTCTGTAGTAGTTCTGGTGGTCAAACGATAAATTTAATGCCCCGTATGTCGTAGAGACATGAAACTTTGCACAGAGATGCCTCTCCTCATGAGGAACAAATTTGCCTCAAGAAACCATAACTTCCGGTTATGTAGATTTTCCGCCATTTTGAATTTTTTGAAAAACATTTAAAATGGATCTCTTCCTAGGAAGTTTGACTGATCTGCATGAAACTGGGTGAACATAATCTAGGGACCAATATCTAAAGTTCCCTCTTGGAAGTTGGAAAACTTACTAAAACTGAGCTTCTATAAGGCAATGAATATTGCGGAGGGCGTGGCTCATCACATGAAGGTGTATAACATCTCAAGGGTTTCACCCATCACCACACAACTTTGTAGGCATATGACCACACATAATCTGAGGGGGAAATTTAACTCTAATTGGCAACTGGGTGGCGCTATATAATAAAATAAAATGCGACTGATCGCTGTGGCTCCCCCTGTGGCCCAATGTTGTTTTTTTCTCATTTTTGGTATGACTAAGTCATGGCATGGTATGCTGTACTCAATGGGTATGGACTAGTCTATATATTAATCACAGTTCTGTTAATATGGCTACCTTGAACAACTTTCTGACAACGCACATGCCACTTTGCTCCTTGATGTTGTTTTGATGTTGTTTAATGGTCAAAGATGCCTCTTTAGTAACTGTAGTAACTATTAGTGCAATGTGTCATGCAGTAGGAAAAAGTAGGGAGGCATAAAGAATTGTTTTGAATTGAATCAAAGCAACACAAATGTAAAATCAAATTGTTTTGCAACTACCATTGCTTTCCAGTTATATCATTGTAATGAACCTACATCTTGCTGAAATAGATTTCCTTTCTGAGCTGGGTCTGGAGAAAGGAGAGGAAGAGCAGGATTCTTGGGACTCTGAGGTACAGTAAAGACACATTTTGGATACCGTGTGTTTCCCACAGAATAATTTTCTATTTGTATTTGTGTCTGGGGTGGATTCTCCAGGACTGTCTCCATCAGTTCAGTGTTTGCCCGGTTAGCACGAGCTAACACAGCAGCAGTAGCTAACATCTGACACTGTTAAACAGTCCCAACAAACTCACACTGCAATGACTGAATGTTAAGAAAAATAAAAACTCAATATGTGTGATATGTGTCAGTGTTGATACCTGGCAGGCTGTTTGCCACACAGATTCTTACATAATGATTTTTTTTCTCTTTCAGTCCCACTCTGAAAATCCCAACATGTCACATGAGGAAAAACAAAGCTTGCATACTCAGGATCAAGAAGACCAGTCCACTGTAAAAGAAGAGACTAAAGACAGTAGGTCAACTTTACTTATTTCTGTAGTTTGTTTTCGAAGCGATCAAATCATTCCAGGCACCATTTCATGCTGCAGAAACAATGTGACCTTATTTAATCATGATCATAGAGAAATGTGCTTTACTGTATGAGGGCATGCACCAATTTTGTTTGTGAGCAATGGTTCAAGCTTTCTGTTTTTAGTGAAAATATGATGTAGAATGTGCAATTCAATATAATTTACATCAATTAAAACAGCCTTTTCAACAGTAGGTTATTTCACAGTGTTAAAAGTAAACACTCCAAATGTGTCCCAGTTCAATTCCTGTTGCATCAAGAAAACTAAAAAAGGAAAGGACATGACCTCAGTGACGACATTCAAGTTTTGTACTCGCTCAATGGAGCAGGCCTGGCAAATCATATTATAACTCATCTTGTCTTTGTTGTTTCATCCTTAAAAAAAATATCCTTCCGCCAAAATAAGAAAGACACATTAAACGATGTTCACTGATGTCAAGCCCCTGTTTGCTCCAAGCTACATCATGATACATGAGCAAACAGGGCAGGTCTGATCTGTTACCACTGACCAGACTGCAATCGTAATCAGTTCAGTGTATGAATGGCTCTGATTAGAATTAGCCTTGCAATTTGTCTCACTCATTTATGTTCATGCTAACGTTAGTCATCCAGCCCTTGCCTATATTATTAGCCAGCACACAAAGATTAGGTTTGAGAGGCTGTAACATTTGCTGTCACTCACCAACACTGCAGCTCTCTGCCTGTTTCTTCTACATCTATATTAGTATTATTTCTTACTAAAATTTACAGTTTTATCTCCCATTTAATGTAACGCATCTGCTGGCTAATTTTAGCTAAACAAAGTACAAATGCTTACTTTCATTGACAAAGAAAGTAACAAGTACTGGTGAGTAATAAAAGTCCAGATTTATAATAATCCCCTGATTTTATCTGGAAGTTGCCTGAAGTTAGCCCTCCTGAATATTATTAAATATTATCAACAGATGGAAGGTTGGTTAGTTATTAAAATATATAAAACACTATAAAACAAATAAATGTAGCTTACAGTACGGTTAGCTATCTTGGACCCAGCAGGGGCCTGGTTGAGCTATATGCAGCTGACAGACAGAGCCATGATCTGTATGGAGACCAATAACAAGAAAACTGAATGCGCAAATTTAGATAAAAAATATCAGTCAACATCATTTAATGTATGTTTTTTAAATTTGTTTTTTAGTCAAAGGCGAAAAAATTGAAGCTATAATGGTTGAAAGTGTGATTTGCCATGGCCGCCCCATTGACTCCAATAGAACTGGCACCAAAGTCTGGCTCCAGTGCACAGCTCAAATGCTGTCACTGACATCATGTCCTTTTCTTCTTTTATGTTATATGAATGACATCAGCTGACAGAAAGTAAACGTGGACCCAAGATGTCTAGAAATGCAATTCCAGTGAAACTGTCTATATGTGACATTTCTTTTGTAGACTTGTTGTATATTCCCTCTTTTTTAAGAGGGGAAGGAGGCAATAGGATGGCAGTCGTAAAGCTTCGGGGGAGTGTAGGCAGGCCAAGAGGCAGCCAGGGAGAGGGTATGAATGTCTTGGCTCATAGGTCTGAGGAACAGCATGTTAATCATACCAGAGGCCCTGACCATCACCTTATGATCACCATAAGAGAATGCATGCAGCATACACTACTCCACCCTGCCTGCTACCCTTGAACCCCACTTCCCTAAATTTGGGGCCCACAAGTTCTTCTTAGCTTGCTTGGTTTCAGCAGGTTTTGGCTTAAATGACATTAATAAGTGAGTGCAGCACTTGTGACTTGTGTCCCCATAAAACCCGAATGAGGAATCGTAATGCGCATCTGATGCCTAACCATGTATCTTCATGCTAATTAACCATGAGTTCATTTGCATGGGAATGCTTCCTACAGTGTTCTGGCAAACTCATCCAGCTTCATCAGAATATTGGTTTTTTTTTTGTTTGTTTGTTTGTTTTTACAGAAGAAGTTCATTGTGTTGTCTCAAACCTGACATGTCTTATCTCTTGTGTCTGTAGCTGGAAATGATAATGAAGGCGAACATGTTGATAAAGATGATACTATACAGAAAGAGGTAGGTTCAGCAACTACGTGCGGTGAAGGTTTAAAGGATTATGATCTGTTGGGATCAAACAGCAATGTTTTTCCTCTCTACTAGACTGAAAAGGCAAAATGGGAACCACTTCGTGTTTTGAGCAAACTTGAAGGAGATAATGAACGAAAGACAGGTAAATAAAATAATCTGGAGCACCCTATAGGGCTAAGAATTTGTTTATTTTATACTGTTTGTTCTGAACATGGTACTTTGTTTCTCTTTGACAGATTTAATGGAAGAGCTTGGTCTGGGTGATGTTGATGACCTTGAAGGTAAGATGAAATATTGAATTCTCCAATTTGATTTAATATTTTTCAGATTTGTATATGTGACCGAAGGCAGTGGATCATCCAAAGCCCTGATCAGACAGAGCATGTTTTAGCAGCAGGGACGGCTTTTTCTTCTAGTTTTCAATAAGAGTTTTGCTTGCTGTTAGTGTGTTGCTGAGTTTTTTGCATTTTTCTGTCCTATATGCCTCAAGTAAAAAAACTCAACTCAGAGTGGAAAAAACACCTGATTTCATTGGCATGTCCTCCCATTGTCCAGTCAGATTTGGTCAAAGGTGGGCCTTCTGTTGTGGTGATGACAACAGGTGGTAGTGTAAAATCTTGACATAACGTTAACTCACTTTCGTCATTGCCCTACTCAGCAAGCTGCAAGTTATGTCTCAATTTGTAGCCTCAACTTCTCTTTAATGTTTTAAAAACTGTATTTAGGCCTGACAATTGACTGCATATTGTCAAACTGTCCCCAACTCATCCTAAAATAAGACTTGACCCAACCATCATCCAGTCGAAGCTTCTGGACAAGCTGGTTGTACTCTCTGTGATTTATCTTCTTCCTGAGTGTCTCATCTACCCACACTGATCTCCATTTCCCTGTGTCCAGTCCCCAAGTGCCCTCTGCATATCCATGTTTTATGCAGATTTTAAAGCACAGATCTGAGTGGTTAAGCTAGGGATGGGTGACTTGTCGGTTGCATAGAAACAATTTAAAAAAGACGCAGCAAGCTCCAAAAAGTGCTCTATCTGATCGGTGCAGGCAATGCGATACGCTGCACATTTTGCAACCTGCAAAACGGGCTCTGTCTGATTGGAGCCTGATGCCGCTGTCTGCCTCTAAACCTAATGCACATGGATCCTTTACAGGGTCACTGCTATTAAACTGTGATATTGCAATGTCTGTGTTATGGGAGTTTCACTTTCAAATACTGAGGAGCCACTGTCTTTTTTAAGCTTTTGGTTAAAGTGGTCTATTTACACGCAACACTCACTTCACTACCCTTTTTATGTTTCTGTCATCACACTTTTTGAAGCTAAAAAAGCAGGTCAGTAAACATGAGCTAGCTGATTACACAAAGTGAACTACACTGGTAGCTTTAGTTCCTCGTTTGAGATTTCAGTTTGGTGGAGTGCAGTAGCTTTACAGTCTGTCCCAGATCTTTTCCATTGAGTGGTGGCATTGTTGGGTGTTGTGGTTGTCCCAGTGTAAATTGACCTCCTATCCTTAGCAACATCAGTGTCATATTTTGTCCACTGACTTGCAGCTTCTTGTGTTCATGACACAGATGCATCAGACTGGGACTCGGCCAGTACTGCCAGTAAGAGAACCCTCCCTGGCCGCAGGCTGGGCTCCTCCCCTGGATTTGAGGAGTTCCCAGAATGCTCCTATCCACCTGTTAAAGAGCAGGACGAGGACGTTGCTCCAGCAGCGCCCTTGACACCTCAGAGGAGCATTAGCTCCAACAAGACACCGCCCCCCAGCACACCCCCCCAACCTGTGCCCCAACCTCGAGCAAGAACGATGGTTCCTCAGAAACCAGAGAGTGAAGAGGGTAAAGCCTTTTAAGTCCCTCTGCAGTCTTGCAAACATATTTATCCATATATTATTACAGCATTTTGTTTTTCTTTCTTGCATTGCTCTCAGACTCAGATTGGGAACCAGACAACACGACACCTCCTTCCAACACAGCCAAAACTGACAATCAGCTGCAAAACATAGCTGAGCTTCAGGCGGTGGGTACACCAGGTAAGGCTCAGTGGGCTCATGAGTATGCCTACAGAGATTTGTGTGCACATGCGCTGCGCTCTGAAATAAAGGCTCTGTGTCTCCTTAGGTTCCCCTGAGCTCTCACTGATGGCAAGGGACAGTAAAAGTAATGCAGCATCTGACAAGCAGGATCAAAAGGTGAGAAATACTCTGAACAGACCATCTCTAACATAATCCTTATTTTTAGCCCTGGCATTTTTGTCCCAGACACAACATCGCCATTCATGCTCTCCTAGTCACAGGGAAATTGAAAGACATCATTAAGTCATAGCTATTGGTTAATACGTGCACATTTCAAAGTAGAGTTATGTTAGAAAAATCCAATTTTAATCACATAAAATTGGATCTACTAAGTCATCTAGTTTGTGACATTAGGCTTTAGGAATCCTCAGAGCCTGTGTTTTCCCTCTGGCCAGTTCTACATGAAATGTGTGAAAAGCAGTGTTTTGGAGCCGTTTAGGCAAAAACAGTGACTCCCCATTTTTGTAGTTTTTGGCTCACCAGATTGGTCCTTCTGTCATCCCAGACATTTGGGGGAAAACTGGGTAAAGCATTTTTAAATGTACTTTTGCTTTTGTGGGACATGGCTCCAAATTTTATAAGCATGACAGACTGACTTTGGCAAAAATCTTCGCTGTGCCAGAAATTACAGATTGTTTCAAAATGTAACACATAAAGGCCAAGGAAGTTCTAACTTATGCCTAGTAACTCAATTGTAAATATAATTAGAATGTAATTTGCTTACATTATTAGAAGGGTTATGAGAATGCGATGTTGAAATGCCTCCATATTGATTTGGGTATTGTTTTTTATGTGCCACATGCATAAGTCCAATCTTGCTCCCCAAGTGTGACATGAGTCCAAACTTGTTTTTTTGCATTTTTGTCTTGTCTGTTTTGTGTTTTTCCTTGTCCACCCATGCCATCAAAGGAGATAGATGATGCTCTAGATACATGTGAGTTAGATCTAAAAAACCCACATCCATCTGGCCATGTGGGCTCTGGCGGTGGAGTACAGGATATTGGCTTTAAAGATCAACGAAGTCCTAGAGAAAGAGACGGAGCAGGTGAAAATGTCCCGTGGGAAAATCGTTATGAGAAGCTCTGGGTAGAGGTGGAGAAAAAGGAGGCAAAATCCACCTTCAAGAATGTTGCTGGTGAATTAAAAGAGAGGTTCGGAGAACTGCTTAAATCAAGACGTTCCGCTGAAGACGCCCCAGAAGAAGAGCAGGCCACGGCTGAGTCTACTTCTGCAGAAGAAGAGTCAAGTGATGAAGAAGAAGGGGAAATCATTGTGCGCCCGATGGCCAGAGCAAGGAGTACTGTCCTTCTTACCATACCTGAGCAGAGGGAGTCTGGACTGGAAGACTTGCGACAGAGTCAACCGACAACTCCTTATGTGAGGACAGGATGCAGGTCCGTGAGCCGCCAGCTGGTGAGACCAACATGTGTCAAGACCCGGATCTGTTGACTGATGATGCTCTGGAGGAGCGCAGGTCTCTTCCAGTACGACCCACCACAGCACAGAGAGACAGCAGCATAGATCCTGTTCCCACAGCTTTTGCTGATGTTAACACTGTACCCGTGTCTGATATTGACTGTTGCACATTCTTAAAATATGAGGCCAAACTTGAGCCATCCCAGAAACCATGTCTGGACCTTACCTGGAAGAACAACACTGCTAATCAAGATGAGGCTGAGAAGAACAATGCGAGTTCAGAGGAGGATCCTGAGGAATTCACCAAGTCTCGCCCCCCCTCAATTAGCAGACCTTCAGCATCTGTCCCAGGTGTTTCTGATGAGGAGCTGGAAGAGGACATGGAAAGATTTAAACATGAGGTAGGGATGCTGAAGGTTGTCTTCCTGGATATGGAGAAAGAAAAGGCCCAACTCCAGAAAGAGGTAGAGGATGGCCGCCCCTCTTATCGTCCCTTCTTGATCGCCTCTCTTTCTCTTCATTTCATCCATGTACTTTATTTCATTTCTTTTAATCTGCTGTTTCGAAGGGCCCAAACTAGCCATACATAATTACATCATCGTCTCATTTCTTTCTGTTAGTGTTGTTCATTTTCCATGTCTTGATATTTATTTTCTTTTGGTTTGACTCCAAGTAGAAGTGCATGTTTCTCCTTATATTTCTTTGTGTCCATTTAATTAACATGTAAAATTGAACCACCACTTGTTTGGTCATTTGCACTGCACTCAAGTAACCTATACAAAATATTGTTTTTTGGCACTATTAATTGTACTCCAGAACTAAACAAAGTTGTGTGTCCTTTAGTTGTGACTTATCCTTCATCATGCATGGACCTTGCATGTATCCTTACATTGAATAGGTTCAGTTGTATGAACTGTCTTTTCAAGGTGATATTGTGTGAAGATTGTGAAAAAAGCCTTCTTTTCCCACGAAAGAAGTGCCGTTGTTGTGCTGTGACATTTGCTGGATTTTGTTTTTGTCTTTTAATGCATGTTGAGCTAAAAGGTCCAGTGTGTAGGATTTAGAGGCATCTATTGGCAGAAATTGAATATAATATTCATAACTATGTTTTTGTCAGTGTATAAACACCTGAAACTAAACTGTATATCTACATATGGAGTTGGTCCTCTTCCATGGAGTCCGCCATGTTGTTTCTACAGTAGCCTAGAATGGACAAACCAAACACTGGCTCTAGAAAGGGCTTTTTAGTGTTTTTACGTTGCCACTGTAGTTTTACTTCTCCTACGAATTTGGCACAAACGAGAAGTTACAGTTCACCTCACTGCTAGAAGCCACTAAATCCTACACACTTGACCTTTAAGTTAGTCTTTATACATGCAGGATTTTTTTTAAAAGAATATTGATCTCCAGGGGATGAAAACATTTATTGTTTGGCCAACCTTTTGTTAAGCATAGAGGAAAAGAGAGAACAAATAATTTCTAGTAAGTGCAAATAGCCTACAGTATAAACTGCCACAGATAATACTTAAAGAGATAGTAATACTGTGTGTTGAGCTTATGTAGTGAAGAAAATCGTCACTCTCCTTTTTTTAGGTTGTAGTTTTAGTTTTGAAAGACCACTGTCTCTTCTAGTATTTGGATGTTTACCATTCATATCAGACTTTCAAAAATTGGATGAGATAATTCACAGTTTAGGTATTGAGAATGCCGCAGCAAGCATTGTAATGCATTGAAATGTGCATCCTTGTGATTAACTGAAAATACCATGTCAAATAGGGTAACTACACTAAGGTGTTAGGTCTCCAAAGGGAGGGGTGACACTAAATTATGTATGACAAAGTGTTCAAGTCCCTGCTCCAAAATGCATTTTAAAAAGGCTGGTCCCAACCTCTGTCAGTCAGGAATCAACTGTCAAGTCCAGTTATCAAATATTTACCCCTTGTCTTTTCAGGTTGGCAAAGAGACGACAGAGGCTGCGATGGAAGTGCAAAAATCCAGCACTTCCTGGGATACTGGTGGAACGGCGCGAGAAGACGTTGGTACTAAGAAACCTGAGAACAGGTTAGGATGCCTGTCAAGTAAAGCTGGAGCAGTTCAGCAGGAACAGCAGCCTGCAGCCACCAAGAGGTATGCATTGTTTTGCATTTGTGCAGCTATCATTATGTTAACTATTGCTGTTACAATTTCAGAACAACACATACACAGTCCTCTAGATTCAGATCAGATATCCACAAGAATAGATTTCATCTGTGTGTGTGTGTGTCCTCTAAACCATTTTATAAGGCCCCTGTTATAAATACTCATTAGCTACATTTGTTTTTCAGTGACACATTGAACAGAAAGAGCCCAGTCCAAACCTTATTTTATTGATTCCATGTAATGAGGTTTTCTTCAGTGATGCCTTCAAGGGCCCCAAAGTGTAGATGTCACAGCTCATTGACTATCAGGTTTATTGCTCTCCATAGCACCAACGGGGCACCAGTGCAATTGCATCTCCCACTCCAGCAGACCTACAGTAGCAACAAACAGGAGGGGCGAGCTGTAGAGGAGACCCTACAGCCGGAGCTGGTCAGAGGGGCCCAGCGCAGCAGAGCCCCTCAGACCAACACTCATGTCAATGGAGATCCTCTCTCTGTGTTTGATGATAGCACTTTAAGTGAAGTGTCGGACGATGAAGGAAGGTATATATGCAGTATGCCACTTTTTTTGTATCAATCAAACCTCTCTGTCACTAACCTGTGAGGTGGGTTCAGACTGAACGCAAAGTTAATTATAAATGTAGCATGACTGCGTAAAACGTCAGTGGAATGAAGTGAGAGGATGTGAACAGTCACAGATTTGCTGCAGGGAGAGTGAATAAAGGTGTCTGAAAAATGGATCAAAGAGAAAAATCACACTAATCTGAAACCTGCAATTGTTCACTCAGCTTCACTCAGCAAACTAATGTGGTGTCTACAGTAGTACGTTGGTTTTTATGGATTAATACGCAGAAACGTCATCATGCAGAAACCTACATCAGTTTGTAGAAGAGCTTGGGAGAATGGCATTTTGACTCTGAAACATACAACTTACACCAAAATCTGTATTTTCACATTTGAATACATAAAGAACACAACTGGAAAGCTTCAGAATGATATAAAAACCTTTCATAATTATAATAATAGAGCTGCCCTTTTCATGAAAATACAAGGGGAAGAGAAAAAAGAAACAGGAGGAACATAGGATCAGCTGGAGTAGTTATAGTTATAAGCACTGGTAGTTTGTGAGGAATAAACACAGACTTCTAATGAATAAACCAAGGTAGAAATTTGCTTTGCATTCAGTCAAAACAAACCTTTACAATATTGGTGGTGGGCGATCAGTAGGATGCACTTTTTACCTGATTTTAATTATTCTCCTCCCTGCTTTACATAGTTGCATGACTAACCACTGATTTTCAAAAAAAAAATACTAGTATACTGCATTATACCATTATACTTCCAACAACTCTTCAGTGCAGCTGTCCTGCACGTCAGTTTTCCAAATAACCTGTTTTTCTTTGCTCCCTCTGTTTCTGTGCTGGCTCAGGTTTCCAACCAGTGGAAAACAGAAAGACGAGGTAAAACACAAATTCTGACAGTATGGTTTAAGGTTTACGTTCAGAGTACAAAATGAGAAACTGAACAGTATTATGACCCCGGTTTAATTCCAAACTCAGAACCCTGAAGAAGTGGAGATGGCAGAAGACTTTGATGAGCTCACTCAGTCGTCGGACACAGCCACAGATGACATCGACTCTCCCACTTCAGGATATCGTCACGCATCCCTCCTTATTCAGAAGCTGGACTCAGCCACTCTGGGTACTGAGTCATCTAATTCAAATGCTAATTTATGTCATGATAAGTAATTGTTTCTGCCTTTTATGATTTTGTAATTTCATCATTTAATTTGCAAATTAAGGCAAACATGATCTACTTTGAAATCAAGATGCTTATATGCTCATTAAGTAATGAGATTTTGAAGATTCCCTTACAGGCTCTGCCATATTATATCTTACAGACTCGAGAAGCATGGTGAAGCTGCAAAACATTTTCCATGAATACGAGCGCTCCATCCAAAAGGCAAGGAGTCGCCATGGGTACCTGGCAGACAAGGTGAGCCAGCTGGAAATGGAGAGGTCGGAGTTGAAAGGCTCTCTGGAGGAAGTTAAAGATATTAAATCTGCCTTGGAGCGCTGCCAGCTGGAATTGCAGACTGAAGTCACAAACCTCAAGTGAGAACCATTTTCTTTCCCTTGAGTACTCTGTAGCCATTTCTGTACATCACATCTCATGTGACTGCATATTTTGTGGATCTTTTTTAATTTTGATTTGCTGACTTGACATTTCTGTCTCAAACTTGGTGAAGATTTCAGCTGAAACAGGAGCAAGAAAATCGCCGCAACGCCACCATGATGTACAATACGACCAAAGATAAGCTGAGGAGGACGGAGGAGCAGCATCAGTTGGAGGTTCAGGAGAGACAGAAGGTGGAGCTCACCCTCAGGAATCTGGAGCTGGAGATGAGAACTCTGGTCAACAACATGAAACAAGTACACACTCTTAAACTTTGCTTTTCTATCCAAAATCTACAGTGATTTTGGTGTGCTGTTTGTCATTACATTGATGTTTGCTAATTTCGTATTAATAATGTGATGACTGTTGATATTAAGATAACATTAAGTTACATTGGTGGATAATATATCAATCACCCAGCTTGAAGAGGACCACAGTGAGACCCAGAGACTGCTGGCTCAGGAGCGCAGTGCTCGGACACTGCAGGAGAATTTGCTCAACAGCCATCTCCGTAAGCAGCAAGAGATAGAGGACGAAAACAAAAGAAACATCAGCAAAAGCAACGAGGTAATCCTCACAGAGTGGTATCCGACATTTTAGAAACCCTTAGTTTTCTTTAAGGTAAAGATGTTTTACAGAAGATTATTATTTGTAATGATACAGTTTGGGAATGAAATATCCGTTTTGAAATCAAATCTTAAAGAAAACCTGTTGACTCAAGACAATATTAACTTTCTCCCATTCTTCACAGGCCTTGTCTCAGCTCACTGAGGCCAGTGACAGGGAGAGGGAGCTGCTTCAGCAGAATGCCACCTTCCAGGAGCAGCTGACCATCCTGAGAACAGACCTTGAGCGTTCACAAGCCAACAGTAGTCTCAAAGAAAGCCACCTCATGGAGGAGAACGAGGCCCTCAAGGAACAGCTGGAGGATGCTCGGCGAGATCTTAAACTCAACAGCGAGGCCCTGACCCAAACTGTCTTTAACTGCAATAACCAGGTGACCGCCCTGAAGTCTGAGTTAACTATAATAACAACCCGACTGGAAAATGAGCGGCAGACTCGTGAAACGCTGGATGCAGAGGCTGGATCCATTCGTAGTCGCTTGGCTGAAGCTGTAAAGGAGACGGAGCGTTGCCTGGCAGGTCACACAGACACAGAAAGAGCTCTGCTGCGGGAGAAAGAGGAGCACCAGCGTCTTAAAGACAAACTCACAGGTTAGTTGTGGTAGGAATGGATGGACAGCTCCGAGCTCACGCATGCCCGACCAGGCCATGTGTTTGGCGTTTTGTTTCAGACACATTCATACTTAAAAGACATAAAAGCTACTTATCAAACAGGCACCAGTGTGGAAGAGCAGTTTGTAATCTGAAATGTACCTTATGTGTAGATATGAAGATTCATTACCAAAAGACAAAACTATTTTTTCATCTCTCCAGAAGGAAGACGCATTTGCTTCTACCATTGTTTGTTTTTCTGTTTACCGGAAGTAAACATGGACCCAAGCTGTTGCCTAGCAATGCAACTCCAGTGAAACAGGCTATACATGTGACAGTATTCGGGTTTCTTTGAGAGTACTCCAGCTAGCATGTTTGAGTTACTCATGAATGGATTAAGGTCTTAGCCGCATATCTGAAAACAGGATATGGTGTTTACATGCTCAAACACATAAACGGGATACTTCAAAAGCCAGATTATGAATGGGTTATTCATTTCCATGTCAACTTGCTTTTGTTGACTGGGACGCTGAGTGGCCGTTGGATGGGTTGCTCTGTCTGGGCCGGAGCTGCTGTGGTCAGTGCCGACTGTGGAGGCTTGTGTTTAATTGTATAAGCTGCCTTTTGGTTATCTTTTTGTCTTGCAATCCTTTTTGCTGAACTGGGAGCTTGTTTTTTTAACTTTAAGGTTTTTTAATTCTACAGGTGAAGCAGCCAGTCACCGTGAAGCAGTCAGCAGCCTTTCCCAGAAGCTGGCCAAGGCAGAGACTCAGGCAAACAGCATGGAGAATGAAGTTCATCGGGCCACGCTGCAGCTGACAGAGAAAGGTCTGCTGCTGGAGGTCCTGCAGCGGGAGAAGGACCAGGCGGCTGCACGTATCAAGGAGCTAGAGTCGGCTCTGCGGGCAGAGAAGGAGCTGGTCAGCCGTGCCGGGGCGCGCCAAGAGGCCACACAGGAGCGACTAGCCCAAACCCAGAGCGAGGGCATGTTACTACGGCAACAGCTAGAGGAGGCCCAAAACAAAGGTGTAGCAAAGGAGCGTGCTGTGACAGATGCTCAGGAGCGCTTCAGTGACATTCTCTCCAAGCTGCGCTCTGACTGCGAAGAGAGAGTACAACTGGTGGAGGAGAGAAATAAGGATCTCGCCAGTAAGGCCGCTGATCTCCGAGATCAGATCTACAAGTTAGAGGAAGAGAAGAGCGAAAGAGAGGTAAGAATAGGACTCTGCAGTGTAAGAGGATTACCTAACTTCTTCCTCCTCCCACTTATAGTCTTTATTCCACATACCAGTTAAGGATCTCTCTTTATATCTAATCAAACCCTGCTTCCCTGGGGTTCTGTCTGGGTGCAGACTAGTCTAAGGCAGCTTCAGCAGGAGCTTGCTGACTCACTCAAGAAGCTGTCAATGAGTGAAGCTTCTTTGGAGGTCAACACACGGTACCGCAATGACCTGGAGGAGGAGAAGACCCGGCTCTTTAAAGACTTGGACAGGCTCAAAGGAAAGGTAACAGCAGGAAACAATGCCACCTTGTGGCAGCATCACGTCACGTCTCCAATACCAGCCGAGTTAATGATTATGAAGTAAACACTTTAATCTGTACTGAAATTAGATGGTTCATTATAAAAGTTTTCTTGGTGACATTGAAGTCTCATTGCTGATGAGGTGGATGCTTTGTTGCTGTCATGCAGCTGGAGGAAAGCGAACACCAGTACGTGCAGGCTGAGAGACGTATTAACAGTCTGAAGAGCAGTCTTGATGAAAGGGAAAAGGAACTCAACACTGCCCTTCAGAAACACCAGGAGGCGCTGTCCACCTCAGCAGCTTCAGATACTACCATCAAACAGCTGGAGGAAGCTGTGCAAAGGTATATACAAACACATGCTGTCCACATACACACACACTTAGGACTAAAAGATCAAACTATTTTATTATATTGGGTACCACATGCACAAAAAATCCAGCTTGAAAAGTGGGTAACATCTGTTAAAGCATCGTCAGCCATGAGTCTTGATATGTTTCAATATGCAGTATATGGATGTCTATGATACAGAGTGTCAATGTAATGTCACATTAGGCTCGAGATAGAGAACGCCAGACTTGAAGCGGCTGCAAAGCAACAGTCCAACAAAATTGATGCACTTCAGAGAGGCGCTGAGAAATCTGCTATGGTGAGTGCTGCTGCAAACCTGATTCAGTAAACTGCACACACACATACACAGATTTCACACAGGAGCTTGGTGGGGCCATATCTACTTTTTTGTGACTGTAGAAGCAAGATACAACATCTCAGTATTGTGATACTTAGAGAAATCTCTTGTTACATCATTTGGCTGATTTTACATTATATTACATTAAGTTATATTTTAAGGTATCCCATCTTTTTTCAGCTATCTGACTGCTCGCCTGGAGAAGGGGTTTGTATTGTGGATGTAGGCTTAGTTTCTCTGTGTGGGTTTACCTCTGTTTTTTAAATAAATTATACACATGTAAATCGCCGGCCATCATAAAATCACATCTCTTTACACAGTGAAATGCACTCGGGCTTTGTTGGCTTTTTTGCACAAGCTGCTAGACCAGGAATCCAAACTTACAGAGGAAGTTTAGCTTTGTGTTGGTTTGGGTTTTTCTTGGTGACGTCAAAATGTGTCTTTTCCCTTAATCCTGATCTTGGTATGTGGGGTCTTTCAGTCCTTTAAGCTGCATGATGCATGTCACTCCCCCTAGTTTAAAGTCTTCTTTCTTAATTAGAAAACAAAACGCCCTCTTGCATTTATTTTTTACAAGGCTTTTCTTATCTCTGTAGGTCAGAGGTCATTTGGAGGACTTGGTTACAAACCTCCAAAGCAGTAAGATGACTTTGGAAGACCAACTCAGTCAAGAGGTTGGTGGCTTATTTTATTTCCTCACAGAGAAAGACTTCAGCTTAGATTTCAGTGAATGAACAATGACAGGCCCAGGCGTAAAACATAATGGGTCAAAGGGGTGCAGTTAAACAATAGCGACATTAGTTATGCAGTCCTGGAAGAGAAAAAGAGACGAGAATAAAAAGTTGTGGGCCAGGGAATTCTCACATTTCCTCCAGTAGTGACCACGTCCTGGTTTGCCCCTGTGTAATTGTTTCAGCTTAAGGGTGATGAAAACCTGCTAATATTTATCCATACAAATTCTCTCCATTGACCTGAACTTAAAGTAGTTGCGTATATTGGCTTTTTTCTCCCATTTAGATTTGAAACACATTGTTGAGTGGCTCTCAGCAGACTTCACAAACAGAATGAATAAATTCTAATAACCAATTTCCTGTGGAGATTGGACCTGCATGCATCATTCATTAAATACATTAATCAGATTTCGCTTTCCTGAGTAACACTAATATCTCTGTTAAAGTAGCGCCTAACTTGGGTCCTGTCTTTTAGATCGTATGTGTCTGTAAGTTGTAGGAAGCCGTCTGTTCCTCTATTGGAGGAAATTAAGCAGTATGCTGTAACACCATCCAGCTGTGCAGGTTTGAAGTCTCCGTCGTGACAGCCATCTTAGCACTTGTGCATTTCTTTCCGGTTTGAACTTGTAGTACTCTCTAAAGGAGATATTCAGGGGTATTGTTGTCCAGCAGTTTAATTTCTCTAAATGTAATACTTGAAGAGCTCAATCTCTCAATAGTGATTGAAGAGGTGTGTCTAATCGGCTCCACTTAATATCTCAGTGTGCTGCTTTATAATAATCCCCTAGACATGGGAGAGACATTCCCCATTTTTCACGAGGTCACTGTAATGTACTTAATTTAACCCTTCATTTTTAGCCTTTCCGTTAAATTCGTTTCTAGTCTTGTGTATGTAATTCACCTGAGACCTGTCTGAGCAGGGAGTGTCTACATGTTTGAGTCGCCTACCAGATGAGTACAGTAACCAGCTGAGAAATGTTTGTGACAAAGATTGACACGTTTCCCTTGTCAGAATTACATTTGTTACATCATTATTGCCTCAAGAGAAAGAATCAAACCTTTTAAGTCGTGTTTATATGAAAACGAGGCAACTGGAATATCACACAATTGTGAATTCACACATAAACCAGAAAAGCAGCCCTATATAAAAAAAGGAAGAATATCCCCTTCTGAAAAATAAGAATGAAGTTTTATTCCTTCAGATTTTCTCTTACTGATACTTTCTAATACAAAATACATTAGGTTAAACAAATGAGAAAGTGGCCAAATTTTTGCAGTATGTTTGAGAAAGAGTGTCGTCAGAAGTCTGATCATTGTAACAAGCGAGGAACTTTTTTTTATTATATGCATGATAATTTCATTTCCTGGGTCTGTCTTTCTCCTCCTGAGGTCCAGAAGCAAAGCATGCTGTCTCACACCGCCCAGAACTCTCAGGCCATGTGGGAGGAGGAGCTGAAGAGCCGCTCCAAGTTAGGTCTGCGCCTGGCAGAGCTTGAAAAGGAAAAAGCAGACCTGAGCACCCAGGTGACCACAGCAACGCATCTATGTGCAGGCTAATGTTGTATATGATGGCTTCGGTCGCCCCTATTGGTAATAACACACTTTGGGTCTCTGTTGCCTGTGTTGCAGATGGAAATAGAAAAGAAGAAAGCCAAGAAAATAGGAGAGCAGAAGAAGGCTGTCGACACGCGGCTGGATCAAGAGATGAAGAGAAACACAGAGCTCCAAAAAGAAATGTACAGGTGACTTCTAGCTTCCTCCTCCTGGCACCCTCCTCACCCACGGCTGTACTTCTCCCTGCTGTTTAGACACAACTGAGATCCAGTAGAGCGCAGTCTTTCCTGGCTTATGTGGCTGTGGTGCACCAGTGTGTGTGTCTGGTGTAAGAGTTTCTCTAAATTATTAATTTATTATTATTAATTATTAACTATTAATTATTCTGATCAGCCCCTGCAGTCACTGTGTTTGTCTAGTGTTTTTGTTTTTGTGTGCTCACTTAATTGTGACTGGTGTAGTGTTTCTTATTCTTTGGCGTATTTTGAGTGTGCCTTTAGAGGTTGTTTTGATGTGTTTTGAGTCTGAACTTGTCACATTTTAGGACAAATGCCTTACATTTAATCAAACTGTTGAAATATAATGTTACTGCCTATACAGCGAGGTGTCTGTGGCTGATATTGACTGGTTCTATCACCAGCTGATCTACTGAGCCATTAATAGCTGCTACATTTTGCAGATGTTTAAAATTACCACAAATGTCACAAAGGCCCATAGATCATATAGTCCAGGCCACTACACATGTAACAGTGTGGCTTCAGCTCTGTAGGCAACATGGAGACCACTGGGGGTGGAAAGTTTCCAACATTCCACACGCAGCTATTTGACCGCTATGAATCCACCAGCCACATACTGCATTTTGCCGCACTTCCCAGTGTGTCACACTTAAAATAGCAAGTACAAGTATCCAAGATGAAACACAGCAATATCTCTGAGCAAGCCACGTGTATTATGTCATAACTTAGTTCTCAGGTTTGTATTAGATATTTATTTTGTGTTTTGTATCAACTTAATTGTTTACTCACAGTACTTGTGCATATGTGTTTAAGGTTGCGTACTTTATTAAAGACTGCAAAGAAGAAATTGCGGGATCAGGAGACAGGTGGGGCTGAATTTGGCTCTCCTATGAGCAGTCTGCGGATGGACGTAGGCAGACACAGCCACGCTGAAGGTGCCTTGGAACGAATGAGAGAAAAGGTTTGTCTGTCTTGAGCAAAACTATGGTTTCAGTATGAACCTCAACTGTTCGACCTCTGCCTCAAACGTTTCCTCTGTCTCTCTTATGTGACCAGGTGGATGATCTGCAGTTGCAGCTGGAGAAGGAAGGGTCCCGTCGCAGCCAGCTGGAGAAGGTGAACGGGGACCTGAAGGATCAGCTGGCCTCCCTGAAGGGCCTGAGCCGCAGTAATGACCAACTAGAGAGGAGTAAGAGGCAGTTGGAGGAGGAGGTGCTGGACCTGAGACGCCGGATGGAAACGGCTCAGGTGGAGCAGAGCCAGGTGGAGCAGTACCGCCGTGACGCAGAGGAGAGGGCCCGTAAGGAGATACAACAGAAACTGGAGCAGGTCAACAACTTCCTGCAGGTAAATAACTGTCTGGTGAATTTTAGTGGTAAATATGAACAAATTTAATCTTGCGTTACAAATCAGCTTCCTAGCCACTGAAAGAGTGCACTACATCTTACGAGACATCATTTGCTGAACAAATTCATGGGTGTATATATTCACAGAGACGCTTCGTGTCTATCAAAACATCACCAAGCCTGATTTAATAGATTGTATCTGTTTGTCTGTCAGACCCAGGCAGCATCGCAAGAAGCACTGGATCAGATTAAATCAGCCAATGAGGCTAACCTGCGCTCCCAGCTGGAGCAGAAGATCCGGGAGCTGGAGGGAGATCTGGCCCGGGCCCGCACCACCAATCATGACAGCCTCAACCAAAGAGACTCCACACGCACCGAGCTAGAGCGATACCGCCAACTCTACAGAGAGGAGCTGCGCCTCCGCAAGTCTCTGGCTGCAAAACTAGAGAGGTGAGATGAGCTTTTACCTCACGGTCTAGTGTCAGGTGTTCTAGAGGGGATGTTGTATAAACAGACACAGACGGTGCTGATGGTAACAAACATGTATCTGTGGCTGATTTTACTGTCTTCCCCTCAGAGCCAACAGCCGGCTCGATGAAGCCAATTCCAAGTTGCTCAACGAGCGCAGCAGGTCTCTGATCACAAACGGTGGCCTTGGAGGGTCCTCGCTGGACGTGGGCTCTTTGGCTTCACCAGCACACTACGGGGCCACACTGGGGCCCCTCAACAGGAGCCTAGGCCTGGGGATCTCCCTCCTCAGCCCTGTGACTGAGGGGCAGAACAGCAGGGTGGAGGATTACCTAGCCAGGGTCTGTATTGATTTACACACCCATGGTCATTAAAGTGGAATATTCTTTATGGAAACATATTTATTTTGGACCATTTTCATTTCCATATCGCCATGGTTGTCAGCGTTGTTATTGTGTAACTGTTTTGTTTAAAGATGTTGCTTTTTATACACAGGTGTTATTACATCGTCATAACTGCAGAGACATGTTGATCTGTAGGTTTTCAGGCATTACACATAAGATATTTAAGGTTGTGGAAAAACATACTTAAAAGAAAGACAGTTATAAATATTGATTTTAATGGCTTTCTAAAGTCTCGTAACACCTTCAAGCTATTTCTTCCCCCTGTTCTTTTCTCTTCTTCCTCCTGCATGTTGTCTTCACTCTCTAGCCTTTATGGTAGCGGGACTTTACTCCTAACCTGTCTTCCATTTCTCACTCTTTTAGCTCCTAGCTCAAAAGTCTGTCTCTCATCTCTCCTCTCTTCAGCCAGACCCATAACCAGGTGTGTAGATGTGTCTACTTAGTGTCTGATTGGCTGCTGTTTCCTTTCACCCTGCTGCTGGGCTCTGTTCACATGCAAACCATCATGTTCAGGGTTGGCACAGTGAAAAAAATAGTTTCTGTTTAAAACAAAAAAAGTTTGCTGCTAACTTTAGGGGCAGCAAAGATACAGAAAATATGTTGTGAGCTAACCCAGTACTGCTTCAGACCAATGTAATATTTTTTCAAATGGTAAAGTATAAAAGTGAAAGCATTAAAATTCTAGCCCTCCTATCTAATCAGTGGTCTTGAAGTGGAAAAATTACAGTTGTATTTTAGAATTCTCCAACAGTGGTCCACTTCATTGCAGAGCTTTTTGTTATGCTTCATCTTTTAGGAAAATACCTACTAAAGGGATTCACACAGTTGATTTTAAAACTGATATAACAACAAATTGTTGAAAGATAAAAAATATTATCATAACTTGAAGGTTTATTGGCAGAAGCTACAAAAACATATTGACATATTGTAACACATGTAACTGAAAAATTCAAGACTTCCTTTGGTGAGATGTGCAGGAACCCTGGGTTTGTGGTTAGTCACTTAACTGATTTTACCAGCTGAAATCTCAAACCCTGCTCCTTGATTCTCTGCTTTGAGTTGACTTTCTTCATGCTCTGATGTTGACTGGTAGAGACGAGACGATGCAGCTTTCTTGAATTTGTAATTTGATCATTTGTCTGATCTCAAGCTGATTTTTAGTTGGGGCCACACACATGTTCATGATTTAATTTGAAAATCAAATCAAGTTTCAGTAATCATACATCCCTTCATTGAAATCACACGTTATGCCCAGTTTAGACCAAAGATTCGCAACAATTCAAGTTGAAACAGGCAACTACTTGTGATGCGCCGTTCTGCAACGTTCTAAAAACTTCACACCAATGCAACTAGATGAGACGGTGTACCAGCTCTATGCAGCAACTCTATGCAGCAAGTTTATTTTGTGGTTGAATATAATTTGTAGCGCCTTTTAAAATATGAATGAGGATAGTGATAGTGAGATACTGGCCACAACTGCATTTGTAGTCGTGATGAAATGGTGAAAAACAAACAAAACGAGCATCAGATGGACTGAATTCATAATAAATACGCCACAATAATGTAAATAACCAGCGCCAATTAATCCGTCAGTGAGAATGTGTGTGTGCGCGGGCCTAAGCACATACAGCGAGCAGCAGCAGTGACCCTCCGTGTGATACTGGCACACCATGAGGGCTCGGCCAGGACAGAGCACATGCCATCTGCGGCTATTTAGATTTGATCAGCGGACTACAAGCTGACTGGGTGTTGAAACAGGTGACGTGCTTTACATTCGAAAGCCAGCGGTCAGTGATTTGACCAGCTGACGTGCAGGTGACATCATCAGCCGGCTTGAGTCAAACTCAGACCGGCCAGTTCACACCACTGCAGCTTTTCTCTGCAATGTTCTAAAAGTTTCATCACGTCGCAAATCTTCCGTCTGAACTGGGCTTTAAGGGGCCCAACAGAAAACAAGTCTTCATAGTTCTTAGATTTTATTTAAACAGCACTTTTTAAAACTAAGTTACAAAATGCTAGTTCAGTTTAGGACTAGGTGCACATACTTGAGACCATCTGGGGGTTTCCGAGGGGGAGTCAGAGGGTTGGGGTTAGATGGATAACAAAGTAGGAGAGCGTAGGGAAGGCAGAGCCAAGTAGAACCAGGATTAAAACACTTCAGGACTGCAACAAGACAAAAAAAATGAGACTAATTACATATGTACCACATGCATATATAATTTGTTGGTGAATGTACTGAGACACATCTCAGTACATACAATAGAATAATTACAGTTAGCGCAGAAATAACATTTTTCTTGATATGTCACATACAGACCTTTAATGATTTCACATGTTAGTTACCAAGAACATTTGTCTTCAATGTAAAATTCATTCAGATAGTATTCAGAAGTTCAGAAGTATTTTGTCATTAGTTTAAAGCTATTTGCATCTGACATCACATGACCGTACTGACTCAGCTTTTGCCACTTGCAGTAAGATTTTCAAAGGCAGCATCATACGGCCTGCAGAAATTCTACACTAAAGCAGAGCTTGCATGCTTGGCATGTCATGCTGTGTTTCACATAGTGGTCTTAATTTTCTTGCAGTGTTTTTTTTCCACTATCCAAGTATCTGTCATTACCATAGTGCTGTGTTTGGTGGTGAAATATCATCCGTTTCTTTGTCTGTTTTTTAAAATGTATTAAAATCTATATTAGAACATTAGACATAAACATTAGAACTCAAATCTTAACGACAACTTTGCCTTTATTTTCCAGATGCAGAGTGAGTTGGATAAAAGCATATCAAGGGAATTAAACAATGGTGAGTGCACTGACGCTGGAAACATGACACAAAGCCTTAAAGTAATTATTTGGTAGCAGTGTCTGACTTGTAGCTGCTACTCAGTGACACACACTGTGGTCTCTCTGTCTGGTCCTCAGCCACAGCAGAGCTGGACGCTGCTTCAGCCCGCATGTCACCGGTGGGCTCTGCCTCGAGGGTCGATCTGGACCCCGTCAGCAGGGCAACGCAGCAGTACTTGGAGGTACTAAAGAAGAACAACATGATCTGAACACACACCACAGCTGCTCGCAATCAAATGTATTTTAGCCAGTAAAAAAAATAAAAGCCACCGCCCAGTCATGAAACACCAGTAATCCAGTTTTGTATCTATTTACCTTCTTTTATGAAAAAGCAAACATAATGCACATTGCACTTAACCACTCAGGAGCAAAGGGCATGAGTCATATAATAGATGTTGCATCATTGATGGGTACAATTAGAGAGAACCTCGAAAGTATTTGTTCTAATCTGTTCAATCTGTTACCGTTCTGTTTCTATTAGCACAATATATATATACAGAGTCCTGGTTTGGATTTTTATTTGTGAATGTTGGTGTTGCTAAATCTGAATTTCTAAGTATTTGATGTATGCATCATTAATTTTGCCAAGATATTACATTTGGTACGTGCCATCAAATGGTGCAATATCTGTCTTGGTCTTAGACTCATCGGAGTATTGTGTTTATGGTTATTTTTATTTATTCACTAATATTTGTTTTTTTATGAACATGATATACTTGAATAAGACGAGCTGGAATACTCTCTGGCCATCAAACAGGGTGAATACATTTGTACAACTGACATTTCAGCTTTTGTTTGGCTTGCTTTTAGAGCCACCAGAAGTGAAACACGCTTGTTTGTTTTTTGGTTTGTTTTTTTTATTATTCATAAATACTGTAACAAAATCAATATAGGAAAACATTAATGACGCCTGTACATTACAGAAGACTCTAAAGTTGTAAATAAAAAATTAAAGTAAAAAACCTTGAACTTGAGTGAAATATTGATGTCTGATGTGGACATGAGAAGCAAAAGATCCAATAAAATGACCAAGGATTTGTAACAGATTCTGGAGTTTGAAGATGTGACTGATGTGATTTGATTTTAATTTGTTCTAAACAACATACATATTAGGGATGGGCAACAGTGAACAACCAAAGATAACATAAGAAAAATCTGCAAACTTTCTGTTGCTGCTGTTACATAGGTTACACATAGAGCTGAAGGACCATCTCTGAAAGTCTGTCCAGTTAGCAGCAACTAACATTGCAGCGGCTAACGTTCAACACTGAGACGACTTGACTGTCACTAAACCCGTAATGTTTGCAGTGTGATGCTTAAGTTAGTCACTTGGTGTGTGCGTGTGTGCGGGTGGACTCTCACCAGCTGTGCCCGGTGCAGCACTCACACTCCTGCACATAGCTCTAACAAGAATTAAGATTTTACCCATTTTAAATCATAAAAGATATAAGCCATGGCTACATGTGGGTTGCTGTGATCGCTTATGTTGAACGAATACTGACAAAACAAGAAAAAAAAGAAGCGGACGGAAAAAAACAACCAACAGATCTAACGTGGGTTGTTGTCTTGCAAAGATAAGATACACCTTAATTGATCCCACAATTGAGAAATTGCAGTGTTACAACAGTCAAGGAGAAAGAGTCAGATTAAAAATTTCAGAATTTAAAAACTGCATGCAAAAGAAAGTACAAAAATAAGAAGACACAATTATTCTAAGTGTTGTGCTGTGTTCACATGGAATCAAGAAGTCTGTAGGCGACATATTGGATTTTGTTTTAGAGGACGGGAGGAGGACGGTAAAATTGGGTGAGGCTGGCAGAGAATATTGGCAACAGTAGACGACATTGCCGTTCAAGGTCAAAATATTTTTACTTGTTGCCGTCCTCAGAGAAGGAATTTACAAAGATGTGATGTCCCTCCTTCACACAAGATGAAAACAGGGTTGATCTGAACTATATATTCACTAGAAAATGTACATCATAAACAAACACAAAATAATTGAATATATGTTATTAAATTTTTTGTGCAACACTAACATTCCTGGACCTTTGTGTTGAACAGTCGAAACATTAGTGTTACCAATAAATTGTGAAGCCGAGTAAGAGCAGTGTGTGGGATTTTCTGCTGAACGCACCTGCATCTGAGACAGCTGGACGTCCGAATACCTTTCTTCAAACTAATTCTATTTTGTGTAAAACAAATTTCCTAAAATAAGAAACACGGTGTCACCGTTGCAACATATCATCATGCGTGTTTCATTTTACCATCCTGCCATTCTGTCGGACTGTTTTCCATCTGCCGTCTACCAACTGCCTGAGTCCATGTGAAAGCAGCATTACATGTTATATCAATAGTACATTAACTAAAATATTAAGTACATTCATGACACTTGTCTTCTACCTTTTTCCTTTTACTGTAATCACTCTGTTTGTGATAGATTCCAAGTATCGGACTGATGAGCAGTATAAGCATGCAGAACATTTACACTATTTACTTATTAAATTCAGTTAAGTTGTAGCAGAGGAGTATATGTTTAGTACTGAACTCTCTTATGCTTGAATTACTCCTCATCCTGCAGTTATTGTGTGCAGAACTTGCTCTCAGGTATCTTCAATTCAAGATAAAAATTCAGCTTGCCATCAATATTTCATGCACAGCCATTTTTAACCCAACCCTCATTAGCTATGTTTTGATGTACTTCACTTTATCCCCCCCCCTCCTCCTCTTCTCGCAGTAGAAAACACATGAAACTTGATGATATGCGCTGGTTTAGAAACCATTCCCCTCACTTATTAAAATGAGACAATGTGTTTATGATTGCCCCCCTCTGGTGTGTCTCTCTTCCCTTTGATCCGTCCTCTCTGCGTCAGCCTCAAATGTTAGATATTCAAATCTTGTTACATTTATTTTTGTTTCCTTTACAGCAGATGGGCACATCTGACAGACTGACTATTAGGTGTTATTATTTCCCCTTTTTTCAATAGACGCCACTTCATACACTACACGTAAACCTTGTTTTGATTGAGGAGGTTACAACCATTGTCATAAAGCTTTGGAGGCAGGCGAGAATACAAATAGACAGATTCTGAGGAAGAAAAAAAAAAGTGTTGAAAGGGTTGTTTTTGAAAAGCAGCTCAGGTTTAAAACAAACCGCTCCTCACTGGGTCATCCTCTGTCTGTGATGCCCAGTCTTGTTATCTCAGACTGCCAGTCCGACAACTGCTAAGAAAAAACAAGGTGTCGGTTTTCAACCTCAAGCCTCCGACACATGATGAGGTTGTCAACTGAACAGGCCACTTTATTTATAAATCTTCCTACCATGATACCAATGTAGAAGTGCATATCAAACTCTGACTGTCGCCCGAACGAAAGCATGACGCAAAATAACAATGAAAGAAAAGTCAAACATTTTCGAAGCCGTATCAGTGAGCACGCCACTCTTAGAAAACCAGAAAACTCTCTTTATGTATTAATTTAACTGGTCACTTGTGTCGATTTTATTTCACCAGCATGATGGCTGAATCAGCGGACTCAGAGCACCCGTCAAATTTATTTAATTTTTGGTTGTTGTTGTTCTCATTCTGACTTTTTCTCAACTCTTTAATTCTAAGAACTTAATTTTCTACTAAGGCTGCAAAATCAGAGCATAGAAATCCTTTCTTTATTTTACATTTAATCATCATTAAATTGCACCTACAGGGTGTCAGCAGGTCCTTACAATGTCTTAAAGCTTTAAATTCAATTATGTAAATATTAGGCCTCCCAGGGGTGTCAAACATACAGCCTGTGGGCCAGAACCAGCCCGTCAAAGGGTCTCAGGCTGTTCATCTGTTTTATAAAAGGATGAACGTCTACAGAATGTACTTGAACTTCTTTATATAAAAACGGGGAAAAAATTGGAGCTGATGTTATTTAAAGGTAATTATGGATTTATCTTGCCCATGTGATTAAATGAGTTTGACACCCTTGCATTAAATAGTCCTAAATCTGAATTTGTGAGGTCTAAATTGCTGTGCACATTTTATCTAATGTAGTTAACCCACCTTTTAATTTAATTATTTATTTATTTTTTCAAAATGAGTCAAGCTCTTCTGCGTTAAAGTCCTCTTTTCTGATGTTACAAATCATTAAACCTACCAGTGAACCTTGTTCTTTACACCACGTACCTGTTGGCACAATGTACGTTAACTAACTTACTCTAATAACAGTATTTCTACATAAAACCTTCTCTGCACGGGTCTCAACCTGATACGTACCTGCTATGCTTGAATAAGTAAAAGATTATTTGTCCAAAAATCTGTCTTAAATTAAAAAATGTATCTTGTAAAGGTCTTTAAAAGCAGGCTGTCGACACCCTGACATAACTACCCAAGTTAGCGACACTTGAGGTATGAATGAATGACCAACAGCACTCTGATTTCCCACTTGACACTAAAATGTCTCTAAATCTAAAAGAAAAGTTTAACTGAAGTTTCAAGAGAGCTGCTCATTAGATATGTTTATTTTTTTTAGTTTAATGTGACTGTTTCCTGTCTCACCTGTGAGGAAAAGTTATATTAACCCTCTGTCACATGGTATGACTTGTGTATGTCATTTCCCGAACCTGCACTGTCTTTGGTAAAAGTGCTTTCTTCACTCTCTTGTCTTGGTGTCAGCTACAGAGTCACCTTGAACAAGATTCTGTTATGAGCATGGACGATTTTAAAAACAGGTTTTAGAGACGCGGACGCTTCAAAGATGATTGAAACGCTGGAAGCGCTTATTCAATGTGCGCTAGCTACTGGCTGACGCTCAAAAAGTTGAAAATATTTTGCCAAGTATTGATTTTTTTACTATATAAATTATTAACATTACAAATACAAATTCAGCTTTCGGTAGCCGACAAGAATAACGTAATCAATTACTTTTTCAGTCCACTAGATACATTTTACTGCTGCAAAAAAATGGCTGAGGTGAAATGAACAGACTGAAAACTTTATCTTATAAGATGAAAAAGACAAAGTTTTATCCCAATTCTCAGCATATCGCAGCATATTTAAAATCACAATAATATTGTATTGTGACTTCAGTATCGTGATAATATCGTATCGTGGATCCTCTGGTGATTCCCACCCCTATTGAATGTTGCAAATTTAAATTAATTGTTTTTAGTAAATTGGTTTGTTTTAAGAATATAGTCTGTTTTTGTATATGAAAAATTTTATGCTGTAAGTTTGTACTTTTATGTGAAATTCTTGATGCTGCTGTCTCGCCCAGGACTCCCTTTGAATCTCAGTGGGACTATTCCTGGCATAAATTAAATAAATAAAAACACAGTAGCTAGATATACAGTCATAAGGGGGGGTTAGGCCCAAAAGTAGTCATAAAAAATGTCAGCTTATAAAATAGTGTTGGAGTTTTTAACTGTGGAATGTAAACTCCACAATTAAATCCACAGACACACACCAAAATGAAAATAGGACAGAGTAGTAATGGGGGTTCAGATATGAGCAACAATGTATTATTATTAATAAAAAAGATAAAACAATTTCTTGTAATTATTTTTCACCATTTTCACCAGCTTTTTTAATTGACTTTTTATTTCAAATTTTGATTGCCTTTTCTTAGTACAATTGTTTTTTTGTGATTCATATTTAATTATGTTATTTTACTGGAAAAACAGGCACAAAGGTTTAGCGTTACAACTAATGATAATCATTGTACATTATTAATTCATCTGTAAAGTAATTGTTTGGTCTATAAAGTCAGAAAAATGCTCATAGCAATTTCTCGGAACCCAGCGTGATGTCTTGAAATTAAAGATATATTGAAGATAATTTATTTATCGACACATAAAATGACAAAAAGCAGCAAATCCTAACAAGTGATCGACCAGAACGAGAAAATATTTGTCATTTTTGCTTGGAAACGCGACTTAAAAGGATTCATCTGTTAGCAAAATATTTAAAAGTCTATATCCAGAGCTAGGTTTGTTTTTTTGTTTGTTTGTTTTCACAACCGTAAAATAAAAAGCGGTGGCACAGTCACTGGCATCATTTTCATCAATATTTTTCATTTTAGTGGTGATTTCAAAAAGTCAAATGCAAACCTAAATATGCATCTTGAAGTAGCGCATCACTGTGTGGCTGTAACGTGTAGGTCCTGAATCCACTCTGACAGTACCAGCTGTTTGTGATTTGTGGCGGTAGACATCAGCTGTGGGTAAAGGGTATAACAAATTGAGGGGGACAAGTGGAACAAACCTGAGTGTTTATTTGTTGGTGTATGCTCGCCATGCTCTAAATTGGACGTCACCGCTGTTTCTTGTCACCAGCAGAATCCAAATGTGTTGTGGGCAAAAGAGATACTTAAATTCGATTTACTCGCTCTAACATGATTTAAATGAGCCTCTTGGCTCGCCCGGACAGATTGACAGCGTTGTCTTTATCGCCGCTTTGTTTTATTTTTGGCTGTTTACTCTGCCTCTCTGCTGTCATCTCACACGACTGCTTTAAAGGAGCCTGCTTCGATCTTCCGAGATCTGGAGAGAATGAGCATCCTTTTATGTTCTAAGTGCTTTATATGACAAATATGAAAAGGGATTCAAGAGAGAGCTGACAGGTTTTTTGTCGCCCTGTTCCTCAGCTGCAAAGAGCTGCGCAGGGAAAAGTCACACCTGCAATCTTACAACATGAGAACCCGTACAAAGCTGAGCAAAGAGGTAGACCCCGCTCGTTCGGGGTCCTGCTGGGTCAAAGTCATTAAATGCAACTTGATGTACAAACAAAAGGTTTTATTTCTGTAGAATAAAGCCTGAATCCTGAACACACTGTAGCTTGAACACGCCGCAGTGCAGCAAGTTTCTGTGCTTGTTTATCACAAAATTGACCATTTCATTGTGCCGCAATGTGATCGAGAACAACACTAGAGTATTAATGAGCTTTAATTTTATTCACCCTGGCTTTCCAAAGAAATTTAATGAGCAGAATAAATGACCTTGTCAGTTTCTTTTAATATTTCAAAAGGTCCTTGAATCTATTTCCCACGAAATCAAGTAGGAGATAAATAATGCATAATAATCTATTCCTTCCTCTTGTTAGTGTGGCTGTAGTGAGATGAGAATGCACTGATGCTGAAGGAATAGTTTGGGAAACAGGCTCATTTACTTTCTTCCAGAGAGTTTGATAAGAAGATTGACACCATTCTCATGTCAGTGTTTAAATGATCTGTGAAGCCGGAGCCAGGAAGCGGTTAGCTTAGCATGAAGAATGGAAACGGGGGGATACGACTATCACTCACTAAAACTGTATTACATTTATCATCATTTTTATCTGATTTGTGGTCAATGTGCCGATGATCCTTTTTTTAAAAAAAAAACTTTGTTATAACGTGAATGAGGTGTCTATCTCAGCGTATTTTAGAGTTTTAAAGAAAATCTGAATTAATTTACAAAAGGGCTCTGTGTAATTTAGAGCGCCGAGTTGTCTGGACACAGTTCTCAACCTGGTGGTGGCTGAGCCGAGAGCTAACAGTGCTAACTCAGTGAACAGCCTTAGGGGGCGATCACACAGAAATAAGACGCTAGAAACACGGACGCTTCAAAGACGCTTGAAACGCTGGAAGCGCTTATTCAATGCGCGCTAGCTACTGCCGTCTGACGCTCAAAAAGTTTTAACTTTTCAGCATCTACAAAAACACAACAGCTGGAGCGTGACGTCATTCTCTGCTCAGGACGCCATCCCTCCACTTTATCTTTACATAGCAAATACAGAGCCTCTAACACAGAGTATCTCATTGGTTTAATTGAACACAAAAAGACAATTTGTGGTTTTACGTTCAGTAATTTGTGATCTTCAGAGATGCTGGGGGTTGGATTAGTTGAGCCAGGCTAGTCATTCCTCCCATCTCCCAGGCTTTATGCTAAGTAGCTAATGTTGAATCATATCCTGGCCCCAGCTCAGTGCTCATGATTTGGACAGAGAAACAAATATGAAAGAAACAAGTATCAAAGTGCTTTAGTTCATAAAGTCACTTAAAATTGCACTTTACTGATGAAGAGAAGTGTGACGCACTGGAGTCAGATCTTCCCTCTTTGGAAAGTGACCATTCAAAGTTTGGTTTTAGCAGCATGTGTAAGAATAATTAGTAGATAGACTGGTGAAGACAAAGAACTGTGGTTCACAACTTTGAGTGTCACAAGAAATGTCATTGCAGAACTAGTAAATCCAGCGTTGGTTAGAATGTCTGTTGTTTCAGTCTCATCATGTCTTTTAGTATGTTAGTCCTCAGGCCTGATGGTCCAGCCGCGTCCTAGCTGCGATGACAGATCTTGCAGCACTCCAGACAAAACTCAAGACACTCGGTCGGCTCGCAGCAAGACTCAAACAGCACCGAGTGGCAGTGGGCATGACAGTTGAGCTCCTCCACGGGCGCCTCCTCTATGGCCGAGCAGCAGCGGGCGCAGGCGTGGCAGCAGCAGGAGCAGAGGGTGTGGAGGCAGGAGGAGCACGCTTCCAGCAGACCCAGGAGCAGCACGGAGCACTGGCACCACAGGCACGCCAGCAGCAGGTGTAAACAAGAGTCTGTGGGTGAGGAGAAATGAGACAGAGAAGTGATTTTGCCACAAATATCACATCTGAGGTCACAGAGAAGCTGTTGTACGCTCTAAACGCCTGTCAGACACCATCACAAACGGGGATTAACGATTCTATTAACCCTAAATTAATCTCTCGCATGTTTATTTGTGGTGCCAACGAGAACATAAAAGAGAAACAACTCTGCCGCAGTGATCAAGTGTGATTGTGTTTACTTAATCACAGAGCTTCCTTCAGTCCTCGAGGGAAAATAAAAAAGGCCACCGAGGCTGCCAGTGATGAACAACAACTAGGAAGAAGCTGTCACGAGATAATTGCTCTCCTGCCCAAATTAGGTGGAGATGAAATTGCATATATTAACCCCGCCGGTGTGTTACAGTGCATCTCTCGCGATCCTAACTGTTGTATTGTTGCTCAGCTGCTGTTTTCATCCTCGCAAGGACCAGGTAGTGAGTGAGCTCATGCAAATCGAGCTGTTTTATCCTGTTTACTCAAGGAAGTAAATGAAAAGCAGATGGCAGAATTCCCTGGGGAGTGAGGTTCAGCGTTTTCCTGCTTAGCCGCTCGAATTATACACCCCAGCACATAACTTATGCTAATACCTATATATGTGTGCAGATGAAAAAGGAGCATTGTGTGGCTACTGTATTGATTTAATGCATAACTTCACAGAGATAACAACATGAACACAAGGATAAACAAGGAGTGGCCCGCTGCAGGCTTTGATAAAACTGGAAGAAAGTGCAGCAGTCTGAAAGTCTTCAAGGGAAACTTTTTAGAGATCTATTTGCGTCAGAAGACAGATTGTCTTTGGTGGTAACTGAAAAATCATTTGAATGTTTCAAACAGTTTTTATGCTCTTTCATTGTAACTATAACTTTCCAATAATGGTGCATGATAAACCAAATTTATTAGATTATCAACAGCAGCCCAAAACTCAGTCCAAAATACGTACTGTACTGTAAAAGTATACTTAAAAAGTAAGTTTGAGAATTCAAATGTTTATCAATTTATTAAAAAGTATGTCAGGATAAATATGGCAATTTATTGTGATTTTAATTTTATATCATAGTGTCCACTGCTGTTTAAAGAGTCCCTCGACTCGAAAATGTTTATGTCCCTTAAAATGTCTGACCTGAACTATACTGACTTCGTTAGCTACTAGAAAATGGTTTTCACATTCCTGTAATTAAGGTGCCGATGTCTTAGCCTGGAAATCCAGACCCAAATCTAGAATGATTTAGGGTCTGGCTATGAGTAATGCAAATGGCCCGACTCGAGGGGCGGCACCAAGCATGCGTTTGAAATTATCACTGCACGCAATTGGATAACACTACGACCAATCTGAACAATACACGGGTGACGTATATGCTTAGCTACCAGCGGAGCTAACTGGTGGATTAGACTCTTTCCGTATCCGGTCGGCAAAACAGCAAAACATCTTTCTTGCAAAGGAAAGATTCGAGCACCGTCTTCTGTTCCTCTTTTAGAGAAAAAGTCAAGTCTAACTCGTTCATTGTAGCGGCCAAAGCCGTTTCAAACAACTGGTGTTCATCTGTAGCCATCTTGCAATGTTTACTGGCTGATTCCGGACTTGGTCGTCGCAGCGCTGTCGTCATCTGTTTAGCTCGCCTCTGGCCCGCCTATATCAGATACACCGATGTGATTGGTGCAGCTCGGCTCCAACGGCATGGGTAATGAGCATCATCACTGATTGCCAGAGCGACTCGCTGAGCAAATTCAAATTGTGCTCCCGCGAGAACTCTGGATTTCCAGGGTACCGATGTCTGTGCACCGCCCTAAAATCCGGATTCAAACGTATGCCAAGCAAGATAGATCATATACGTCATTAACATGACAGCCCATTGTTGTCGAATATTGGAAACACATTTTTGCGGTAAGTACAGAAAGCAGAGTTTGTGCTAGCATAGCAAAGGTTTTGACAGCAAACTTGGTAGAGTGTGTAGTTTTTGGATGTTAACTGGACCCTGGAGCTTCCTTTTATTGTCTACCAAAAACCCCATCATATCAGATAGCTTAAGATAGCTTATTAGTGTAGATTTCACAACCATTAGCACTTTGTAAGGCACTGACAGTTACTACAAGCTCACCACAAGCTAACCAAACAACATAAACAAAACAACACTTTGTATTCTGATTCGTATACTAGCCACCAGTTTTGGTGCACAACAGACTCCTCCTCTCTCTCATGTATGCCTGAGTCTCTCCAATGTTTCCTCTAACATTAGCCATCATTATGCGCACTGCTCTTTCACCAGCCAACCTAACGCTAGTCACGTATCCATCTATTTTCATCCGGGTTTTTGGGGCCAGGTTGCAGGGGCGGCAGGCTTAGCAAGGTACCCCAGATGTCCATCTCCCCAGCAACACTTTCCTGCTCCTCCTGAGGGATCTGGAGGTGTTTCCAGGCCAGATGAGATATACAGTCCCTCCAGTGTGTTCTGAGTCTGCCCCAGGGCCTGCCTAACAACTGGATGCCCCAGAAAACCTCTACAGGGAGGCGCCCAGGAGGATCCTGATCAGATGCCTGAACCACCTCCACTGGCCCCTTTTGACAGGAAGGAGCAGCAGCTCTACTCTGAGCGCCTGAGCTCATGATTACTGTGCCTACCAGTTGCTGTAGCAGTAGGTTGGTGTGAGCCAGCCACACTCCTCGTGCTCCTCTTGCTCTTCCTGCTGCTGCTGTGCACCGACAAGCTGGAGCCCTGCAGTCGGCTCAGGCCTGGGCGAGGAGCGGGGAGGCTGTGGTCTGGGACTGTGAGGCCACATCGTGGGCAGGTGGGCTTTTGGAGGTCACACTGAGGCTTCTTAAACCTGGATGCTTCCTGCGAGGCCTCTGCTGGTGGGACTGCAGCAGGTAGGGGCTGGGCTGGACAAAATAACAAACAAACAAACAGGGAAGAGTCTTATTACCCCATCATAGAGCAAGAACAGAATTACTCAATGTTGAAGCTTCAGAGTGAGCACAAAGCTATAATCAATCTGGGCATTAAAGGGGTAGTTTGGATTTTCTTTTAAGTGGGTTGTATGAGTAAGATCTTAAAGCCAGTGCAGTATTTAACTGTATTTATTATTATTATTTATTATTTTAAACTGCGGGGAGGGGGAGACTGAGGAGTTATCAATATCAAGTGTGAAACTTTAAATTTTTGCCAACGTGGATTTGGTGCCAATGAGAAGTTACTCAGTTTTATCACTGTTAAATTTGAGGAAGTTGGTAGACCAACTACTCCTGTGTTCTGTGAAGTAAAATTACTATTTTTATCAATGGAATCTGGTGGCTTTGAAGGGAGCATAGATGGACATAACAGTGTACACTTAAACTGGTATTTATTTTTGTAGGTGGCATACACCTATCAGCTAAGAAACATTAAAACCACCTACAAGTGACGTGAATAACCTGTTTACCGGCAGGATGTTGAGTTGTATGAGATGTTCAATGTTATATACTCCAAATGTCAGTGGTTCTAATGTTTTGTGAACATGTGAACCGTCCCTTTAAAATTCGAGACACACTGGTAAGTGTAAACAGTTTTGAAACACAGAGTCATTGTTTTGCATGCAGGATTTTTCTTTTCATTTTCTTTAATGTTGCGGTAGCGGATAGCCCCACGTCGAGAATAACAACATTTCATTTAGGTCATTGCATTGTTCACAGATCTCAGGGTTTCCACTTACTGCTGATGAGGTCAGCGGGGGTGGTATTTCCTCTGCTAATAGGGTCACGTGCTGGAAGGATTTCCTGCGCTGATTTTAAAGACGCACTACCTTGAGAGACATTAAGAGAAAGTGATGTTAAAAAGGTATTAAAAGATGTGACAGGTTTATTACTCACCATTCAGAAGTCATTTATCAAAATCGCTACCATTTAATATGTGTCGTGTATACGTGACTTAAAGAGCTCCTTAACATCACATCATTTATTAAGATGGTTCAGTGTCCCAGTTTGTTTCAGGATTTTTACCACCACAGGAAACACTTAAAACTTTAAATATTGTTGGGACAAAAATGGTCAAATTTACGGGTAATAAATAGCAGCACAGAGTATTGTCTCCTTGCAGCAGCAGCGTGAAGACACATATTTTGCAGCTTATGTCAGGTCAGATCATGAGCACTTGCCTTTAGTCGGGTTGCCGTGTTCCTCCGTCCCGTCCACAGGTGAATGGTCTCCTTCTAACATGTCTGATACTCATGACTGCTCAGGAGCTCCTTTACACTTCGTTCAACCGTTCACCTTCCTCATCTCCCTGCTTCTGTCGGCACCAAGAGGTCAGGAAACCTCCAACAACACCCAACATGCCGCCCTGAGTCACCGCTCAGGAGACTGTGAGCTGTACTCTTTGTGTGTGTGTGTGTTTTGTTGTTGTTCAGCGACTTAACAACACTCCCCTTCCCAGCAGATTCCTGAGTCGCCGCTCTAGACATGCTGATCACAGAGCAGCTGAGACGTCCGAGGTCTGATTGTGTGACTTTAGTTTGCCTTCTCTGTTCTGCTTTTAGTCACCTAACACGACGGAGGCACATGCCCCACGAGTGTGTTAGCTGAATACTGTATGTATGCAAGCTCTCGCACCCTCTTATGCACACACACACACACACATGCACACACACAAACCTGTCAAAGTTATGCATGATCTACCATCCTGTATGCAACTATATGCAATTACTAATTTGCTTTATTAACGTCAATCCATGTTTTTTAATAATGTGTTAGTCAGTTTTTATTTCTGTATCATGCAAAATGTTTGGCTGATCCCACATGAGATAAGAAGACACTGCTTGATATCAAACATACAAAATATAACAATAGATCTTCAAGTACAACATGTACAAAACAGCATCAGTAATGACATTATATGTACCTCTATATACTTTCAAACAACATTTATGTCATTGATATCCATCCATCCATTTTCATCCGCTTATCCGCAGCAGGGTCACGGGGTCAACTCAAAGGAAATGTAGACAATCGCTGCTGCTCACCGCTCCCTCAGGGGATGGGTCAAATGCGGAGAAGAACTTTCACACACTCAGGTGTGTGACAATCAGTGGAACTTTAACTTAAAAAGCCTCACACAACTCCTGCAGTGTAATTCAAGTCTCATTTATCCAGCTGATGCTCAGTACTTCCCAAACATTCTCGCCAAAACCTTATGATTTAAAACACTTCAGCATTAACAGTCTCACACAGGGAGGAGCAGTGCGTCTGTGCGAGCGTGTCCATTTGAACTCTGCTCTAAATCTCTGCGCAAGCAGAGAACAAACACACGCTTGCAAGGTTGGTATAGCTAACTAAAACTAGGTGTGAACAATTTTTTTAATTAACTGAAATTTAAAAAAAAAAAGACCTAGACTTTAGAAAAAACAGAAATGGCTGAATATTACAAAACTAAAACAGAATACAAATAAACAGGACACTTTTTTTAGCCTTTGTCAATTTGGACAACTTTGTCAACACAACAACATGAGAAGGCGTTAGTACATGTTTATAGAGGCGGGGATGTCCACATGCAAGTGGAACGCATGGACCTGCATGTTTTAAATAGTAAAGTTTTAGTGTAAATGCATGTGTTTGAGTACAACAGGACAAATTACACTTGGATTAGACTGTACCAGCTGTGTGAGTTTTGCTGTTGTTACACGTGGCCCCTGTCACTCAGTTTTTGGATTCTTTGTTTACAGTGAAAGGATGCAAAAAAATCTGAGTTTCTCTCATGACTTCAGCATAAAGCAGGGTGAGTAATAAATGTACAAATGATAATTTGTGGGTAAGTATTCCTTTAATCGTAATATGTACTTGGAGGGCATAGAGTGACAGTGAGCCAATCAAGAGGTTTTATTTTAACCTCCCAGAACAAAATAAAACCATTACTGAGTAATTAATTACAGTCCATGACACTGAAATCTCTGCATGTGGAAATGTTGTTTTCCCACAGATGAGTATTTCATGGAGATATTGGACACATGGGCGACAGCATCTTCATTACACGCTGATGAGAAGATGAACAGAGACCAGCCCCTTTCTACACGGCTGTTGACTAAGTGCTGTCAAAAGTGCTGCGTTGAAAAACATGTTGACTCGCCCGCCTCCCTGTGAGTATATGGCACATCAAAGCAACACATAAGTGAAGCTGTTGAAGTTGTCGAGCACCATGCTAACTTTCAGTCAGTGAACGCAGCAGTGGAGAGGCAGCCAGAGGAAAATGTCGTCTAATAGGCTGACAGCGAACCAAAGGAAGCTCTGGGAGGCAACAGCAAACTTAAAGCTAACTCGTTATCAGCAAAGACAATTACTGACATTAGTCAAAACAGGGAGCTGGAGAATCTGAGGCCTTTGTTCTGGATTTGGTGGTGAAGTCTACAGTAACAGCTGCACTTCATGGTGTGACGCCATTGTTTATTTATTTATTTCCCCTATTATTATTATGGCATTTTACATGATGGTATGATAAAGGAGAGTAAACAAAATCAAAAGCAAAACAACCATGAATATTAACAAAAATGCTTTAAATATATATTTTTAAAAAAACAATGCAGCTTATGTAATAATTTAATGTTAATCATCATTACTTACAGTAGGAATTTATATTTATTATTTTGATTTATTACTTTAATTCATGCAGAATTACATCCATTTTTACTTTGTTCATATAGGTAACAATTACTGCTTGAACACCAACTACATAAAACACACACTGCTAAATTCAGAATTGTAAATTCCAGCAATATTGTGAGGGATCTGATTTGCACAAAGCATCCATGTGAATAGATCATTTTGAATTATGTCATCATAGTTTGGTTTGATTTAAATAATTCAAATTTCTTATTAGAATTAGCCAAATACCTGAATAACTGATTTTTTTTTTAATTAAAACACAAATGTGTGACAGTGATTAAATAAACATGAAGTCACAAACAATCATCAGGGTTTACATATATTTATTACATTAAAAACAGACACTTTGGACACACAATTACAGGCAAACACATTTTTATAAATACAGTATTATGTGCACAAATACTCCAACTGTTATAAAAGTGAAATGTTTGTAACGATCTTTATGTCAGTGGAAACACAGTGTTAATAAATACATAAGTTACACACAGGAGCAGGAAAACAAACCAGACGGTGACATCGATAAAACACATTTCAGCAAACCGATGCGCATCATACAAGTAGTTTTAATGTACAGAGACAACAGAGAGAAGCCACGGCACAGACTGTAATACATGTTTTCAGATATGTCATCAACAGAAAACAGTCACAACAAAACATCTCTGGCTTTGCTGTAATGTAACATCCACGTTCACCCTGTGTTATTTCTTTGAGTTATCACAATAACAAACAGTCGTTCTCTACAAAGTATTATAACAACTAGTCCTGCACTTTGGCCTTTGGAGGAAATCATTTACATGAAAAGGGTAGGATTCAAAGATCAAGATCAAAAAATTTTTATGTGTGTAGTTCAGATGTGAGCACCTGTAAGGCTTTTGTTCATATCTTTAAACTATTTGTTTATTTATTAATTTGTTTTTAATCTCTGGCTGATCAGAAAAGCAGAAAAATAATAAAGTAATAGGCCAGCACAAAAACCATAGATGTCACTATATTTCACTTTCCTTTCTTTCTCTAAAGTCAAAGGAAAATATCCAATGTTTCAGACATGTAGTCGTCAATAGGCAACATCAGACCAGTTTGCTTGTGTATGAAACTATGAATATATGAGCTATGTAATGAGCCACAGTTCGGAAAATGTTCATTGAATTATGTGAGAATTTCAGGCCGACTGGTACAACACACTGACGACTAAAATGAAGTGAAGGTGGTAGGGTTTATATCCCTGAATGTTCAACAAAGGCTAACTTAACTCAAACGATCCAGTCTGAATCATTTTTTTTGTCATTCAAGGTCAAACAAATGCTCATCGTCGTCATCTTCAGTCATGTCGTGCTGCAGACTGGCTGGTTTTACTGTTGGCAGCGGAGATTCTTGGTCATTCAGATCTAGAGACCTGCAAGAGGTGAAAAACAAAGACAATTCAATCATGGATCATTTATTGCTGCACGTCAGTCTTGTAAAGCTGGGATAGGCAGTTCTTCTCTAAAACAATGCTGGCATTTCAGACAGTAACCCAGTGTTTCACATGCCTCTGTTTCATTAATCTTATTCATTGTAGAGCTGTGTACAGCACATTCATTCATTCATTCAGCCCCTTTATGCTCCTTTTACCATCTTTTTCTTAAAAAAAACTATCAAATCAATCAGTGTTTGTCTTCTTGGTGCGGCACTTTGCCTCGAGCACTTTGATTGGCTGTTAAAAAGGAAACAGTAATGTCACCGCTAAAATAAGAGAACAAATGATCCCAGTGCCAGCGATCACAGCAAGCTGGTGGTCAACGGCAGCGGTGGGCTAACCTGTGTAATGGCAGCAACAGAAAGTCTGCTGTTCTGGCGGACAGTTTGAACGGTCTGGGATTTGCACTGGCTCGGTTTCATTTGCTACAGCTGCTGACTAAAGGTGCGTATCTGTAAAGCCCTGTGAGAAGACAAACTGTGATTCAAGGTTCTATGGCTACATACACGTGAACTTGAAGCCGCAGCCATGAGCGTTTAGCTCCGGTTAGCTGAAGGCAAAATTTATTAGCAACATTTTCTCTTTGTTTTCCTTTTTTGGGTTGCTGTGCAGTGTAGGTAGCTGTTGCCGATGCTGAAATAGCAACTCTCTCTGAAGGATTCTCCGAAATTGGATCAAGCTTTCACCGAAGAGATGTGCATGAACATCTGCATTTGTAGAACAGCCAATAGGAACGCCCTCTCTCTGAAATGACCCATGATTGACCAAATATTTCTCTACTGAGGTGCAGAAGGCTCCTGTTCTCTCGGGCCACTTGAATTACAATATGCTCGAAGTTTATTACGGGATTCTTGCCCGATTACACCAAAATAAACCTACCTACCTCAGCTTTAATACATGTTTAGAGTTCACAATAACCAAAACTCACTGTTGGACTCTTGGAGAGAAGTTTTGTTTGTTGTGGCAGTTTGTTGCTTTGCTCTCCTGTATTTGACTCCTGGAGTTTCTGCTAACACACTCCCTCTTGAATCCCGGCAGTGACGCCTCAGCCAGCGCGGTCTACAAAGAAGATTGATCAGAAATCAAACAGCGACATCAACCAGATCCTGTAATCAAGAAGCTGGTGCTGCAGTGGCTTGAAAGGTGTACACTAACACATCCTCTCACCTGTAAGCTGGTGTTCAGAACCGTCCCAAAGTCGAGGTTGGAAGACACATTTTTCAGCAGTGATGGACTCCTGTGGAATAACAGAGGTAAGAGAATTTCAAAATGGACACAATCCATGTGTAATTTATAACAAGCAAATCAATACCTTGTGTATATTTCACAAGCCACAACATAGTAAACAGCAGTAGTTTGAGGCAAGGTCGTTTATGATGACAAATAATTCAGTCGCACAAACAACAATCAGGAAAGAGCCTTGAAACTGTCACCAGGATCAGTCCAGCCATATTTATCATTCATTTAGAGGCCTGTTGTAAAGGAACAAACAAGTGCACTACTTTGGATGAAATAAGGAGTTTGAAGAGTGTGGCTCAACAGAAATTAAATGGTCGCACAACGTTTTCAGTTTATGGTTCAGGGAAAGGTTTCGAGTCATCTTTTGTCGCATTTAGTGAAGCGTAATCTGCATAGACAGCTGTTTAAATCACACAAATACATCCCGCTGTATGTGTGTTTTAACTTATTAATCATATCTACATTGATTGATCAGCTCCCAGTCTTGTCTGTGAGCGGCAGGTTCCCCTCACTCACTACGGTGGACTGGGAAATAAAATCAATGCCTGAAAAACAAACACTGTTGATTTCGTCCGTGCTCATCAAAAATGAGGAGCAACCTACTGAAAGTCAGGCTTAAGGACACTCCGTTTAGCGCCTGTCTCTTTACGTCCCTCTCCCTAAAAAGTCCAGTCAGCTCTGATTGTTCAGTGTTTCCAGGTTTTTCAAATTTTGTCCAACTTTTTCTCTGGACCTTCACTGCAGCTGGAGAATGACTGCAACACAGTACAGCAGCACTTTCTACTTTGAAAAACCACCAATAAAGGCTTCAAAACACAACTCGACATGTTCCAACAGGAATATGATCTGCAATCGGGGATAAAATAATAACATCAGCAACCAATAAGACATATTTCCCTGAAGTTAGCATATAGCCACATGTAGCAGTGTAGGCATAATGAAAACACTTGCAGTGGCGTACCTGGAGCAGATGACTATAAAGAGAAATTCATCATGATCTGACGTCAACTTTTGGCAACAGGGATAATTTTTACATGTTTACCTCATTATTTGAAACTTTGGCTACGTTAAACACAATTATACAACAGTTAGTTCCAACCGAGTAATTTGATTGGACAAGAGGCATCCCATTAGTGCTGATATAGAGTACAACATCACTGGGACATGTAACAGTAAAATCACTCCGCTCACAGGTGTTATAAATATAAATGCAACCGTTACTTTACTTAATTGTCTTCCTGTGACCGAATCACAGCCGTGACGATATACAGTACAACATCACTCCCTCTCCTGTGATATTGCTTAAACATCCATCACTGCAACATTGTATATATGACAGTAAATAAGGAAAGCATAATAGGTCCTCTTTAAGGTCTAATAATTGTCTCAAAATGCATTACATTTTTTTAAAGGGAAACTATAAAAATTGAAAATTGTCTATTTTTTATTCAGCAGTGCCGTGCTTTAAATCTCACATCATTAGCCATTTGCACTGATTTATGAGCATATTAGGTGATACCTTAAGGAGGAAGAAAGGTTTTTTAGTTTTTCTACATGAATATTGAAGCTTAGACAGGAGACCCTTAAGAATCTTTGCTTCTGTAATTTTTGCTAATAAAATTATTGTTTTGAATGAATAAAGAAATCATTATATTTTGACCTGAAGTATATGCAGATGCTGTGATAAACAGGGAGTCATCTACCGTACCCTGTGATCTTCTGGGATCTCCTCCTCTGGTACTCCACCTCATCCACCGTCCACACTGCGCCTTTCACATTCTCCACACGCACAAAACACTTGTGCAGGCTCAGGTTGTGGCGCACTGCGTTCTGGTACAGAGAAAATCAGAGTGACGGAGATATTACAGAGTGCATGCTGCATAAATCAGGCATGACACACACTGGGATCACACAGTTAATTATGTTGAGGTGCGATACCTTCCAAGTGGCAGCGTTGCGCCTGAAATAAGCAAACGTCCGTGTGAACCAGTTGTATATCTCGTTGAGTGTTAGTTGCATGTCTGATGTTTCCATAATAGCCTGTAGACGGAGGGGAAATAAATAACTGTAGCACATTACAGGATCATATTAAAGCCCTGATTTTATCTCCGGCTGTAGACAGGTGATTCAGTATTTAACGTGAACATAGAAAGGTTGTTTATCAGCAAGAAAGGTCTCTTATATGATATTGTTAACATTGAAGGGCCCAGCACAAATATAAATAAATAAAATAAAACAATATTTTAAAAAAGGAAAACAGTGATTAAGAATCTCAAAGGAGAAAACTTCTGGGTTCATCTAAATTGCAAATTATGCAATTAGTCTCTGAAGGGATTTAGATAATGTAAACATATAACATCTGGACAATGTTTAAAGTTAAAGCTGGGGAAAGATTTTATTAAACTCTGATCATATTGTAAATCAAGCAGACTGAGAGAAAACTAGATTTCTGCATCTGCTCTTGGCTCTGTTTACAAGCTTTACAAAATCTGGGACGTGACGGGAGACCTATTCCAATCACAGGTCATTTCAGAAAGAGGATGTTGCCACTGGCTGTTACACAAATGCAGATGCGTGTGCACGTGCCTTCTGATGGTGAAAGCCCGATTCAGTGGTGGAAAATCCTGCAGAGAAAGTTGCTATTGTCTGTCTACACCACAAAGCAACCAAAACAAAAGGAGACAGACTTATCATAAACAGAGACTAAAAGAGAATCTGACCATAAATGAAATAAATCAATACTAGCTCATGTTTAAGATTATGTAGCCATTTAGAGCCTCGTTATGACGACTTGCTATGTCTACAACCCGCTAGCAAGAGATTTAAAATTCAGGTAGCAGTTAGCAGCTAACTCAAAGTAGAAGTACAGCAACCAAAAATATCTGAAAATTGGGGAGACAATGAAATCCGGGAACTCCTTACACTCGAGCAGAGGACAAGATCAACTGCCATATAACAATGATGGTAAATGATTGAGCTCATCTAGACACTTAATTCTACCGCTGTCATCACTCTGTGTCACCCGCTGTCTTCACCATAACACCCCAAGAGAGCTGGTTCCCTCCACATACAAAAAGCACACGTCACACCCTCACAGGTTACTAACAAGGCCACTGCCCGTGTCTGCTTACCCCAGCTTTAGGTAAAGACAGAAATGACTTCTCCTCCAAGTCATAGACTGTACCTGTCTTATCAGTGTTGCATAGGTGAAAGGTGGTCTGATATCGGTGTTCTTGTAAAGCTCATATTCATTTTCTGAAACAAGACAAAACATACAGTAGTAATTGAAAGATGGAGTAGGAATTGTGCTACGAAGCATTTATTTTCTGTATGAACATAAAAGTGACTACAGTGTTTGGTTTACCTGAAGACAGCGAGTAGACCAAAGGGTGATGGCGACGTCTTATGGCCCCAGCACACGGTGTATGAGTGGGCGACTCTCCTTCACCATTCTGGGATGGAGCGCTGACAGGGATCAGAGGTTGTGGGGACACCTGGGGCGAGTCTGACGGGCTCAGGTTGTTGTTGGTGGCAGCGACTGAGCTGAGCTGAGAGCGACACAAGCAGATGATCCAAGTTAACAAAGGGACGAGTGGAATGGAAAGACTGACAGAGAAACAAAACAGAGCGGGAGATTTTTAACAGAGTGTAACAGAGCGATTGGATTCGCCTCCTCAGAGGTGATTCCGCTAATATCGCAAGAAGAAGGAAGCCAATTATTGTTAATTATAGGGTGAAATTGTTTGGTGAGTGTTGTGATTATGGTGCAATATTTGCAAGATTAACATCTGATTAGCTTCCACGTTATGAGAGCATGTCTGCTGTCTGAAAACACAACGGCAGCCATCTGGTGCCAACAGCTGGGCATCGAAAGGAAAAGAGGCACTCACATCATGCAGTGAGTCACACTCAATCAGTAGGGAGATCTCAACAAAGGAAAAGTCATTTGAGAGTTATGGTAAGAAGGTGCAAAATGGTGAAACTTTTTTCCACGAAATACATTTGCGATCATTTTTCTGAGCAGATTCAAATATTTCTGACCCTCATCTTCTGCAGGTGTACCCCTAAGCCATGTTTTGTTTCTTGGAAAATGCCAACATATTTTTGCAACTCTTCCAACTATAAAAGTTCACCAGTTCAACACGCTGGTGGTATCTTCATCAGCGGTACAGAAGATGAGGTTGCAGCCACATGTTATTTTCACTCTCCACCACAGACTTTGAGTTTTGCTTACAGCTCCAAAATGCCGTACAGTTTACGCCTCATTTGCTTCGTCTCTGTTGTTCACACAGCTATTACTGCACACTATCTACCTGGAGACCGTGTGGGTCAGCAGCCGGATCAGACTGTGGGGACTGTAGACTCGCGGGTGCAGAGATTGACTGCGACTCCAAAGATGGCAGATGCAGGTGAGCCATCATTGCTCGCAGACGCTCCCGTTCTTTGCAGAGCTGTTAGAGGTGATGAGGGGAGAGGGAAGACATCAGCGTGGACACACACTAAACACAGCATTGTTGAAATGGAGTGCTGTGACCCAAACCATTTTGCAAAGTACATTTCTATTTGCAGTGTCAAACATTGGGAGGGAGGCAGTGTTGAAAGAACTGAATGAATAATAACCATGAGCAAGACGGTGTTTAGGTGGAGAAATTTTGGGGAAACTCTGACAGAAACTCAGACTAATACTGCATCAGGGGAGACATTTTTTAAATCGGTAAAAACTAATCACCTGTGCCAACTCAAAGTTCCACCTTATTGTGTTTGACCCATAATGCACTCAGAGCTCACATCCAAGCAGCAGTTCCAACTTTTGTTGTTGGACATCTTTGCAGGACTCGTTCCTACCTGAAGCTCAAGTTGCTGAACCACCTGCATCTGGACTCTGCACTGCGCTGTACTTCTGTCATCCAGAGTGTGCTCACTGCCTATATGCCTGAAACACACACGGGAGCATTAAAGGTATACTCCACTGAATATCCATTGATTGAATTTCAAATACTCTACGACCTCACAAAAATAGTAGCTACAATGGCTCCCCAGACCCAAAACTGTGTCAAAATGTATCGAAACATTTATGGAAACTTCATTGAAAACACTTTGGCAGAAATTAATTAATTAATTAAACCTGTTTCTTGGCAGAGTGAAGATTGTTTGAAACACACTGAACATATGCATCTACATTAGATGTGCTGCAGGAGTTTCTATGGATATTTTGATACATGTTTGTTTTGTTGTTTTCATTCATTTAAGTCACTGAGATAAGCCTAAGCTTTTTGTGAAAGATGTTTCACAATCTCAAATACTCCTCTGTCCAACTGGATAAAATAATACTCCTTCTCAATATGATTTTCTCTGCAAACCACAAATATGTTGCATTTGCATGTTTCATACGTAACATGTACGTCATATGTAAACTGGTGTAGCACATGAGCTGACTGTGCCATCGGAAGATGAAGATAAAGGTGTGTTTCCTGTGGCTTTTTTAGCCACCAAACTTTGGTGTTTTGTAGCGACCTGCTGCTGTTTTTCCAGCGGAGATAGTGCCACAAAAAGTGGTTGTTTTTTACTGGTTGTTTTTTACTGAGACATCACTGCTTTTCCAGAGAGGATCGTGCCCCCAACACATTATAAATGAAGCCAAAACCTAATCATTTTCTATATATCCAAGTTGTTTTGTGCTCATTCTTGGAACCCATCGGCTATATTCGGCGTCTGACTTCCGGCAGATGGCGATACGGCGATACATTTTTTGGCATTTGATTTGGGTGGAGGAGGCGAATTTCCGTTTCCGACTTCCGTTTATAGATAAGTAAATATGCTGAATCATTGCGATGGATTCAAGTTTGCAGTGACGGCAATTATGATCTGCCTTGTTACCATTTAACCTGCAACAACTGCAGCCAGCTCAAACGTGATTGGTCAATATCACGCTGACTACAAACAGCCTACAACCAGAAACCAGGGCTCTTCCGCTCTTCTTCCGGAGGCAAGATCTCCGGGGTTTGCCTACAGACTCTACATTCACTGAATGTAGAGTCTGTATATAGAGACTATTTTGTGCGTAAATGTAACCACACATTAACCACAGTGTTACACATGTAAATGTAGCATATCTGGGATTTGCAGAAATGTACAATGCCCACATTTTTTCTGGCATTTGTGTTGCCTTCTTTTCTCACTAAACAAAGGTGGAAGCTGGGAATAACTTTGACCTTGGTAATTCAGTTAAAAAGTGTTATCAGTTATACATTTTATCTTTACTACTTTCTATGTTTTATATTTTCATTAACAAATAAGTGGTCATATTTTTCATATGTTGTACAAAATGAGCAAGGAGATATGTAATTTATGTCTCCCTTGAATTTCAGTTGCAACCTTGTTAACTGGTATTATGTCTCAGGAAAATGGATGCATAGCTCTGTCACCTAAATGTAATGACAACACTGAGACTACCAACATTTCAAAGCTCCCTGGAGTATTTGATACTGAAAATATTTTCACAGGAGAACTTCTTCAAATCATAATCAGAAACGTGCAAAGAGACAAAGAGTTAATGCATTAGGATGGAGTTAAAACCTACTTGATGAACTGGCTGAAGTTTTCACACACCGACTCACATCCAGGCCAATTACACACACCGTGACCGTAGAGAGCGTGTGTGGCAGCGCGATCAGCTTTGACAACACTGGAGTGAAAGTATTGTCATGATTAAAAAACCACAGCAGGCAGACAACAGCATCAAAACAGGAGCAAAGCAGCAATAAAACCGATATAAGCGTGTTTTCTTTTCTTTTCAGGTGGCAGAAAATGACAGAGAGAGGTGGAGGAGAGCACAGAAAAACAAATGGAAAACTATTTACTTTTGATTTGGGACGTGTAGTCATGTAAACTTTTTCTTTTTGCTGAACCACTTCAGGTGGTGGAACACAAAGCAAACAAACAAGACAAAATATATCGTCCCAGGGGGAATTAAAAGTGAAGTCTCGCTGTGAAAGCAAAACAGCTCCTCACCCGTACCTTGAGAGAAAGAAAACGTCTACAGATGACGAGTCTTTGATGTTTAGAAAGAAGCAGTATCAGTTCTCACAATCAGTTTACAGCATGAACAGACACATCGTACCATTCTGCCCTGCGAGGAGAAGGAGACTGCTGGTCATTGCTCTGCCTCCCTGTGACTTTTGTTGACATAATGTCGTTAGCAGAGGAGTCCTGATTGCCCTTCAATGTTGCTTTATCGTCACTCAGTCCGTTTGCGAGCTCTTTCCATACCTGCTGCATCTCGGCAGGGCTCAAACCAGCTACAACATAAAGAAAGAGAGATACAGCATGTTGTAAATTTCTAAATCTGAATATTTTCTTTTACATGCTGGTTAAGGAAACTGCAAAAAGAAAGGGGGCTTATTATCTGTGCGTAATATATTACATACAGCTGACTTTTTTCCCGATTTATGTTTACTTAATAGTTATGGTTTGTTTTTTTCTGCTGATTACATTTGCACCTTTTAAATCTGTGCTCTGCAGTGACAGTTTTTACTTATTCCCACCTCAAAGCTTGAGGGCAGAAACAAGGAGAGCAACTCTCTCTCATGACCTCGTGTCACCTCTTCACAGTAATCCAGAAATAATTATCACAGCTAGAATTATGACTAAGGATGAATTTTCTACTTTTAAGTTTCACTTTCATCATTGTTTATTTTAAACTCAGTGTGGTTATGTAACAGAACATAAAATCAACGAGAAACAAATCTCCCTGTGTGGAGGTCTTGGTGACAAAACCGTATCAGACGCTTGTCAGTGTTTGTGACCTTGTGATATGATACAACATGCTAAAGTAACCTTACTGTAGAAAATTGGAATACAAAGCACTTGGAAATGAAACAGCTGACATCACCATTGCTTTCACTGAGGGAGATGAAACATAATGACCTGGAGAGGGGGCAGGAGAGGACAGGACCGGTCTGTGCACCCGGAGGAGCTGCTGCTGTTGCTGCTGGAGCTGGAGGAGCTGCTGGAACACAAGCTGCTGTGCAGGGAGCTGGAGGAAGGAGAGAGAGAATTTTCACAGAAATGTGAGGCAGCGTTCATGCGAAGCTCTGCTCACACTTGCTTGTAGTTGTCCAGGTATTGATCCTGAGATAAAATCAGTGGCATATACTGCATTGCTAAACGCGTCCTTCAACAACTATTGTACTACACTTGGGCCTTAACGCAAGTGACAAAGCACACAAACATGTTCTCTTTTCACTGGTATTTTGGTTGGATCTCCTACCTTCTGCCATCCATCATATTACCAATATTTTCATCATTTGTGTCACTTACATCCACTTGCACCAGTATTTTTTTTTTAACCAATTACATTTAATTAATCTCACTTAAAAGATTTATTATGGCAAAATGTGTATATAAATTTTGGTGCAAAACCACTCTCAAAGAAATAATAAATAGAATTGAAAAAACAGATCACAAATAACTACTGACCTCTTTAACTTTCTTGCTGGGCTTTTGTTGAAGCAGCTGCAGGTGAATCTGTTGTTGTTGCTTCTTGTAAAACTCTTTCAGATGTTGCTAGGAAAATAGCAAAGCACCATTATTATATAGACATTACCACACTCAAAAATATTGCCGTAAAATAATATAATAAAATCTTAAATTACAAATTACCAACACAAAATATCTCTGGATTCATTGGGGTTTGACACAGATGTATTTTATTGACAACTATCATTACAAACAATGAGCCAATGTGAGGTGAGAGGCACAATTTTGACACACTTCTTAGTTACGAGTAAATTGGCAAGAATGACAAGAGGTTTTTGTTTATTAACACTTAATTCTCATTCAAAGGTAGTTACGAGTTTTGCGGAGGCAGAAATAATATGAAAGCAGAGCCCTGGAACTAGTGAAGCGAAATGGAGTACGACCTTTATTAATATAATTATTTAACAAACGTCAGACCTGGGGTTGAACTTACCTGCTCAGGTAGGCTAAGCAACTGGCTTCAACTTTATATTAACCACTGTACTGTATACTTTTTTTTTTAACCTTAGCAGAGTAGCTTGCCCAGGAAGACATTTCCAGGAAGAAATTTATTTTTAATTATTTGTTTATTTGAGGGGACAGAGCATAGTAATAGACATTTCTGTAAATATGCCAGATTTAGCCAAATTAGCTTACGCTAGTATCAGTCCAAGTTCTTTGCTAGTATAGTTATCTTTGAAAGGTTAAAACTAACGAGGCTAACTAGCTAATTTTTAAAAATACGTCACCAAAGTAACTTGAACTTGTTTTTTTGTGGGAAAATTTTGCTCTAGCTTCGACCAACTTTTTGACTAGATTGGCTATAATTTAGTTGGATAAAATTAACAGACTTTCCCCTGACATCTTTCTTTGTTTGTGTTAGCTAGCTAGTTGTCCTAGCATACAATTAGCCTATTTAAACTGAACTTAGTTTACCTTAGCAGACCAGTTTAGCTATAAGTTACCTCAATAGTGTTTTATTAAATGAGCTCTTTTGTCTTAGCTGAAGATTAGCTTACCATAACTGACCAATTACTATCAGCTAATTAATTAGCTGATATAAGCTAATGTGAAAGCGAAGACAAACTAGCTAGCTTACAAGCTAGAGCCAATTTATTGTCTTACCTTGATAGCTACTATGCCTAGTTTTGTTGGACCCTTTGCCAGCATGGGCTGTTAAGTAGGCTAGCTATGGTCAACATTCGATTCTATGTTTTAGCTATTCTTAATTTTTCACTCTTCTCTTTCCAGCATGTTTTAAGACTGCTGTGGTTAAACCCTTAATGAAAAAACAAATTTAGATCCAAACTCTCTGGTAAACTACAGGCCTGTGTCGGAAAGATCTCAGTGTGTTTTTTACAATAACATGTCTTCTGATTCTTGTCCTGTTAGGCACAGGGTCCCTCAGGGCTCCGTCCTAGGTCCACTGTTGTTTTCACTGTACTTGGCACCACTAGGTCAGATCATGCGCTCTTTTGGGATTCGGTTTCATTGCCATTGCCTGTTGTTGCAGGGAATGGGTCTGATTCGAACCCTTTCATTTGACCTGCATGTAAAGGAGGTGACACGGGTAGCCTTTATCACCTCAGAAAAATTGCGAAAGTTAGATCTGTCCTCTCATTTAAAGATGCGGAGACCCTTATCTATGCTTTTGTGACATCTAGGCTGGATTATTGTAATGTTCTTTTATCAGGGTTGCCTAAGAATAGTTTTCATCATCTACAGATGGTGCAGAATGCGGCAGCTCGTATTCTGACTGGATCATCGAGATATGACCATATAACTCCCATGTTGGCCTCTCTTCATTGGCGACCTGTCCAGGTTAGAGCTGATTTTAAGGTGCTGTTATTGACATATAAAATTTAAAAATTTTTAAATTGTGTTTGTGTTTTTACTAAAATTCACCTGTACAGCACTTTGATGTAAAGTGCTCTATATTTATTATTATTATTATTATTATTATTATTATCATTATTATTATTATTATTATTATTAGTAGTAGTAGTAGTAGTAGTAGTGCCTATATTAGTATAAGTGTTGTATAAATACCTGCTGAAGCAGAAGGGCTTGTTGCTTCTGATGGATCAGAGCGTGCAGCTGGTTTGGGGACAGGAGCTGCTGCATCTGCTGGGGAGCCATCATGGCCAGAAACACCTGCAAGAAGAAGGAGAAAGGACAAAAAAGATAGAGGACCACAGTCTACACAACGAAAGCAGAAGGACGAGTGAGTAAGACAGAAGGCAAGTGTCAGGTGTTAAACAGTAATAACCATCGAATTGGGAATCTTTCCAATCCAATTACAAAACAGCGCTGTCAACCTTTTGTGAACATCATCATGCCGGATTGTGTCATTGACCCTAAATGAGATGGGAGATGGGATGACCAGTTAATTAGCAACACAATTACATGCTTGTTGTGACTCCTAATAGAAGTGTATGGGTATTAATCAAGGCAAACACTCACTGAATAATAACTGATCTGCACTGTTACTGATTGTGTGACAAATAACACAGTGATTGTCTCCTTTTGTATTCAAACACAGGCGACAGCAATTGCCATGAATGCATTACGAAACAACAAAAGCAATGTACAAATTCAACATGATGTATTGCAAACAATGCAAAAAAAAATCCTGGTGCTGCCAATTGATTGTTGGGGAAAATATAATTTATTATTTAAACAATATCAATTTTTTTTAACATTTAAAATGTCAGTTGCTGTACACAGACGTGTAAGGGTTGTGACGGATGTTCTTCATAGGTTTCAGAGAAGCCCAGTGTCTATATTGGAGTAATATCTTAGCGGCTTGCAGGATGTAATGAAAAAGGAACACATTAGGGACTTTAAGTTTGTCGTTGTTGTCGTCAGTCCTTTGAGATAATACCTCCTGTGATTCAGCCAGACTGATAAAATAAGTAGAAAGTTCAAAACAGTGGAAATCAGATGAGGAATTTACACTTTGGCATGGCAGGTATCATGATCTGCATTGCTTGTTGGCATGTTATTTATCATCTGATCGTTTAAGTGACAATTTTTAAGTCTTTAAGACACGTTTTTATGCATTTACAGCCTCGTAAATGTTGGGATTTGCTTTTTTAATCTTACATTTGTTCAAATTGAATGTCTGTTTTGGACTAAACCAGAGACAATAACACAACACATTAGAACAAATGAATAGGGCAGACAAAGTAGTGCTGGAATAAGCAGAAAATGTGTAGCATTTATATAACTGTTTGCAGTATTTAAACACACAAAAATAGGTTCTTTAAAGGCTTTGCCAAAATTTACAAAACTTACTGCACACAACTGAGCTAACAAAACTCTTAACACCTAACACATTAACATTACAGTGGATGCACCAGCCAGTAATCCTAGTGTGTCTTATAAGAATCACCTCTGTGGGTAAAAATGCACAGGGAGGGTACCCCAACTCAACTTGATGCCCTTATCCAACCTATGAAATCTATGAAACTCTTCAACTATTTAAGTGAGACAGAACAAGCAGTTTAAAGAGGTCACCTTGGGATCTGGAAATTGTGATTTTCTGACAGTTAAGTGTTAAATAATTAATTGATTGATCATAAAAATACAGCGTTCTGCAGCTTACAATGAATGTGGGCCAATGAATGGCTGCTTCTCTGCTTTCTACCCCCCCACTTCCAGCATCCTTGCTTGGACCACACCCATCTTTGAACTCTGCTTTAATTTTGATCTCACTATACACCTGTAAAGTTTTGTTACTGCATCTTGCAGTGACGTTAAGGCAGTGAAAAACAATTGTTCACATACAGAGACAAAGACAGACAGACATATAAAAAATACTTGAAACTTTCTCTGCGGTAGTTCTCACTACAATAGGTGTCACCGGGACCACACTGTGCCATGATGACAGGCACACACAGACTTACAGAGGCAAAACAATACCAGCTGTCTTGACGTTGCTGCGGCTGGTACTTACAGTGGATGCACCAGCCAATGAACCTAGTGTGTCTAATAAAATTCACCTATGTGTGTAAAAATGTACAGGTTATAATGTCCGTACTCCACCACATGCCTCTTAAATTCTCCAAAATTTGTCAGGCAAAACAAGCACATTAAAAAGCTCACTCTGGCATCTGGGAAATCTTGATTTGCTGACAGTGTATTAATTAAAAACTTAATCATAAAAAAACTACTGGATAGATTAAGTGATGATGGAAACAACTGCAGCCCTAATGTCACACTTGTGTATGTAGTTTAAAAGAAGACACTGACATACAGCTGGCTTTATTATCACACTTTAGAAATCACTGGGTAACTATGTGTGGTGGGTGGATTGGATGCTACAGTTAGAAAAAGAAATGCATTTCAGATGCAAGTCCCTCATTTTTGTCATGAGGGAAAACTAGTGTTCACAGTACGTAATCTTCATTTGTGAAATTTGCAGCTTGCCAGATGAAAAACCTTTTATATCACAAGCCATTATTATGTTTTGACAACTGGAATCACTCAGGCAGACGGGCAATGTTGCAGCAGTAGCGTTATGATATTGTCACTAGTCATATTTGCTAAAAATTACAAACAGAAAAACAAAAATATTGTTAAAATAATGTAGGGTCACATGTTGGGTGCCTTGCACAGGTTTAGAAAGTGGATTAAGAGAAAAGAGCAGAGCAAAACTGACAAGACGAGAGAACAAACTGAGGAAATGGTGTCGACCAGACGTTCATTATCTCGGCTGTTTTATTGATCCCCTAGATTAACATTCGCAGAGATGGAATCACAACAGACAACCATAAAATTATGTTGGGTCATGCTTATTTGCCTTTCACTTGCATCTGTTTGGCCTAGGTCTGTGGACAATTATTCCTCCCTGGCTCTGGCTCACAAACTAATAATGAAGGACAAACACAGTTCTGCGTGTCAACTCCCAACCCGGATCAGATCTCATATGAAATCCAGGCCACTGTCAACAGAGCTGCAGTCACCGGGTTTTGGTGTCCTGTCAGAGGACGTCCAATATGGAGCTGGTATTTCTCCTGACATCTGTTTGCTAAGACTGTTCTTATGAAGAGGAGGAAGAAGAGACGGCAGAAGAAGAGGAGGACGAGGGGGATACTGAGGAGGATGAAGATACCTGTTTATGGTGGAGAGTCTGCCAGTTTTCACCGCTCACTCCACTGCAGGAGTCCCCATTAGCTACTCTCCCTCCTGCACCGACGTCTGTGTGGCTGAGGAGGCTGCTGGCTGGGGTTTGACGGGCTGCTGTGGGACTGAGAGGAGACTCGGGCATCCCAGCTCAGGTCCTAAAAGAAAGCAGGCAACACTAAATGAGATATAACACTCAAACGCTGTAGGTACAGTTTAGCTTCATTGCTAACTTATAACTTTGTGTGGCTTTGCGTTGGCAAGAAAAAAAAATACCAAAGATGATGGGCATGTTTACTGAGGTGCTGACATTCCTTTGCACAACTTAAAGAAACAATGAAATTCTCAAATGCTATTTACAGAATCACAGACACGATAACGTTAATAAATCTGTGGTTTCCAAGTAAGAATTTTATCGTGCGTGGGTGGAAACAGCATAAAAAGTATACCAGTGGGCATGTCAGCATATTTAATTCACACAGAAAAAAATCCAGATTTCTGGGCATTAACATCATCCACACCTCATGCACAAAATCCCTTCAGCAAACTAAGTTTTTTGACATGATATTGACAATTTGACATGCATGTGACAGTTATTGCACAGCACCACTTTTATAATCTCAGGTTATCACTGCTCAAATCCCTGTTATCTGACACAGAATTAAGTCAGTAAATGTATCCGTATCTTATTGGCAGGGCGTGAAGATCCAGGAAATCTTGCATAAAGTTTTTCAAATCCAACTTTTAGTACATCCAAACTTATTCCTGCAGTGCATGAAGAAGAAACTAGCTGTAAAATACAACCTATTACTTCTTCAACTGAGCACAAACAGGAGTTTAACTTTACATATAACTCCTAAAATATATATAAGAAGTAAACTCAAATGTGTAAGAATTGTATTAAAGCTACATACCGTTAAGGTGAATAGTCGAATTCGGAGCAGCCAGGCAGAGTGGATGTCTCAGACTTGAAGTCATGCAGTTTGGAGTGAGGATGGGAGAGAACTGATGGAGTTGTGTGTCTACCTGAGGGGGAGGAGTCCCAGTGTCAGCCAGTGGTTTAGACAGTGAGAGCAGCAGTTGATTGCTGGCATGTGAGGAACAGGAAAATCAGCTGGAGCTACAGATCATGTTTACTCTAACAGTGCTTACCTGGTGAGTGTCTCCACATTTGTAGTGATGCTTTCTCTTCAGCATTTGTGAAAAAAAAAAGTCCTCTACATTTTACATCAGTCAATAAATATTACATCTACATTACAATCATATCACAAAATATAATGTGTAACATAGTGCATGTGCTTTTCCATCATTTATTTTTCGAATCAATTTTTGCAGGCGCTGCTTTTTTTTGTCGATATTCATAGACATACACAACCCAATGAAAAAAAAAAAGCCTCAAAACAAGCATAATTTATTGTCTTTCATGATTAAAACAAAGACTCCGCTTTGAGAAAAGACAAGTATAGTTGTCTGTGACTTTATTTAGATATGCAGTATCATCAACAAAAAGAGCTCTGCAGCTACACAACTGTCAAACTGTTATCAAAGAGCTATTTACAGTATTGTCGGCACTTTTGTTTGAATAGCATATCAGCGCATCTGTTAAAAAAAAATAAATAAATAAAAGGGTTTTTAATTTTGGCTGTTGATAAATGCAGTGTACCCTAGAGTGTAAAACATCAACACAGCTACAGTGGAAAACAATATCTGAAGTTTGTAGAGGACATTTCTGCACAGTCATGTCTGCATGTTTTTAAGCATTTTGGTTCAACATTTGTGTGTTTTCCTTTCCTTTCCTTTCCTTTCCTCTCCTTTCCTTTCCTTTCCTCTCCTTTTTCTTTCTCCTCTTCTTTAAAGCACCTTTATCACACCCCTTCAGTGTTTTTTTGTAATGTCAGCACTTTATTGCAAAATTTGTTTTACAGACTGCAAGTGAATAATAAAGGAGGATGATGAGGACCAAAGGTCAGGCTGTTGTAACATCAGGAGCTATTCTACTTCGGTGAGACGAGGGGGATATCAAGGTAAAGAACAAAGACCCTGAATACATTATTTAATATTTTTACACCCACACACACACAATGTTACATGTTTATTCCTTGTCATGGGCATAGCTATAAATCTACACAACAAGATGAAGCCGTTTACACCGTATAAATGTGGATTATTGCTGCACATTTAGATATGAGAGGCCAAATCTCGCCTCAAAACATGTCAAAGCAGGACGGAGCAATTAATGATTGAATTGTCGATATTACCAAGGTAACTTTCTGCCACCTACTGGATTAGTATTTACCTGCCCTCCAGTTTTTATTGGCAGTGGAACCTGCTTATAGTGATCAGCTGCTGATATGGATCAAAAAGCTTGGGACAGAATCATTCAAATGCTGTTTAGATAACTGGCTTTTTGTAATCAAGTAGTCCACTTGCAATGTTCATTTTGGGTCTTCTCATACATGACAACATACTACAGTAAGTCTGTTTTTTCCACTTAACAGAAAGTCACTGCTCAAAATGCAGCAAATAATAATTAATAATCGGTATAATAATAAAAATTGGTATAATAATCATCTGCTGATAGTTTGTCGGTGAAGATTCTCAGTCATCCAGGTCATGGTAGTGCTATATTGCAGAACTGAAGAAGCTTCTTGGATGAGAGGCGAAACGTCTTCAAGAAACACGAGCAAGTCCAGTTGCCTACGATATAGCACTTATGATCTGCTGATAGTGATCATTTGCCCTGGACAGACGTGATCACCATAAGATGGTTCCACTATCATGTGATGTGAATTTCTCTCTGTCAATTTAGAAACAGGAAACACACTTCCATATAGTGTCCACTTTGTTCTTCTTTCATTATACTGCTGTAAGACAGTTCAGGGGCAAAATTAAAAGTTGACTTTGTAAGGAAAAGGTTTTAGCAACTCCCTGATGACTGGAGACGTACACCAGCAGCCAGGAAACCTGAGTTCTTGCTCTGGCGGAGTCGTGAACCTGCTGTTATATGACTCTCTCGTGCCTTTCAGAGCTGGGTCGTTCATCTCCCAGCAGTGCAGTCTGGAGGTCACGGGTTGAACGTCGTGCCCTCTCCCAGCTGCAGCCCTGCCATATGAGTTAAGCAGCCTCTCGGGAAAATAGTAATGTCTCATGCAGCTTGGGGGTTTTACCCAACCCGCACTGATGCTCCAAGGCTGATAGCACAGTTGCATCCAGTCCCAGTAACTCATCTGATGCCTCCTCGGTTCCTGCAGAGGGCATTGTGGCTCCACACAACCCAAACATCTGTTCTCATGGAAGCTTCCCAGGAAGCAGCTGGTCTCCATCCAAGCCAGACACTCTTCCACTTTGTCACATCGCCCCCGGTCCTTCCTCCCCCTGCTCTTCTTGTACTGCCTGAAGTTCCCCTGCTGGAAGTCTCTCAGGTGAGCTTGGTGGACGCCCCAGTAATGGCCCCGGCCGTCCTCGCAGCGGCTCACCTTCACAAAGCAGTCGTTCACGGACAAGTTGTGCCGGACGCTGTTCCTCCAGCCCGGACCCCGGCTCCTGAGGTAGGGAAACCGCTCCTCCATGGCTCTGTAGATGGACGCCAGGTTGAGTTTCTGGGAGGGGGAGGAGAGGAGGACTTTGGCGATCAGGGCAATGTAAGAAAGTGAAGGCTTTGAGAAGAGCTGTGTGGCCCCAGAGGAGGGAGTGTCTGAGGAGCTCATGTTATCAGGTGGATGAGCTGGGCTGGTGAGGATGCTCTCATAGGTGCTGACAGCGTCTGCAGTGGTTGCAGCCACTTCTGTCCCTATAATGTCTCTGCTGCTCTCTCCTGTCGTAGACGCATTCATGAAGTCACATCCTGCTTTTTCTTCTTTCACGTATGAAGTTTCTGTGAGATGCTGCGTTGTTCTTCCTCCCTCTGTGTTCATTGTTTATTTCCCCTCCAAGTTCTTGCATTGAAATCTGAAGTATCCTGTTTGCATCAGATCCCACATCCTCTGACAGTTTGCTTCTTTCCTGTTGGACAAAACTATTATCTCCGAGACAGCCTTTACATGCTTTTATACTGTTCACATCCAAGTCAGGAGGGGGTTCACCATTCCTCTGTTAAGACTCAACACTCTTACTCACTGTTAAAATATGTATTTTATTTGCCCAGTGAGATTAAGGATTAACCGTTTTGCTCGTGGCTCGGGTTGGACATGCCACTTTGTCACAGCTGCGAGATAAACACAGGAAGCAGTACAAACACAGTGCATAACTGTAAACTTTGTAGTTCTGGTATCCACAGATAAATCTGGATATGGGATAAGCAGATAAAAGAGTGAGCGTCTGTGGAATGGTTGTTTCTTACATATTATCAGGAGTTCGCAGTTGCACCATCAGAGAGTCAGCGACTGGTCAGTGGGAATTATTTCGGAGGCCTGAACACTATGTGAAATACATATGTTCTGTTTCGACCTCATGTGACCCACTGTGAGCCAAAAGCAACCCATAGCTGCCATGATAAATCTCGTGCTTGTTATATAAATAACATTACAAAACTCTGGGGAGCAATAATTACAGTTACTTAAGGACAATGTCCACAACTCTAAGATGTGAAAACAGTTTTGTAGTAAGAAGGAGTTATCAGTTTATATTGTAGATTATATCACACAAACTCTGCCTCTCAGAGGAGAGAGGATGATATTTTCTCCTCCTGAGCTTAGACTACTGTACATAGTTTAAGTCCCTTCTGGCCTATTTATAGTGTTGGCCCTTGCAACAATGTCATCTGTAACTCGACTCCATCTGTGAAGTCGGAGCATGTTGAATGTCAGTTGCCAGCAGCAGAAGCACTGCAGTTCACTTCCCGCTAACTCTCCCACAGAGAGCTCCATGGAGTCTGTGGGACAACCGAAAGCTTCTGAGGCCTGTAACCTCTTAGGAGTGCCAGGCCTCAGCTCCTTGGACGTGGACGATGACGAGTGTGAGGTGGTGATCGGCATCAGGCCCAAATCTTCCCCTCTCCCCCGGAGAAAGAGCTCTACAAGTGACGAGGATTTCGAGCCGGAGCCGCCTCTGCCGGGCTCCAGGAGAGTGTCCTTTGCAGACGCCAAAGGCCTCAGTTTGGTGCAAGTGAAGAAGTTTGAAACCTGGGATTTACCCATACTGCCGGTATGTGACCCTTCTGAAGTTATAGGTAAAGTTGCAGAGGAGTACTTCCTGTCTCCTCTCACTTTCTCTCTTCCGTTGCCTAATGAGAAGCTGTTCGTCAAAGTGCAGGAGCAGAAAGTGGAGTTGGAGACTATCGAGTTAATTCCAGGGACCACAATACTGAAAGGAGTGATCCGTGTCCTCAACATCTCCTTCACTAAGTCGGTATACGTCCGAGCCACTTTGGACACCTGGTCCAGTCACTTTGACCTCTTGGCAGAGTACATGCCTGGTTCCAGCTACAGTCTGATGGACCTTTTTTCATTTAAGCTCACCTTAGTGCCTCCGTTCGGGGAGCAGGGGGCCAGAGTTGACTTTTGTCTGCGGTATGAGACTCCACAGGGGACATTCTGGGCCAACAATAACGGCAGGAACTACGTGCTGTTTTGTCACCAGAGAATGAAAGAGAGGAAAGAGAAACCACAGAAGGAGAATGTGAACAAAAAAAGTTGCCTGAAGATTGTCAGGTGAGGATTTTAAGAGTTTGATGATGTTTGTAGACACAGTGCAGTATATTTAATGATGACAATCATACATGGTCAGGAGAAATGTCCATCGTGCTGAAGCTGAAAGAGCGGACTGGCTAATTTTTGCCATATAATTTTAAAAATATTGGCTACTGTTCATTAGTAACTTGATCAAAACTAGAAATTGTTGTAATTATTGTATGAAAGATGTTACCTTTATAAAAGCCTTGATTTTATAAACAGCAAATGACAACTAGCTAATCAGGTTTATTTCGGTGTGGATTATGTGAGGCTTTCTTTAAGTTTGTGAGAAATCATTTCACATAACTGGTGGAAAGATCCTCTATATTACTGCTGAGTTAATAATATGATGGACTGGGATTGTGCAACCAATACAGGCTGTTTTAAAAGTTTTTTAAAATCCAGTATGGATTATCACATCTTACACTGACAAATGCCATCAGCAAAATGATTTTAAATACTTTTTTATTAAAAATGATTAATGTATCTCAACGTTGTCACCTCTTGTGGTGTGTTGATTATTAATAGTTGCATGAAAGTGTGACTGATCCCAATTTTATTAATTCACAGTCAGAGCACTTCCACTGTGGAATACCCTACAGCAATGGAAGCTTCAAATCAAGAAAACATTTCAACAGGTGAATATTTTATTTTGGGGAAAATAATTGTGGAATTAAAAGAAATAATGCAGCCTCAATATGAGAGTAAAATGGCTCTTTTTTTCCCAGCTGTTTTGAAACAGGGAGGGGTAGCAGACACTATCAAAGTTAAGCAAATCTCAGATGATCAGTCAGGAACATCAGAGGAGGATAGACAGAAATTACTGGTGAGTAAAATGAAATAAATATTTTTTTGGCACGTATAAAATGAGACACAACAGTCTGGTTTATTAAGATGCTTTGCCTTTAGACTTTTTAGTCAAATATCCAGACTTTAAATGGCAATTCAATGAATTTGTGCTTGCAACTCAAGTGTATTTGCACGTTAAGTAACTGGAAACCATCAAGTTGTTCTGAAATCTGAACTGCTTCTCACTAGATACTGCAAACTCTGTGACTGTTTAAACAATCTCTTATTTTCAAACTTGGTTTGACAACATTGATGCATTATCGTCTATGAAAGAGAGTTTAGAGACACCAAAGTGTGTAAACTTAGCATGACCTCTGGAGCACTTTCTGAGAGAATATCACATGACTGGGACCTGAGTAGCACCAGAGAGACATAATGTACCCGTGCACCTAAAGGACACTGTGCATGCAGTTTGCACTTCCTCAGTGTCTCATATTTTGTCACGCATGCTGTTCTAACACTATTTCAATCGTTTATCTGTTTGTACTTAATCAAAAATGCAGTCAAGGATTTTATTTATTGCGAGCATGTTACTGTGTGATGTGTACCTTTAAGTGTCACCCTACTCCATTTTTTAAAACAGCGTAACCGCTCTGTGTGCAAACTGAAATTAATCTATCCCTGTTGTTGACGGACAGGTCGAAAGCAGACATAACTGCAGTCGAAGAAGTCGCAGAAAGGCTGCACGGACTGCTCGGGTGAGGGACTACTTTTCTCAGAGAGATGGAGGGGTGGATGACGCTGAAAGACATGCATCACCTCCAGAAGCTAAACAGGCAGCTCAAGAAGAAACCCCAGCAGAAAAACACTCGGATGTGAGATCATTTACTGAGGGAAGCAGCAAATCAGAATGTTCTGAATCTGTGGAAACACGCAGCGCACCTCTCTTTGATGCTCTACATGATACATCACCAGCACACGACTACACATCTAACAGTGAGACAGCGAAATTTGAGAGCATCAATTTGGCTGACTCTGCCACATTAACAGGAGGTGAGAGCGCCACGAATATCCCACACAACCCCTCAAATGATGAGCCTGCTCCTGCAGAAAATATCAACAAGTCAAAAGCTGAGGAAAGCAACGCTGCAGCAGAACCAACTGAAGTGAGCAGCCTTGTTAGTCAGACCAACAGCTTCACATTTGGAAATGTGGTGGCTCCGTTGTACCATCAGGTGTTTGGCAGAGTGGGAAGTGAAAGTCAAAACGTCAGTGATGGGGGAAATCCAGGACTGAATGTTGCAGACTTAACTCAGAGTTACCTTTACACTGAAAGAAGACAGACTAGCTGCCCTTTTCCAAGAGATGCGAGAGGCAACGATGAGGAAGTTCACAGAAATACGATAAAGACTCAGGAATCAAACCAAGTATTCTTAGATGCCACTCCAAATAGTCCTCCCAAGGAAGAAGAAGAAGAAACAAGTTTTAGCGTGACAGCAAGTGACATCCTGGACCATGCAGAAACTGTGCAGGATCCGGTTGATATCATACTTTCAGACCAGAGTCGCACAGATACATCTGAGGTTCCAAATACTATTTCAGAAGACACAGTACATCCACATGCTGTACACATTTTAAATACAGATTTGTTAAATCTACAAATACCTGATGAGAGTTTACATCTCCAGGGAGAGGCACAGGAAAACAATTTAACCCATGACCTCCAACTGCCAGAGCACTCATGCACACAAACTAATCTCGATGAAACACTTGCAGAAAGTGATGACATGCCCAGTGTAGAAACCTCACTTATGCCACTTCAGCCCTCTCAGAGTGGGTCAGAGTGTGTTAGTGACGAGACAGAACAACAGACCAGCCGAAGTGGAGCAAATGACTTCAAGTGTGTACATGAGTCAGACAAAGGCAATGGCGCTGGCGAAACAGTAACATTACCAACAAGCAATGACCTTTCAGAGGAGGATAAACTAGTTGCAGCTTTACATGATTTGAATCCTGAGCACATCAATAATTCAGCCACAGAAGAAACTGAGAATAGCTACGTTTCTTGTTTTGAAATTGTGGAGGAAAAGAACGTCACCACACCTCAGATATCTCTTGAAACTAATGATATGGAAGAAGGATATAAAGTGGCAAACGACTCATATAAAGGTGAGGCAAAACACTCAGCTGAAACTAAGGTAATTGGTGAGGTAGCTGAGTCAACGACAAAAGCAATGATAAGTAATCACAACCATGGTGACGTGTTCGTCGAGCTCAAGGGCGAAGACGCCCAAGAAAAAGAGAATCATGAAATGGAGGCTGCTCTCTCAAAGGATTTTTGTTTCGCAGACACAACTGAGGTAAACTGGGAAATGATGGTTGAAGAAGAGGAGAAAAACATATTAACAGATGAAGTAGAAAGCGACGCTGTAAGTGTAAAACCTGTGGAGAAAGACCATGGACAACTGGACGACCCAGGGATAGAGTTGGAAGATGCAGGGATAGAGACAGCATCAGAAAATAGAGATACAACAGAGAAAACAAAGAAGGAAATGTTGGAGATCACTGCTGAAAGCGAAACTGAGAACAAGGCTGAAGATGCAGGTGTTTCAGAGGACGAGCAGAGGATTGCAGACAATGATATATCCAAGATTATGTCTGAAAAAGACGGGGAAGAAGTTGAGAAAGAACTGGAATATGTTCAGACCACAAAGACAGCTGGAGAGGAAGAACCATCTGAGGAGACTGAAGAAGAAAAAAGACAGGAACAAGAGAGGCAGAGTTAGAGGAAGACGAACACTCTGCAGTGACACCAGAGATCAATACCGAAAGGTTAAATGTGCAAGATGAAGAGGAGATAGAGGAGGAGGAAGAAATGGAAATAAATTTGAGCGATGACTATGACGCAGATGTGGAATGGGAGGATCAGTTAAAAACAAGGGAGGAAAACAGAGAAGAGGAGAATCCTGATTACAATGAGGAAAGTCTTGCTGACAACAGAGAAGAGTCAGAGATTGCTGGTGTAGAATCAGAGAGCGTGACAATAGAGGACGGGCAAAATGAAGAGGGGTGTTTTGCAGAGAGGTCAGACATTACACAAAACAAAATTGAGGATGGTTCATCTGCTCCACTGAACAATGTGCAGGACAAGAGAGTCACTGACAAAGAAAATACAGGTGTAGGGCAAAATGGACACATCCCAACTGAAATGCATCTTTACAATGAGGAAGATTTCGAGAATGTCACACATGACCCATCAAGAGCTGAGGGAAATGAGAATGACTCCGCCGCTGCAGAGGGAGGTTCATGGATTTTTACAGGTGAACCTGAAAGTGACCAAGAAAGCCATGGCAGCACTTCGGCAGAGTCTGACTCAGACGATGAGGTGGAGTTGTACATGCACTGTCTGAGGGCCGTTCACGCTGGGGCTCAGGCCCAGAAAGACAGAAACAAGGATAAAGGTTTTAATGTGGCCAAAAGGCCCTCCATAAGCAGAGGCAAACCACTGTCCACACCCATGCCACCCATCAGCGAGTCTCTGGATGAAGAGCAACACTTCAGCTGCCTTTTGGACAATCATGAGGACATGGAGATAGCAGAAACCCAACTAACAGCTGCAGATTCAGGTGGACAGGAGAGCGTCAATAGAAATGTTGCATGGTGGAGAGAGACTTTTTCCTGCAGCAATATCTCAAAAACATTGTTATATGCCACCTTGTTAGTTGTATTTTTAGTGGTGGCCCACCGGTATGATTTTCTTGCCTGTTTTGGGCTCTACTTGGTATCAGTGGTTTGGCTCTACTGTCAGGGAGACAGGCAGCCAGGACAACAAAAACAGCAGAATAAGTTGAATTAAACTGCTTCGGTTGTGCGTTTCTGCAAATCAAGATTACATTTGTACATTTTATAGGCATCATATCAACATTTCTAAAGTGATGTAGTATGAGTTGACTTTATCATCAGGAGGTAAAGAATATGTTGGATGGCAAATGCCTGCCAAGCTGTAGACCACCGTTGGCGACCAGCAACAAACAAAAACAATTTTTTTTTTGTGGTAATCCACGCTATGTTCTAAAATGACCAGTATGTGTTTTTGTTTTAGCAGATTTTTAGCCCTCAAACACTTTTCTTTCCCGGGCTTTTTATTCCTCAAACGTGGGTGGTTTTTAGCAACCAGTGGCTGTATTTCTAGCGTCTTTTTGGCCCTCAAACATGGGTGGTTTTTTTGTGACCCGTGGCTTTTTTGTGGCAGGTTTTTAGCCCCCAAACATGGGTGTTTTTTAGCAACCAGTGGCGTTTTTTTCTATTGCTTTTTCCGCCCTCAAACATGGGTGTTTTATAGCGACCCTGTGACTTTTTTTCCAGTTGCTTTTTAGCCCCCAAACCTGGGTGTTTTTTTGCAACTTATGCCTGTTTTTCTGTCAGCGTTTTAGGCCCCAAACATGGGTGTTTCTTAGCGCCCCATGCTGTTTTACCACTGGAGATAGTGCTGCAAAAAGTGGTTGTTTTTTTTACCAAGACATCGCTGCATTTTTTGTTTTGTTTTTTTTTGGATCGTGCCCCCAAAGCCAGGTATCTAAATCGGAAACAAGATCTTTTCCCTAACCATAACTAAGTGGGTTTTTTGCCTAAACCCAACTACATGTTAACCACAGCGTTGTTGAAACAAAAAGTTTTAACGTATCCTTCACATAATGACATAGAAATGTAACGCGTCCTTGGTTTACAGAAACGTACAGTGCCAACAGTTTTCTCACAGTTTGCTTGGTTCATGAGCGTGTAAGCCGAGTGCTGACACAAGCCGTCAGTAGATTTAAAACTCTACTTTTGCTTTGTACTAGTTATTTGAACAACATCTTCACAATTAGTAGTGGTCTAAATATAAGAGGAAGACACATACATAGAACAGTGAATGATAATGGGCATTGATTTAAAGGATATGACACACATTAGAATAAATGCTGTATATTCCCTATGGGAGTAACTGTCTGTTGTCAGGAGTTTGAAACAATCTTTATTCTTTTCTGTACATACAACTTAGTTTTGACTCAGACAACAGGCTGTGGACCATTGCTCACACTGATTAGTTCTGCAGAGCGTTAATGCTTTCTCAAGGTTCTCAGTGTGCTGTGTGTTTGGATGCCACCTATAAATCACTGTGTTTCTGTAGGGTACATTTAGTTTTCATAAGCCTTGAATAAATAAATTGTACTGTAGACAAATAATTCAATGTGTCCAGTGGCTCTATATTACTATCAGTGTTAACAACACTAATAGAAGACTAACAATAGTGGACAGCTAAGGGAATAACAGAATAGATTTAGTTTAGTTTAGTTTTAACATGGGCTTTACACAACACAACTGCTGAGCTAGAGTTAGCTATACAGCTAATCTGCATCTCCAGTCTCTGCAGCTTAAATTTATGAAGCTTAATAACCACCAACAAGACTGTAACCTACAGCCATACGGTTAGCTTTGACGTGGTGTTTTGAGCTAAACTTTGTGTTGTTTAGAACAGCGTTTCTCAAATGACATTCTCAAACGTGAGTTTTCTTTAATCAGTCATGCATAATCATATCAAATTATAAGTGCAACTTATTGAACAGATGCAGTTCAATGCAACGGCACTGCCGTCTCTGTGTTATTGCATGGCGTAAAAAAAATAGTTTGCCAGGAATTTATTGATTTAGAAGATTTGCAATGTCGCATATAAGTGTTTTGCAGTTACGATGCTGTTTAGTAAATCAGACAGTGATGGTGCTGTGCTGAATTGCACCTCTTTAAATAGGCTTTTTTCCTACCAAAACTAATTTGTGCCGGTCAGGGGGTACTTGGCTGAAAGAATTAACAGGGGAACACTATCTTTAAAAGTGTGCGAACCTCTGGTTTGCCATCGTAGTCACGCAGATTTGAAGTAACACCTGGCACAACATACAGCTGAGTACGTTGCCACCAAAAGTACTGAAAAAATGTAAGTTTTGTCTAGATAATGTAGCTAAGTGAAAAGTTATTACAATGCATCTTCATCCAATAGTCCTAGAGACAAATCATTCAAAAACAAGAATTTGAACCTTATGGTTGAGTTAGAGGACAAGTCAAGGGATCAGTAAAGTCATTAGGAATCATCTTCTAATGTCTGAATATCTGCACCAAAGTTCATGGTAATAAATCCCATAGAAGTATACACTGCAATTTTCTGTAGTAAACTGGGCTACACTTAAATGTACCCACGTACAAATAAACAGCAAAGTGATTAAACTTAAAAGACATTTTATTTTCTGGGAGTATGCAGGTTAGTCAGGTTAGTGACAGATAATCTAACCCATAATCAGTGTTTTCAATAGAAAATATGAATGCCATCAGGAGTATGTTGTGTCAGAGATCTGCGGTCGTACCCTGAAACTCTACAAGAATGCAGAAACCGGCGATGACTCGACAGTTTGGATTCTTGTTTGTGTTCCTGGTGTGTTGAAATGTTTTTTTTTTAATCTTGCACTGCATTCTGATCAAATCAGGTGTCTTGTTATCAGCACGTATCAGTAGTGAAATATGTTTGGCATCAAGCTGACCATCAGAGGTATTAACCTGTACTTTCATACAGTTAGAGGCCATGTCGAGGGTTTACAAAGTGTAGTTTGAAAATCAATATTTACACATGAACAAGCAGCTCTCCTAACAGAGTAGAAGATAGTTTTAAGGATTATTCCTTCCCTTTCTTATCTTATGACATACTTCTGTCCAAGAGAATTTGTTCCAACTAGAGGACAAGCATTGAGCCAAACCTACGTGCGATTCTGACTTTAGTCCACAACAGTAAATCTCAATAGGCAGCACTCTTCCGACAGCTTTCAGTGCCTATATGTCTTGGGGGCTGAATCAAGCCACTTGTGGTGATAGCATGTGCTTCCTGCTCCTTATCTGAACTTTGGCTTTTAGCTGTGTTTTGAGCAGAACACAGCTGCAGTAATACACTCGCCAGGGGATTTCAGGGCCAGTCCACTGGGAGGATTACCACTCTCATTTGCCAAATGAACACGAACATTTTTAGCCACCAAAAGAAACAACAACATTTCTGACAAGTGAGACATAGGCTGTAGAAGAGTGTAAGCTATCTGTGAAAGAATTACTGACCACGAATTCCTTGTGGATCAAATTCCAATCACATCCTTCAGGGACAGGAGTTTATTACAAGTATCCTTTTTTAATAAACTGGTAATCTGTGAGTTGAATTCTGCTGTTCAATCCAGCCTCATCTTTCTGTCTTTTAGAGGTTCTAAATAAGACCGTGATTTACAGAGGAGTATCAGATCTGTCATACAGTAACAACATTCCTCTGTCACTTCACTGAAATCATCCAGCAGTCATTTGACCTGAAGTGAAAATTGGTGCCCACGCTCATTTTTATTAGCCGTGCAGGTGGAGCTCATGTTGGCCGTGTGTCATCAAACCACGTTGGCTGACCCTTTCACCGGTTGAACTACATATTCTGATAACGACCACAGTGTTTAATAGCTACTGCAGCCAGCCAAGTGTCATCAGTTCCTAGCAGATGCGTGTCTGTCCTCTCTCTAGGACTTTTATTACTAGAGTGTAGTAATAAATCAAATGTGATATGAGTATGTGGATCAACATTTCAATCAGGGAGTTCCAAGAAGCAGTAGTGCTAATTATATTAACATGAGAACTAAATTATTTGTGGTCTGCAGCACAAAATACTTCAAAATGAGAGAAAATGTGAAAATGATTTAATAGGCCTTTCTCTTTTTTTTTGTTTCAGACATCCTGTTTACTACCAGAGCCTTTAAATAAGATACTTACTCTATAAATACCCACTAACGTTAGTATGTGTTTTTGGTGTAATTACATACCACCCACCCATGACAGTATCACAGCGCAACAAGCCGGCGTATCTGCAGCTGAGAAAACAACACAGTTAACCATCATGTGCTGTGTGTTAATTCTGGAAGGCAGGAGTAGTTATGTAAAGGCAAGGGATTTAAAATGATTTACACACACAGTATGGATAACAAAGCTTTAGACAGAGCTGCAACTGTCTTGAATTCACACTACATAAAACATAAAACAGAGATCTAAAACAAATGAAAAGGACGTACTGAAGTCAAATTTAATGCACAGGAATGAAATGCAAAATTTTAACCATACAAAATTATACCAGTGGGTTTTAAAATATCTTTTCATGCTGAATGCACAATGTTTATATTTATTTGATTTTATTGTTCCACCAGGGAGAGAATTTTGTCTTTTTCTCACCAGCAAGAATAAACACATCACAAGACACTTTGCAAATTACCAGCATCACATCTTCAACATCATGGCAGCGATGCAGAAGTCGATACAACTTTTATAGTAAATCCCATCATCAAGTTGTTTTCTGCTGTTCTTTTTTTTCATTTTATTAAATGCACTTGGTACAAAAGTTCCCTTGTATGCCGGACCCATACACAAGGGAAGCTTTGAACGTTCCCGTAGACAACAGTGTCAGACAGTGTTCATAATAATTTCGTAAGCCGTCTAGAATCTTACCAGCTGTTTTGAAAACAGTAGCTTGTTTTAATCACTTTAGATCAGGAATTTAATTTCTTAGCCCATTTTTTTAATCCAAGAAGTGATGCTCATGAATAGTTCTGAGATGTCTAACAGTCTTATCTACTACCAAGTGCTCCTTGATAATCTGCACATCACACAAACCGCAAAAATATAGGCTGTCCAAGTGCCTCTTCTCTCACTGACCTCCTGAACAGGACAAAACCATGCTCATGTCCAACTTACTCTCCCAAATCTATTGTGCAGGCTCCATTCTCTATTTCAGGGCCTAATCAGATTAACTTACTTGCTGAAGCAGTTAGTTGTTGTTTAGCCATATCTGTGCCAAGTTAATGTAGTTTGTATTGAACATTTAAATGTGCATGTTTTTGGATGAAACTATTTTTAAGTACAGTTAATGACCTGACTGATAACATATGTAGTTTACAGTGTACTTGTGCTGCCTTTATAAACAGTTAAGTATATTTAGTATAGTTTACAGTGTGACTTAGTTGTTTAAATAATTAAATAATCTTTTTAACATAAGCTATAAGTGAAAATTATTTACTGTAATATACTATAAAAAGTAAGGTGCAAGCAAGGTGTTCCTGGTGATTTCATTTCATTTATTTATTTTTTTTACTTGAAATAAACTTTATTTAAATTTTACATTTATATTCACAGCATTAAAAGATAATGCTAGGGACGAGCCAAGAACACACGACAAAATATATATCCAAGGATTCAAAGGTTTCGTTTGTCACATAATAAACAATATGTGTATTAAAATGCATTTACACTGATGTGCTAATTGTGCAATAAATATTAAAATCGGTTAAAATACAAGCGTAGATAGATTAGTAAAAATAGAGTACAAATTAAAAGAGAAAGAAATACAAACATATGTAATATATAGTATGCATCAGTGTTAGATATATATTAGTATATAAAATAGAAAATAAAATTAAAGTAAAAAGTGATGTGAGAGCATAAGAGATAAACTTGTTAAACTTTATTACAGTTTTAGCAGTTCAAATGGGAGGAAACAGTTTGTAAATACATTTTATAATTATTTATGAAAACAGACAAATACAAATTATTTTGTGTCATGTCATGAGGTGTTGGGAGTCGTGGGATTTACCAGCTGCACTTGAACGCTCCCTGGCACGCACGCAGCGCTTCCAGGCCTGTGATTGGCCGACGGACTGTCAGTTCCGAAGCATGTCTGTCAAAGTCGACCAATCGGGGCGTCTTGTTGGCCGGTGCACCGGTTCGCCGGTCGGTTTGCAGCTGGGAGAAGGGGGAAGCAACTGGCGAGGGCAGCATCGGCGGAGCGGTGCTATGGACCTCAGGGACAATGTCGAGACCGGGGAGACGGAAAACCACACGGAGCTGTTCTCCGTGCCGATCCCGGAGGAAGCGCCGTGCAAGAGGGAGCAGGAGAAGCTGTCAGGGGTCGTCAAAAACGTCCACAGAAAACTGCGCAGGAAATACAGAGAGGGTAAGCAGCCTCGGTCGGGCCCCTTTTTGCTGCCTGTGGCCCTGCAGCCGAGTGGCGGACACTAACCCTCACCTCTCACACGCGACATTAAACAATTTCTCTTCACGCTAATCCCGGTAAAGCTTAACTTATTCTGCTCGGTAACGTTAGCCCTGCTAGCTAACGGTCTTGTGTCGAGGCTGGTTAGCTTGTTATGGAGGCAGACCGCAGCGAGGGTTGCACTCAGCAAGCGAGGCCTTTTAAAGCTGCTGAACAATAACATTACACGCACTGACAGTGTTATTGCTGTTTTTAAACTTAATCTATTACCGCAAACACGTATTATCTCCCCTTTAAACCCAGCGTGCTGACAGCAGAGGCATTAATACATCACTCATGAGACACACAAACACATCTCATGGCAATGAATGACTTTCTATTGCTTCTTTATTGCCATTAAATGATAAGTCTGTGGGCTGAACAAACATTTGGTGCAACTTTTACAACCAGAGTAGCTTCATGTCTGAGCATTGGTGTTATTTAGATCTAGACAGCACATGCAAAAGGAGTTCATGCTTCTTAAAATGTCAAAAAAAATGAACCCACAGATCCACAGTTTGTTTGAAGACATGATGGTAGAGCTTCTGTAAGTGGATCCAAACTCAGCTGACTATATGCTTAACTCCAGGGAAGGATATTTAGGGTAAGGAAGGGCAGGTATTTAAGTGCTACATTAAAAGAAAAGAGATTGAGTCTGACCTCTTGCCAGAAAGCAGAAGTACAGAGGTTGTACGACAATCAATCAATCAATCTATCTGACACGTAAAGTTGTGTAAAATACAGATTTATTGAAATGTAATCCTGTCAGTTGACCATTAAAAATGATTGTAATAGTGAGTATAGCCATATTACAGACATGCTAGGGGTGGACCGCAGGGTTACAGTATAATAATATGTCATAATATCAGTTCTCATGCAAATGTAAAATCATTTTTGCACGTATTTAGGTCTGGCATCATTTTAGCGAATAGTTAGCATGTTATTAAGCGCTCATTGCCAAGAAAGTCACATTTGTCACCCCCTTTTAAGGGCAGGTGGAGAAAATGTCACCTGAGAACATCACTTCATACTTTTTAAGAGAAATTTTCCCCATTTAGTACTGAAACAAAGTTAAGATCCAAACTGCCACTTTAGGGTGGATTTACTTCTGCTTTTATGATTTGAGGAAGTGCAAGAAAGGCAAAAGTGACAACTTAATGGAAGCAGATTATACTGTATCTCTGAAGCTGTGATTTCTTAGACAAAATGTTTAGATTGCCATGGGATGTTGCTCTGGATCACCTCATCTGTCTTCACTCAGAGCAGGCCCGTAACTATTTGCAAACAAAATTTGACTGACCATAATCGACCTTTATGGGTGCAAATATGCACAACAAATTGCAGCTCAGTTCTGGCATGTGTTTGTGTTACTATGACTGAAATAAAAAGAGTTAATTTATCTTTTAAAAGCTGTAAAGACTGTATCAGGGTTAGATTTCCATAATGGTTGACAGTGTGTGTTCATCAGCAGCTGTCTGTCCTGAAGACAAAAACATCTGTCTTCTTGATTATGAGTCAGTCTGGATAAGAGCATGATGTAAAATGGGAAGTTTGGAAAAACCCTTTTGCAAGCCGATCAGCACTGACGTGTGAGCATCAGCCAGAGTAATCGACATCTTCATTGCTCGGAAAAGAAACTGACATTTTACTCTGCAGCACAGACAAAGACGTTTGTTCCAGCTAGGAGCTTGAAGTTCAAGACTGTGTGTAGTTTAAAGTGCCTACAAGCAACGCTGAAGTGGCCCAGATTCAGTAAGATGCTACAATGCCTGAAGGTTTGTGCTGTTGTTGAAGCTGCACTCTCTGTGTCATTTCTCTCTTTCTGAGGAAATTCAAAGTCTTACTGGAGAATGTGTAGGAGGGAAACACAACAATCTTGCAAAATCTTTAACTTGAGTAAGTAAATGTTGCATTAATGGTCACTATCTGGGTAATTGTCACAACACAACAACCAACAGTTTGTAGGCTATTAGACTTATTTGAACTTGCAAGTATAACCCCAGCACAATAAGAGTTGGGACGCTCTGTAATACGGAAATAACATTGATTTTCAAATCTTTTTCAATATATACTCGTTTGAATACAACACAAAGACAAGATATTATTGCTCAAACATTTCTTTTAACAACACTTAGTAAGCATTTGGTAACTGAGGATTGTGTAAGTTTTGAAATCAAAATTTCTTCTCTAGATTCACAAGCAGGCCTCGGTGGAAGAATGAGCCCAAATCCCTCCTGAACACTGTGACAGATGAGTTTCTTCATACAGGAAGTGTCTTGAGGCTTGCATTGCAAACAAATGCTTCTCCAAGTATCAAATAATTTTCAGTTAGTGTGTTCAGTACATTTTCCTGTGTCATTTCGCTTTATTGCACATTGTGTTTTTGGGCTGAAATGTTACGATTTCTCTATCTGTGTAGTTTTATTTAGTTAAAACCAAAGTCTGGGGTCAATTTAATGTGAATAGCTGTTTTGGAAATATGTTTAATGACAAAAAATTACATGTGTTGACCCTCTGAGAGCTATGAAGCTAGAGTGAAGATCATCATCTGATCATCATATGAAACTAAAAGACCTAAAGACTGCTAGCTAGCTAAATAATGCTCCAAAGTTAGGCTGAATTTTGGCAAGGGAAACTCATATTGACATTTCCACAGGGGTCCCTTGGCCTCCCACCTCAAGATACCTAAATGAAATTGAGTCCCGTGAGTACCCAAGAGTCTCCACTTTCATGACATGCTCACTTTATGCTTGTCCCATGCAGTTTTGGGCAAAACATGCATTTTTTTGCACGTGTTATTGTCGCTTATTTATGTGAATATTTCTGCATTCTGCGGCCTCTAAATGGTCTTGGAATAGCATAAATTGGGTATGACCTAAAAGCTGAGACTCCTGTGGATTCAATAAGCCCTGTTTTATTCATGTGCGATGATATTAGTCAACTGTACCGTACAAAAAACGCCTACTGTGACCTCTTAGGTCAGTGGTTTCTGACTGGTGGGTTGTGGGTCCATGCTAAATTGTCTGCAAGTGACTCACAAAAGTGTGAAGTTTGTAAAAAACAGACTTTATTTTGGAGAACAGTGAATTTCCGACTGTAGGGTGAGTGACTAACTGACAGCTACTTAACAGAAACGGCAAACTAGCTCAGCGCCAAGGCCAAATGAAAGCGTGACGCTTGACCTTGAACTAATGACTAAGGAGAAATCTGGACCCTGTGGCTTGGCCAGTTGGGAACTACTATCTTAGATAATTACTGCCTTTTGAAACTTCACAGCCACAAACTAGATACCCGAAGCTTTCAGAGGATGCATGGCTTTCATAGGCATGTTAACAATAAGGGGGTGGCTCAGCAGTTTCCATTCGCTGAAAAATGCAGTTCTTACAAAAAACTCAACAGTGTTTGATACCAAATCACAGCATGGATTTTTCTATGGTGCTCCTCAAGGTCTTGGTGTGTTAATGTGGTATTTTGAAACAATTTTTGGTCATTTTTTAAATTCTTGTGTGGTAAAAAGAGCCTTAGATTTAGCACCAAAACTGTTCAACAGATAGTATCAACCAAAAACTGGTGTAACAACTTTGAGACATAAATGAGCAGGGGAATAGCCATTACATACCTCCATCATAATGTTCTTAGCTTACCTTTAAAAGTTATGTAAACACAATGTTTAATACATATTTATGACTAGAAAACCCTGACACACAGTGCTGAGCCGCATCTCAATTTAATCTTCAGGTTCCTAGCTTTCAGATGATGAATACCACTTCTATGTGTTATACTGTTTGACCTGCTATCACTCCCTACAGATCCCCTCCCAAAAAAAGACAAAAATAGGTCTATGTGAGTCTATAGTAATATAATGTAATAGTTATTTCCCCACTTTATGTCGAAAAGGATTTGCAAATCATTCTGTTTTCTGTACAGCAGCCACAGATATCATGATGTAGGTTATCTCCTGCTTGAATGCTTTGGCTGTTTTGTTTCATTCCACTGCCTCTGAATCCAAAATATGCACTTGACCATTCCACTGCTCTCATACCTCGAAGCAAACAGCAGACAGAGAAGACTCGGCACAAGACAAGTTTTACCACTTTAAAACAGTTCATCAAAAGTGTGAAAAAGGAGTTTGGGTAATGTTTGTGGAGTCAGTGTTGTGCTGTAGCAAACGTTGCCACATTCTCCACTATCAGTTATGTAGCAACCAATGCACAAAGAGGTCAGGTTTGCTGTTATTTGTGTAGTCTCTGTCCTACTTTTCCACCTTAAAAACACTACGCAACCATGATGTAGTGTTGTAACACGATGTCGTGTTTTGGATAAGTCTGAAATATTGGGAGTGAGAGAGAATAGCTGGTTGTTTTGGAGGCTGCACAGAGAAGTCGTCCTGCTAGCAGACCTCATGAGTGGTTAATAAGTAAAGCATGATCTGGTGGGCTTGGCATTGAATCACAGTGGTCATGCTTCTAGAGTGCTGCTGTTTACCACCACTCCTCTTGTTGTTCTTTCATTTCTGCAAATCTGAATGAGAGTTTTCCTTGTGGTCATGAGATTTTTCCCTTATCAGCGTGTTTGCCTACGCTACAGGCTGTAAACTGTGGAGATGTGCTGAAGGGAGTTTCTGTGGACTTTAGTATGACTGTGAAATGGCTATTTGAGGATAATTTTTTTAGAGGAACAGTTACACTTCTGTGCTGGCAGAGAGGAGTGAGCATGTAGGCATTGTAGCGGTAAATGTGGCCTGAGCTTTTTTGTCAGTTTTTTTTCCCCAAGGATTGCTGCCATGTTTTGGTGCTGAAGGGGATGACCAAAGTTGGCAAGTAGGTTATGAGTGTTTGCTACTTGCTGTGGATGACTGTGCCAGACTAAAACTCAAAAACAGGACTTCAGTATGATGATACCAGTAGCTTAAGCTAACTTTGAAAGTCCTAATTGATTTTAAGTTGTGAAATCTGTGATTTACATTTTGTGTTGCTTTATTTTTGTTATTTCTGTCCTGATTTTTATATATTCTCTCTCTCAGTGGGCGACTTTGACAAGATCTGGCGCGAGCACTGTGAAGATGAGCAGACGCTGAGTGAGTACGCCCTCGCCATGAAGAACCTCGCCGACAACCACTGGACCAAAAACTGCGAAGGAGAGGGACGCATCGATTGGTGTCGCAGGTACAGCTCATATCAAATCAGCTGCAGTTTTACACCTCCTGACAGTGGAGTCTGTGGGATGCGCTTCTGTGACATGTTGCTGCCACGTTCACATTAAAGTTTGAGCAGTGTTTCCATTCCACTTTCACAGTGTCTGTCAAGAATACTTTTTGGACGGCGGGATGAAAAGAATGTTAGAGAAGGATGAGAAAAGTGCCATGCTCGCCATGGGTCTGACTGCAGCGTCTGTAAGTGCCCAACCGAACAGCACCATCCCCAGGTAAGCACACTGCAGGTGAACACACTACAGTACATCCTTACAACCTGCTTAGAATATTTAGTAAGGATTGGGGACACAGTCAAAAACTGTGATAGCAATATCAGTAGCAATTGATAGCAAAGCAGTTATAGTTACAGATTTCTAGTTACTTCAGAGATGAAAGAACAGTGTTTATAATGAAATATGCATTTGTTTTTTTACTTTTTTATTTGCAGAGTTTCTAGACAATATGGAAAAGTATGGAATATGATTTTAGTAATTTTTCAGGTTTGGATTGGTACGGAAAAAACAAAAGATATTGTGGAAAAATATTTGTGTATCCAGACTATTGCCCCTCTTCTTTTCTCTGACATAAAATTCAGAAAAAGGAAATGCGATGAAATGCTATTCTTGAATTTAATGTATGTGTAACATCACAAATAACCACATATCAAGCTTGTTTGAATATTGATGAGTTATGAAGAGATGTGGATATCAAAAAGTAAATATTTCATGTGCAAGGAAACATTATGGCTGCATTTATCCTCCTATCTATGGTCACAGTGAATAAACAAAGCTGCACAGACACTTGGAAAATTAAATGATTGAACTATTATAAACTAATTTTGTTCTTATTTGAAAAATAACATGAATGAATGGAAAAAAAGATATAAAATATAAAATTAATTACTAAATTATTTACAATAAAAAAAAAATCAACACTGAAAAAAGCAAAAGTGCAGACAAAAAATATTTAAAATGATTTAAATTTGAGTTTAAAGACATATTTATTTTTTATTTTTTTTGAATTGTGTAGGAATTCTGTTTGAAAATTATATGTGGACCTTGCTCCTCATCAAAAGCATCAATATATTTTTAACACACCGTACTTGCATAACAACATTTTGTAACAGTGGGGAAGTTCAATTGAAGATTCGATGGGCTGTCGCGCGTGATGTGTTTGTTTGTTGTGGGGAATGTGTTGATTTAAATTTAACGATGTGGTTGTTAGAAGACAAAGAGGGACTGTTGGATGCAAAAGTCACATGATGGTTTTGACATTGACACTTGTTCCACATTTGTGTTACAGTTCAATCTCTCAGCTGGGGAAAATGCGCCTTCTTGACGTGGGAAGCTGCTTCAACCCTTTCTTGAAGTTTGACGAGTTCCTCACAGTTGGTATTGACATAGTGCCTGCAGTTGAGGTAAGCTTGTTTATTCTGCTCATTTTGTTGACAAAATGTTGACACAAATAAAATGCATGAGGTTTTCCTGTCTGGTGATTCAGTGTTGGCATTACAGAGCAAAAGCAGCACCAGAAATGACTCATGCAGAGGTTATCCGTGTTGTGGTTTGACGGTGTGTGAACAAATTCTGCAGAAAGCAGAACAAAAAGCGTCTCGCATTTTGCAGCTGCAAGTATAGGACGTTTTAAAGTGCAGAATTTTCTGCCTGTTTTCTCTCCTTCAGAGCGTGTACAAGTGTGACTTCCTCAACCTTCAGCTCCAGCAGCCTCTCCAGCTGGCGAGCGATGCGGTCGAGGCATTCCTCCGCCAGCTCCACAACCCCATCGACTCGCTGCCTGCCCAGCTTTTCCACGTGGTGGTCTTCTCCCTGCTCCTGTCCTACTTCCCCTCACCATACCAGCGCTGGATCTGCTGTAAGAAGGCCCACGAGCTGCTGGAGTTGCACGGCCTACTGCTCATCATCACGCCCGACTCCTCCCACCAAAACCGCCACGCCCTTATGATGCGCAGCTGGCGCGTCGCGGTAGAGTCACTGGGCTTCAAGCGCTACAAATACGTCAAGTATTCCCACATGCATCTCATCGCCTTCCGCAAGGTGTGTCTGGCCACCACCAGCGACCTGGTGTCACGCAACTACCCAGAGATGCTCTACATCCCTCAGGACTTCCACTCCAACGAGGAGGAAGAGTGTGCCGACGTGCCCGTGCAGGTGCGCTCCGAGTTTGAGGATGACCAGATGGCTTGGGGCTTCTCGGAGCTGCCTGACACGCCCTATGATTCAGATTCCGGGGGAGAGCCAGGGCAGCTCGGTGCCTGGTTTCCACGAGCTAGAAGACCCCATCCTGCTTCAGAGCTAGGTTAACCAGCTACCCCCCCTCCTCCTCCTCCTCCTCCTCCTCCTCCTCTTCTTTCCTCCACTGTCACCTCCCCTTCAACTGCTGCGCTGCCAAATTTAACCTGCTGCATTCTTCTCCCCACGTCTCCTCCCTCTCCTGAAAACAATGCAGTTTGCACAGTGTGAAAGACAGAAGTTTACAGATTATTTTCTCATATCCACACTCCTCTGAGAGTACACACACAGACACACACACGTATCCACATAAACACACACACTAAGATGGATATATTTTGATAAATATCTAGGTTTTTTAAGAGTTGGAAAGTGAATGCCCTGATGATATCTTAACTCCCCGCTCCTTGATTTCCATATCATCTTCCAATCAGCTTTCAATAACAAAAACAGCTTGTCTGTACTCGATCTCTATCTGAATAAGCTAGTGTGGCAGGCTGCTTAGTACAAAAGACAAACAACCTGAGCAGTCTGACAGGAGTTTGATTGCACTGGAGAGACTGAGATGGAGTGACTGGACTGGTACGCTTGCTTCTGTCACAGTCATGCAGCTAGACTTTCTGAGAATCCTTGATGTGCATTTAGTTTTCCAAGACAAAAAAAAAAAAAAAAAGAAGTTCATCGTTTTGAAATATATATTCTCAACAGTCAAAACATTGGTGTTGTCCAGTGTAAAGTGTGGCAGTGCCATTTTAACTTGGCATCATCTGAATGATTTGTGTATCTTTTACAAGAAAGTGGTATTTGTAGCATTTTAAACATTTTCAGAACCATACGGTAGGAGTATTACTAGGTTTACTAATGTGAAACTGTAACTGTGTTTACTCATTGTGTAACAAGGTACGAGTGTTTCAAAGTAGGTATTAGACTTTTTTCCTCCTCTCGTTGTCCTCACAGATATTAAGACTGAATTATCTCCAGTACATTTTGTGCTCTCTAGCAGAGAAATAGTACAACACAGCAAGTCAGTGACCCATATCAAACGGACTTTAAAGCACCAGTATCCTTTGACACAATTTTGTAACTTTGTGAAACTAAGTACTCTGCCTCCAAAAAAGATCCAGATCTGAGCTCTTCACAGAAAATTCACCTTGACACAAGAGATTTGCACTAATTTACTGTTTTGTCATACAGAACCTCTGAAACAGGTGAGAAACTGTAGATTTTAGCAATAGCAAACCAGAGCAGATCTGAAGATGCTGTATCCGACGGGGGGAGGTTTTAGCTAAAGACACTACCAGATGAAATGTTAGTGTGTGTTCTGCCTGTCCCTGAATGGGCTCATTGTGTGGGTGTGGTTGGGTTTGATTGTGTGAATGAAGGAATGAGTTTACGTTGATGTGTTATTGTCAGTGGCACTTTATCATTGATCCCAAAGGGTGTCACAAGATGTAATTATTTTCCTATGATGACAGTTTTACAACCAATATGACGGGCCCATAAGATAATACCAATAAGTCTAAGGTGCCTTCTTTGTTCACATTTACTGTATGTTGCAAGCAGACTTTCATGCCCCTGGAGAAAATGAAACTCATACCTTTCAACTAAAAAGATATGAAGCTTCTGAGGCCAAACAGTACGTACAAACTGTCCAGTTCTCCTTTGACATATTAATGGATAACAAGAGACATTTCCAGTGTTGATGTAATGCAGTGTGTTGTTGCCATACCCATATCATTTTCCGGTTAATGCACATCTCTATGCTGATATCTTCTCTGTTTTAACAGGAAAACAACATTTCACAGTACCGCACATACTCCGACTTTAAGGTTTTGTGATTAATTGGTGCATTTGTCTTCCAATGTTTCTTTTTGGTCCATTTGCATGAGTTGTTTCATCTTCATTTTCAACATTTTCAACAATGCAGAACAATGTGTGCTTATAGTATGGTTGTATTTCTCTTTTATAAATGAATGTAAATGTAACGAGTCTGTGTGAAGTTTTTTGGTGTGCAGTGCACCCTTTCTTATAGATTCAAAGTACTGCTCTGTGTTATGAAGTTATGAAGGGGCATTTTTGACTCAGGAGATCAGAGGTGTGGACTTCAGTCAGACTTGAGTCACAGATTTTATTACTTTAGAATCAACTTTACAAAATCAAAAAAGACTTGCAACATGACTTTGATGTTAACACCAATGACTTGTGACTTTACTTGGACTTGAGCCTTCTGACTTGAGAATACTTGATTAAAAGTATGTTATTTAAAAGTGTGCCACAAACTAATGAATCAACTAACTTTAACCTTATTCATTCCGAGCAAATCGACGCTTAACTCCCATAATCCTACAGCATCCAATCAAGTTGCAAGAGACAACCATGAGGTACTAATGTTAGAAAAAATGATACCAAAGGTAATTTCGTTTGCGTACACAAACTTTCTGGTGGTCAGCAACAGAGGAATTGGATTATTCAAAATGTGTGGGTTAAAAATTACAGATACAAGGATGCAACAACTTCTGAAAAACGAATTTTAATGATTAAATACAAATTTTATAAAGAGTTTGTCATTTTTGTAAATGTAATACACTATTACTTTGACATTAAAATGACATTACATTTTGTGAAGAACGCAGTTTTACTTGTTTAGGACATGGGACCTGACTTAGGACTCGTCAGTCTTGATTTGGGACTTAACTCAGGACTTGCCTGTATGGACTTGGAACTTGAGAGCAAAGACTTGAGACTTACTTGTGACCTGCAAAATCATGGTAACCCCTCTGCAGAAGATCATGCAGGTTTTTGACATTTCTTTTGATATGCAAACAATATTTGTCAACATTGTATTTTATTTGATAGGAATGATGCAATTTAACATAGTTGGACTTTTCCATATAGGCCTACAAGGTTTTTAAAAAATATAAAACCATGCTATACTATAACCATGGAAGGACTGCACATACATAAATCACAATACATACATCATAAGATACCACAATGCATCTCCCAAAACAGATGTTGTGACACACATACCACAAGAAATATACTATAATACACATACCACTACACACTTATACACTTATACCCCTTAGAAATTTGAGCGCAATAGCAAAGAGTACAGCACCGGTTTGGTTTAAGCCAACACTTGATCTTTATTGTGAAGGATTTTAAATCTGGAATTACGTCAGTGGCAGTTAAAAACAAGAATAAATCTGGACCTGAATCAAGAGGCAGGATAACTTCTTTATATGCAGTAATACTGTACATTAGGCATCGTATTATAACTAGCCTTTAAGGCCACTGACAAAGAAGCCATGTCTTACATACACACACTATAATTTCACTCAAAGTCCACACTACTTACCTTAATACTTAATGGCCATCAAAAAATAAACTAGTAACCTGAAAGGAATTCAGATATTTAAAGACAATTTTACAGTCTTTTTTTTCTCAGGAAGGTAGGATTAAATTGGGGAGATTTGAACTCATGACTTCAGTATTAAAAGTATAAAAATCCCGTCTATTGCACAGAATGAGTGAAAATCTGGAACACAGTTTTTCAGTTAAAATATAAACACAGGCCTAGTAAAGTAGAACGTAAATAAGCTCATAATGTTGAGTATAATGTTAAGAATAATTATTATTACTTACTTGATCTTTTATTATTATTTAATCATATTTAATATCGAGTCAAAACCATAGACTGTGTAAAAATTCAAAACTGAATGAGCGTTTGACGTTGGCGAATGATTTTTTACCCTCAGCACTTGCCGTAGTGGAAGCCAGCGTCATGGCGCCTGTCAACTGACAAAAACTTTTGACGTTACAAACTTTTAATACGGATATGTCTTCCATAATACTGACAGCTTGTTCGAAGCTGCTCCGTCCTGGACCTTTTAAACCAGTGTCGGACATCAGATGAGAGGAAGACAAACAGCCGTCGTCACGATGTGAATGTTTCTGCGTGCTAACTTTGGCCGGTGCGAAGATGCATCGCTGGTAGCTAACTGTAGTCAAGCTAGCCACTTTCAACAAGTTAGCTAGCTAGTTAGCTAAACTTAGTTTAAGCGTCGTTTGGGTTCAGGTGTCATTACGGACAATAAACCGACTGTAACTCGTTAAAGTGCCTGTTTCTAGGTTTGGTTAGTTCGTATTTTTATATCACAATGTGTCGTTTTCTGCGCTACTGTGTCAGCCACTGCCTGCATGCAGCGATGACCCGGCTGGAGGAGGTCAACGGAGAGGTTAGCATGTGGTCGTCTGTCCGGTGGCTGGGCTACCTGTCAGGGCTCAACCTGCTGATCGCCCTGTGTCTGGGGCTCTATGCGCGGTGGGAGAGGACCGCAGAGACTAGTCTTCTTGTCATTTTCGTTTTGGCTCTAATCGTCCTCGGAATAGCAAGTGTAGTGTATTATTACTTCAACATGGAGAGGGTCAGCCTCAGTCTCCTCCACCTGTGGTTCGGGTTTTTGCTTGGCCTGCAGTGTTTCATCAACAGTCCCGCCCTGGAGAGCGATGTGAAGGAGCAGGCGGCCAACTACCTGCTGCTGGTCAGCGTGACTCTGAGGACACTGTGGGCGCTGCTGGAGAGACTGTTTGGATGTGCCAAGTACCGTCCTGCCTTCCTCACCTCGGCAGAGCGGCTGGAGCTGGTGGGCTTTGCCACCGCCAGCACGGCTCTGCTCATCCAGAAGTCCTTGAGTGTGATGGTGCTGGTGGTGGCGCTGGCCACGGTGATGATTGCCCTCCGGATGAAGGCTCTCCTGGCTCTCGCCAACTTGTCCTGCTTCGCTGTCATCACCGCTGTGCTGTTCTTCAAGTCTCTGAACATCACCATCAACCCTTTCGCCCTCGCCTGCTTCTTCAGCCAGCTCATCTGCGACCCACTGCTGGATGTCTACTTCAGTGGCCTCTCCGTGACCGAGCGCTGGCAGCCTTTCCTGGTGTGGCGGGGCCTGTGGCGCCGGCTGTCCCTCCTGCCTCTGCTCGTGGTGGAGGTGACCTTCATCATTCTGGCTGCTCAGAAGCTGAAAGACCTGGACCAGTGGTACCTGATGATCCCGAGCTTTGTGGTCTGTGCGCTCTTCTGGGCCATCTGCCACATGGTGTTTGTCATCACAGTGTGGGGCTTTCACACCAAGCTCAGTGAATGCCAGAGGGTGTGCTTGTCTCAGGGGTCAGGTGTCAGCGGTCTGGACAAGGTTATGGCTTCAAAGGGCATGAGACATTTCTGCCTCATCTCTGAACGCCTGGTGCTCTTCTCGCTGGTGTCAACTGTTGCTGTTGCTGCTCTTTGTTGGCAGGTAGGAGCAGCCAGACCACAAATCTTATTTATAGAGAGATGGCACACAATATCAACTGAATATCAGAGGATTTTTTTAATACAATGTGCTGAAAATGTGGATAGCAGATGACAGCAGTGTATGGTGTGTTTTCAGTCCTCTTTGACCAGCAGTTCCCAACGTCTGGAGTGACAGCAAGCGCAAATCGTGGCAGCGGCATCTAGCCGTGGCACTTCCGGTGGCATCCTTAGGTGCCGCGGCAGCTGTCGCTTTGCCGTGGCAACTTCCGGTGGCATCCTCAGGTGCCACTAACTTGCTGCGGCAGCTGAGGCTGTTTGAGGCACTTGCCACTCAGATACCACGGCATCTACAGCTGTTAAAGGCACTTGCCACTCAGATACCACGGCATTTACCGGTATGCCACGGCATCTACAGCTGTTTAAAGCAGCTGCCACTGGATGAAGTGACTGTGGGGCTGTTAAATGATCCTTTTTAATAAAAAATAATGATAATAAAAGGTGATTTAACCATTAAGACTTGGCACAAAAGAATGTAGCATTATCAGAGCACTAAATATTTATTGATTTAATTGCCAAAATCACGTGTGTGTGTGTGTGTGTGTGTGTGTGTGTGTGTGTGTGTGTGTGTGTGTGTAGAAACAGACGCTTACCTGTCTGTCTCTATGTCTGTCTCTATGTCTGTCTCTATATCTGTCTGTCTGTCTCTATATCTCTGTCTGTCTGTCTGTCTGTCTGTCTCTATATCTGTCTGTCTGTCTCTCTCTCTCTCTCTCTCTCTCTGTCTCTCTCTCTCCCCCTCCTGCCACTCACCTACCACGGCATTTACCGACCTGCCATGGCAACTACAACTGTCTCAACAGCACAGTAATGAAAACACTATTAAGCTTTTTTTGTTCACTCTTTTTATTAACGTTGTTATAAAGCTTCTTCCCAAGTTTCCTCAAACCTGGCAAAAAATTTGGAATTTTTTTCATCCTCAAGTTTTTCACAGAATTTGTCATAGTCCTTTCGTTTTTCAAAGACAAAGGTGAAGAGTTCAGCTGGAGAATCCTCGTCACCATAGTCATTTTCCCATTTTTGCAGTAAACTGAGGGTCTCAGTTTGTTCCTCCTTGTCCATGGAAACAACAGCAGGAAGTTGAAGTCTCCCATCAAATTTTTCTTTGCTGCACCAGTCAGCTGCAGTCATGCAGTCTCTTAATAGAGTCTTTTCTTGCAGAAAAGAAAAAAAATTAAGTGTGGCCAAAGTATATAGTAGGCTACATATTTGTATTGTTCTCAAATAATGCCTAAAAATTATTGAGCATTTGCAGTGCATAATTTTAAACGGAATACTGTTTTAATCAACATTTGTGTAATTCAAGACCTTACAGTTGTTTCTCTATTTGTACTTCTTTCACCTCCAAGATTCCGCTTGCATATGAAATACAGGTGTCTATTTAAGCTTCAAGGTTCATAATGTCAAACTATGTTCTGGTGATTGTGAACGTTATGTACAACTTCCACCATCAGGTGTCGCCTTTGAGCAAGTGAAGTGGGCTCTGGCCACTTAACAGCTGTGATGGCAAAGCCTTAAAACCAGAACAACTTTGTTGTTGCTGTGTATTGCATTTAATAGTGAGAAGCAATTTAGTACTTTCAGCAACACAGTTTTCTGGTGGATCTTCACACATCCTAAGTTTTTGTTGCTGAGTGCAGAAATTAAGTTACTGTCAGTCAAACTATGTACCAACATCAAATCTGCCTGTATTTATGTCTTCAAGACACTGACACTGGTTTGATATATGAAATATATACAATTGTCACATGATTGAGTGGCAGGAGGGGGAGGGAGAGAGAGACAGAGAGAGAGAGAGAGAGAGAGAGAGAGAGAGAGAGAGAGAGATAAACAGCTGTTTCTATACACACACACAGTGCGCACACACACACACACACACGTGATTTTGGCAATAAAATCAATAAATATTTAGTGCTCTGATAATGCTACGTTCTTTTGTGCCAAGTCTTAATGGTTAAATCACTTGTTATTATCATTGTTTTTTATTAAAAACGATCATTTAACAGCCCCACAGTCACTTCATCCAGTGGCAGCTGCTTTAAACAGCTGTAGATGCCGTGGCATACCGGTAAATGCCGTGGTATCTGAGTGGCAAGTGCCTTTAACAGCTGTAGATGCCGTGGCATGTCGGTAAATGCCGTGGTATCTGAGTGGCAAGTGCCTCAAACAGCCTCAGCTGCCGCAGCAAGTTAGTGGCACCTGAGGATGCCACCGGAAGTTGCCACGGCAAAGCGACAGCTGCCGCGGCACCTAAGGATGCCACCGGAAGTGCCACGGCTAGATGCCGCTGCCACGATTTGCGCTTGCCCCTGCTGAACCTTTGTGGCTTGGATTTGCTATAACACAGAAAGAACTTGTATTTTTAGGAGCATGTTCTCATTCTTAGCTAAAATAGTTCATCATATTTTGCTAGAATTCATTCAGATGTGGATTAATGTTACAGTATCTTCCACAGCATTTTACTTCCTATGTCATACTTTTGTTTGCAGTGAAAACCATTTTTTAATTGACTAATGACTGTGCTCTGCAGGCCTCCAGTAGTATCTTTGTTAGCATGTTTCTGCTCGTCCTGCCTCTGGAGTCTCTGTTCCACGGGCTTTTCCACGAGCTCGGGAACAGCCTGGGAGGAACCTGTGTGGGCTACGCTGTTGTCATCCCCACCAACTACTGCAGGTAGTGTCATGCATCACTACTGAGAGTGGTAAACAATTAACAGTCAGATATAAGTAGACTGCACAGTAATAAAGAAAATCCCATGATATGATTAAAGTTGAGAGGTAAATGTCAAAGTTTTCCCAGTATGTTGTGTCATGCATCTCGCCACACAACAGTAAGAGATCTGTGCTACTTCCTGAGTGTGATTGAGTTTTAAAAGGGCCAAATAAAGTCTGTTATTAAAATTTTGTTAGCAGGCAAGTGCTACATTCCTGCAATAAGTCATTGTCAAGTCATTGTGTATTCATTCAGTTGTCCATGACTCATAAGACATATCCTGACCTGTGCTAAATGACAGTTCTAAATAGACATGATTCATTCACTTTCCTCCTCTGTTTTATTTCTGTCTGCCTCATAGTCCTGACGGTCAGCCCGTGCTGCTGCCTCCAGACCAGGTGCAGGAGCTAAACAAGCGCTCCACAGGCATGTTGAACAGTGTGCAGCGCTTCTTCGCCCACCACCTGATTGAGAATTTTGGCTGCGACTATTCCACCAGTGGGCTGGCCCTGGATGCTCTGCAGGCCAAGATCAAATCCTTCTTGGAGCTCCGCACGGCAGACGGGCCTCGCCATGACACCTACATCATCTTCTACAGTGGTCACAGTCACCGCTCTGGAGAGTGGGCGCTGGCAGGTGAGAGAGGCATCTAGTTGAAGCAATTATTAGTAATTATTATTTTTGGCTTTCAAAGTTAATTAAGTTGGATTAGCTGTAATATTGCTGCTTTGCACTGGTTTGAAATGTTATGGCATGCTATACTATGATTTTTATTTTATTTCTTTTACTTTTTTTAAATGAAATTTCACAATAGATGAATATGACATCTTAATGGCATACTGTACAATCTTTTTTTTAAAAAAAAAAATCTCTGACATACTATACTGTGATTTTTTTTCTAAAACACTTCTAGAATTTTATAAATATACTACATAATAATTTTTATGGCATACTACACATTGTCATTTTTATGGTATACTACATAATATTTTTTTATATAATGCTGTGCTATGTTTTTTTAATGACATAATATACTATGATTCTTTTTTATCACATGCAATTTTTTTGTGACATACTTTAATATGATTTTTTTATTACTTACTTTACAGTGATTCTTGTATGACACACTTAATGCTATGATCATTTTATGGTATACTACACTATAACTTTATAATTTATTATTACATCATACTATACTATGACATTTTTTGTGTCATATTTTGCTGTTATTTTTTTATATCATACTATACCCTGAGTTCTAATACCGTACTATGATTTTGTGTATTACACTGTTCTGTGATTTTTCTTAATTCAATTCAGTTTTATTTATAAAGCCAAATACCACAAATCACAATTTGCATACGACATCCCTCTGTCCTTTGGACCCTCACAGTGGATAAGGAAAAACTCCCCAAAAAACCCCTTTAACGGGGGGGAAACAGTAGAAACCTCATGAAGAGCAACTGAGGAGGGATCCCTCTTCCAGGACGGACAGACATGCAATAGATGTCGTACAGAACGGATCAACATAAGAAATTAACAGTAATCCGTATGACACAATGAGACAGACAGAGCGAGACAGAGACAGAGAGATGCGGGACAGATGGTAATAGAGTGTGCCAGGGCTGACGTCAAAACCTGGAAGTTTAGCGTCGCGCTGGTTCCCGGAAGAGAAAGTGAATGTGATTTTTGCATTGTGTTTTGGATTATGTCAGAAAATAAGCTCTGTGGCTAACTCAAGTTTATGATACTTACAGGTTTTGTTCAGCGAGATAATCTTCACATATGAACACCTTTCATACCGCATTTGAAGCTTAAATGCGATCGCCAGAAGTAAAAAGCTAATGTTTAACGGACTACATGACTACTTCACGGTCACATGACTCTTGACGTCACCGCCACTAAGCTTTCAACTGATTTCGGCCGCTTTATTTTAAAAACATTGTATAATGGGTAAATCGGACTGTTTAAGCTAAGTAAGAAGCTGTAATGGCGGACTGCCAGCTCTCTCGCCTGTTCGGGGTTGATGACGTTTAATGTCCCCGACAGGGTTTGTTGTCGTATTGAGCAACTTGTTAGCAACGCCTTTTTACGACACGTAAAAGCTTCAAAATTCACAATACTATACTATGACTTTTTTTTATCATACTATACTATTACTTTTACCATACTATGCTGATTTTTTTTATCATACTATATTATGACTTTTTTAACATACTATACTATGACTTTTTTAACATACTATACTATGACTTTTTTTATCATACTAAACTATGACTTTTTTATCATACTATACTATGACTTTTTAACATACTATACTATGACTTTTTTATCATACTATACTATGACTTTTTTTATCATACTAAACTATGACTTTTTTATCATACTATACTATGACTTTTTAACATACTATACTATGACTTTTTTATCATACTATACTATGATTTTTTTTCATACTATACAATGATTTTTTTTATCATACTATACCATGACTTTTTTAACATACTATACTATGACTTTTTTATCATACTATACTATGACTTTTTTAACATACTATACTATGATTTTTTTTCATACTATACAATGATTTTTTTTTATCATACTATACTATGACTTTTTTAATCATACTATACTTTGACTTTTTTAATCATACTATACTTTGACTTTTTTATCATACTATACTATGACTTTTTAACATACTATACTATGACTTTTTTATCATACTATACTATGATTTTTTTTCATACTATACAATGATTTTTTTTATCATACTATACTATGACTTTTTTATCATACTATACTATGACTTTTTTAACATACTATACTATGACTTTTTTAACATACTATACTATGATTTTTTTTCATACTATACAATGATTTTTTTTATCATACTATACTATGACTTTTTTAATCATACTATACTTTGACTTTTTTAATCATACTATACTTTGACTTTTTTATCATACTATACTATGACTTTTTAACATACTATACTATGACTTTTTTATCATACTATACTATGATTTTTTTTCATACTATACAATGATTTTTTTTATCATACTATACTATGACTTTTTTATCATACTATACTATGACTTTTTTTAACATACTATACTATGACTTTTTTTATCATACTATACTATGACTTTTTTAACATACTATACTATGATTTTTTTTTCATACTATACAATGATTTTTTTTATCATACTATACTATGACTTTTTTATCATACTAAACTATGACTTTTTTATCATACTATACTATGACTTTTTAACATACTATACTATGACTTTTTTATCATACTATACTATGACTTTTTTATCATACTATACTATGACTTTTTATCATACTATACTATGACTTTTTTATCATACTATACTATGATTTTTTTTCATACTATACAATGATTTTTTTTATCATATTATACTATGACTTTTTATCATACTATACTATGACTTTTTTATCATACTATACTATGACTTTTTTTTCATACTATACAATGATTTTTTTTATCATACTATACTATGACTTTTTATCATACTATACTATGACTTTTTTTATCATACTAAACTATGACTTTTTTATCATACTATACTATGACTTTTTAACATACTATACTATGACTTTTTTATCATACTATACTATGATTTTTTTTCATACTATACAATGATTTTTTTTATCATACTATACCATGACTTTTTTAACATACTATACTATTTTTTATCATACTATACTATGACTTTTTTAACATACTATACTATGATTTTTTTTCATACTATACAATGATTTTTTTATCATACTATACTATGACTTTTTTAATCATACTATACTTTGACTTTTTTAATCATACTATACTTTGACTTTTTTATCATACTATACTATGACTTTTTAACATACTATACTATGACTTTTTTATCATACTATACTATGATTTTTTTTCATACTATACAATGATTTTTTTATCATACTATACTATGTTTTTTTCATACTATACTATGACTTTTTTAACATACTATACTATGACTTTTTTATCATACTATACTATGACTTTTTTAACATACTATACTATGATTTTTTTTATCATACTATACAATGATTTTTTTATCATACTATACTATGACTTTTTTATCATACTAAACTATGACTTTTTTATCATACTATACTATGACTTTTTAACATACTATACTATGACTTTTTTATCATACTATACTATGACTTTTTTATCATACTATACTATGACTTTTTATCATACTATACTATGACTTTTTTATCATACTATACTATGATTTTTTTTCATACTATACAATGATTTTTTTTTATCATATTCTACTATGACTTTTTATCATACTATACTATGACTTTTTTATCATACTATACTATGATTTTTTTTCATACTATACAATGATTTTTTTTTATCATATTATACTATGACTTTTTATCATACTATACTATGACTTTTTTATCATACTATACTATGACTTTTTTTTATCATACTAAACTATGACTTTTTTAAATCATACTATACTTTGACTTTTTTTATCATACTATACTATGACTTTTTTTAATCATACTATATTATTACTTCTTTTACCATACTATGCTGATTTTTTTTTTAACATACTATACTATGCCTTCTTTTATCATACTATACTATGACTTTTTTTATCATACTATACTATACTATGACTTCTTTTATCATCATCATATCATTTTTTTAATCATATATTACTATGACTTTTTATCATACTATTATATATTTTTTATCATATTATTCTATGACATTTTTTTTATCATACTAAACTATGACTTTTTTATCATACTAAACTATGACTTTTTTTTAACATACTATACTATGACTTTTTTATATTATACTATAACTTTTTTTTATCATACTAAACTATGACTTTTTTAACATACTATACTATGATTTTTTCATACTATACTATGATTTTTTTTATACTATACAATGATTTTTTTTATCATATTATACTATGACTTTTTTTTATCATACTAAACTATGACTTTTTTAACATACTATACTATGATTTTTTTTTATCATATACTATGACTTTTTTTTAACATACTATACTATGACTTTTTTTTATCATACTATACTGTGATTTTTTTTCATACTATACAATGATTTTTTTTAATCATACTATACTATGACTTTTTTTAAATCATACTATACTATGACTTTTTTATCATTACTTTTTTAATCATACTATACTATGACATTTTTTAATCATATGAAACTATGACTTTTTTATCATACTATGACTTTTTATCATACTATACTTTGACTTTTTTAACATACTATACTATGACTTTTTTATCATACTATACTATGATTTTTTTTATCATACTAAACTATGACTTTTTTATCATACTATACTATGACTTTTTAACATACTATACTATGACTTTTTTATCATACTATACTATGACTTTTTTTTATCATACTAAACTGACTTTTTTATCATACTATACTATGACTTTTTAACATACTATACTATGACTTTTTTATCATACTATACTATGATTTTTTTTCATACTATACAATGATTTTTTTTATCATACTATACTATGACTTTTTTAACATACTATACTATGACTTTTTTATCATACTATACTATGACTTTTTTAACATACTATACTATGATTTTTTTCATACTATACAATGATTTTTTTTATCATACTATACTATGACTTTTTATCATACTATACTATGACTTTTTTAATCATACTATACTTTGACTTTTTTAATCATACTATACTATGACTTTTTAACATACTATACTATGACTTTTTAACATACTATACTATGACTTTTTTTCATACTATACAATGACTTTTTTTATCATACTAAACTATGACTTTTTTTATCATACTATACTATGACTTTTTAACATACTATACTATGACTTTTTTATCATACTATACTATGACTTTTTATCATACTATACTATGACTTTTTTATCATACTATACTATGACTTTTTTATCATACTATACAATGATTTTTTTATCATATTATACTATGACTTTTTATCATACTATACTATGACTTTTTTATCATACTATACTATGATTTTTTTTCATACTATACTATGACTTTTTTATCATACTATACTATGACTTTTTTTATCATACTGTACTATTACTTTTTTATCATACTATACTATGACTTTTTTTTATCATACTATACTATGACTTTTTTATCATACTATACTATGACTTTTTTTTATCATACTGGACTATTACTTTTTTATCATACTATATTATTACTTCTTTTACCATACTATGCTGATTTTTTTTACTATACTATACTATGACTTTTTTTTATCATACTAACATTGATTTTTTTAACATGCTATACTATGACTTTTTTATCATGCTATACTATGACTTTTTTAATCATACTATACTTTGACTTTTTTATCATACTATACTATGACATTTTTTAATCATATGAAACTATGACTTTTTTATCATACTATGACTTTTTATCATACTATACTTTGACTTTTTTTTATCATACTATACTATGACATTTTTTAATCATATGAAACTATGACTTTTTTTATCATACTATACTATGACTTTTTTTTATCATACTAAACTATGACTTTTTTAAATCATACTATACTTTGACTTTTTTTATCATACTATACTATGACTTTTTTAATCATACTATATTATTACTTCTTTTACCATACTATGCTGATTTTTTTTTTAACATACTATACTATGACTTCTTTTATAATACTATACTATGACTTTTTTTATCATACTATACTATACTATGACTTCTTTTATCATCATCATATCATTTTTAATCATATATTACTATGACTTTTTATCATACTATTATTTTTTATCATATTATTCTATGACATTTTTTTATCATACTAAACTATGACTTTTTTTTATCATACTAAACTATGACTTTTTTTTAACATACTATACTATGACTTTTTTATATTATACTATAACTTTTTTATCATACTAAACTATGACTTTTTTAACATACTATACTATGATTTTTTCATACTATACTATGATTTTTTTTATACTATACAATGATTTTTTTTATCATATTATACTATGACTTTTTTTTATCATACTAAACTATGACTTTTTTAACATACTATACTATGATTTTTTTTTATCATATTATACTATGACTTTTTTTTAACATACTATACTATGACTTTTTTTTATCATACTATACTGTGATTTTTTTTCATACTATACAATGATTTTTTTTAATCATACTATACTATGACTTTTTATCATACTATACTATGACTTTTTTTTAAATCATACTATACTATGACTTTTTTATCATTACTTTTTTAATCATACTATGTTATTACTTCTTTTACCATACTATGCTCATTTTTTTAACATGCTATACATGCTAGACTTCTTTTATCATACTATACTATGACTTTTTTTTAACATACTATACTATGACTTTTTTAACATACTATACTGACTTTTTTATCAAACTATACTATGATTTTTTTTATCATACTATACTATGACTTCTTTTATCATACTATACTTTCATATTTTTTTTAACATACTATACTATGATTTTTTTAAAATCATACAATGCAATGATTTTTATGTCCATGGTCAAGGGGAATCCAGACATAACCTGATGTGTGACTCCCCATTCTTCCCACTCCCAAGAAAGGCCAGTAACACAGTTTTTAAACAACAAAGAAGTAGTTTATTTGATCTTTGGATGTGAGCAGTGCCCAAAACAACAAACAAAAATATACTAATGGTCCATAAACTTACCTGAAACAAAAGACAAATTGATTAACTTAACTTCTGTCATTGAAAAAACAGGGGGAAAGAACATGGCAATCCCAAACAAAAACAGGCTTCTTATTCCCACTCAAACTGCTCTAAGTGCTCTATTTACAGTGCAATACAACAACAGATACAAGAAAAACCTACTAATTATTCTAAACATAAAGCTGCTGAACAAAACTCTACTCACCTACTCAACAACAATTTAATATCTCTACTACTTAACAGAGTTATCAAGAAATACACACACTAATTTGCTAGACTATGACATTTTTCATGAAATTTTGACGTCATACTATACTATGACATTTTTTATGAAATTTTGACGTCATACTATACTATGACATTTTTTATGAAATTTTGACGTCATACTATACTATGACATTTTTCACGAAATTTTGACGTCATACTATACTATGACATTTTTTATGAAATTTTAACGTCATACTATACTATGACATTTTTCACGAAATTTTGACGTCATACTATACTATGACATTTTTTATGAAATTTTGACGTCATACTATACTATGACATTTTTATAAATTTTGACGTCATACTATACTATGACATTTTTTATGAAATTTTGACGTCATACTATACTATGACATTTTTCACGAAATTTTGACGTCATACTATACTATGACATTTTTTATGAAATTTTGACGTCATACTATACTATGGCATTTTTCACGAAATTTTGACGTCATACTATACTATGACATTTTTCATGAAATTTTGACGTCATACTATACTATGACATTTTTTATGAAATTTTAATGGAATTTTGACGTCATACTATACTATGGCATTTTTTATGAAATTTTAACGTCATACTATACTATGACATTTTTTATGAAATTTTGACGTCATACTATACTATGACATTTTTTATGAAATTTTAACGTCATACCATACTATGGCATTTTTCATGAAATTTTAACGTCATACTATACTATGACATTTTTTATGAAATTTTGACGTCATACTATACTATGACATTTTAAAATCATAGCATAGTATGACTTTTTTTCCATACTATGCTGTTTTTTGTTTTTTTTTTTACGATAATGACCTAACTTTTTTATGACATTATGCTATAATTTTTTTCATCATATTATACCTTGATTAACTTACCTGAAACAAAAGACAAATTGATTAACTTAACTTCTGTCATTGAAAAAACAGGGGGAAAGAACATGGCAATCCCAAACAAAAACAGGCTTCTTATTCCCACTCAAACTGCTCTAAGTGCTCTATTTACAGTGCAATACAACAACAGATACAAGAAAAACCTACTAATTATCCTAAACATAAAGCTGCTGAACAAAACTCTACTCACCTACTCAACAACAATTTAATATCTCTACTACTTAACAGAGTTATCAAGAAATACACACACTAATTTGCTAGACTATGACATTTTTCATGAAATTTTGACGTCATACTATACTATGGCATTTTTTATGAAATTTTAACGTCATACTATACTATGACATTTTTTATGAAATTTTGACGTCATACTATACTATGACATTTTAAAATCATAGCATAGTATGACTTTTTTTCCATACTATGCTGTTTTTTTGTTTTTTTTTACGATAATGACCTAACTTTTTTATGACATTATGCTATAATTTTTTTCATCATATTATACCTTGATTTTTTTTTAATCATACTATACTGACTTTTTTTAAACATACTCTACTAAGTTTTTTCTATATACTATACTAGGATTTTTTTAATCAAACTATACTTTGACCTTTTTTTTTAAACATACTATATTGAGTTTTTATGGCCTACTGTACTATGATTTTTTTTTGATTTTTTTTTTTAAATAGCATACCATGATTTGTGCATCGTAATATATTATAACTTTTTTTGTATCTTATTTTATTTACTATTTATTATTCTTTATGCATTGTTTGTGTCTGTGGGATCTGTAATCAGCTGGTTTCTGTGTTCATCATCAGGAGGAGACACACTTCGCCTGAATCAGATCTTGGAGTGGTGGAGGGAGAAGAATGGCAGCTTCTGCTCGCGCCTCATCTTGGTGCTTGACTGTGACAACTCGTCGGTGTGGGTGAAGGAGGTGAAGAAGGTGGAGGGTCTGTACGTGGCTGTTCAGGGAGCGACGCTTGTCCGAGTGACAGATGTTGAGCTGCAGGACCCCCCGCAACTCGGAGACTTCACTTCTCAGTGGGTGGAGTATAACTGCAACTCAAACAGCGACATCCGGTGGTCTGAGCGGGGCAGGGCGGTCTCTGCCACCTATGGCATCTCCAAACACTGGAGCGACTACACACTGCACCTGCCAACAGGAAGTGATGTTACCAACCACTGGAGCATATACTTCCCTCGAATTACCTACCCGGTGGTCCAGTTGGCGCTGTGGTGCGGCGGTCTCAATGTGCTGTCTGTCTGCAGCATCTGTCTGCGATGTCTGAAGCGAGTCAAACTAAACTGGTTTCCACCAGCGATACTTGACACTGGCCAAGGCTTCAAACTGGTTAGATCGTAGACAGAAAAACAAACAAAGGCTATTTTTATTTTCAGATTATATATCTTGGACCCTGAAAATAGGCAGCTATTGGATTGTTAACGTGCCGCTATCCTGTTCGTTACTGAAAAACTAATCAACGTAGTTACTGATTCGTGCATTTTGAAATGTCTTTTTAGAAACAGTTTTATATTCTTTGCAAGATTTTCTATTGATGTTTTTAGCTTTGATTAGAGATCTTAACATCCCTGTTGAACAGATGGATAAAATGTGACTGAGCACATCGACACTATTTTTGCACATTTTTGCATCGTAAATACTGTTAGATCTGATTCCACCTTGACTCTAAGAACATTCGTGTTGTGCCTTTTACTGTGAAGTCACCAAAGAACATCCAGCTCGCTTGGCTGATCTTCTTAACCTTTAACCAAAGTGGCCATGGTACATTTTCAGAGGAAGATCTCAGGTGTACATCTTTTTTAAGAAGTCTAGAGCAGTTTCTAGAGTTGAAATTTTTATGTAGTTCTTGTAATTTGATTTTGAAATGATTCCTCTTACTTCCCTTCTTCCCTTCTGTACTAAACTATGCATTTTACGCTCCACGTATATTCAATGCACTGCTTTGTTGTAACAGCATTTTGTAATGCTTTTGGGGGTCAGTTTTGTAATTACTCTCCAGCTGCTTCAGGGAGTCCAGAAAGTTTTTGTTTTTTTTAACCGTACTGATGACTGCACTACACACAGAGATGTGTGCGAACTACAGTATTTATGTCATAATAAACCCCAGGAATTAAATGTATCACATGATAACAGACATTTTCTTTCTGGGGTTTATCGCAGTTTACTGGACTATGCACGATTATTCAGGTGAAAGATGGGTACAACTATGCAATAAAGAAGTGCGACTTCACTGCTCAAATCATGAATCATCAGTGCTCTTTTGGGTAAAAACTGCTATAATTAAATGTTTTTTTTTCATGTGTCTGACACTGGTAGAGTAACAAAACTTGAAAAGTGAGCAGTGTATTTGCAGAACACTTTCTGATATTTTCTAAAATCATCTTGAAATGTTGTTTGACAGTACTTTCAAATTTAAACTCATACTTACCTCTTTGATTCGATAAAAACCAAGCGGACTAAATTCAGGTTTTCTGTTGATTTTATTGAAAACATTATAAAATTATGTGATGCAGCAGCATATTTCAGTTTTTAAGATCTTTAACATGTTCACATTTACACAAACCAAGTTGAAAATGGCTTTTACAGCAAGTTGCGAATGATCGTTGTCCAGGAGACAAGAACACAGGGCAGAGACAGTAACAGGACATCTACTGCCCCCATGTGGCTGCAAGTGAAACTACAATGAACCCTAAAACACACTAAAGGAAAAGGTCCTTTATCAGTGGGGAAGGCCAGTTCCTGTCTAGTTCTACAGCTCATTAATGAGTCCACTTCCTGAATTCAGTATTTTGTGGTTTCAGAGCTGATGTGCAAATTCATGACTTGGGTTGGTTCACGTCGAACAGAAGCACTTTGACCGACCCAAGGCATGGACACAGGTACACAGTGAAACCCCAGCCCGTGTCGAAAAGGCTTCATTTACGAAAGGAGGGAAAGAAAGCAAACTTCCTGAACTTCTACCAAGTTCACAAGCAACTGAATTAGCACAGCACTGGATAACGCGTACAAACATTGATTCTAGGGTTTTAAATTTGAACAGTAATCTTTATATTCAAAGAAGAGGGTGAAATATTTTAACAGTTGCAGCCTGAATGAGCATGACAATGATCCTCGAAGAAGCAAACTTCTAGTATTTGTGGCAAAATAAACATGATGACTAACCCTCTCATTTGAACAGCAGATTCTGCTGGATTACATTCACGAGAAAATGACTATAGTGTCATTAAACATCAACCTAGTTTACAAGAGGGAAATTTGGAGCTAGATTCACAGATGTTGTCTACTTTGTCTTCAACTATGCAGAATGTAGCCACCGGGACACGATGAGTGACAAAAAAATTTACAGCCGATTCTCTGACAGCCACAAGACCTGGACAGGACAAAGACTAAAGCTTTCGGAGGGACATTTTTTGGAAACAGAAGATCCAACCAGACTGGAAGCAACAGTGTTATTTTCAGTTTGAATAAGTTGGATTTAAGTGTAAAGCTTTTTTTGAGCATTATTAAGTTCAGAATATTTAAATAAGGCTGCAACAACTACTAATTTATTACTGATTAATCTGTTGATTATTTTCTTGGCTACATGATCATTTTGTTTACAGAAGGTCTGAAAAAAAAAAAGTGAAAAATAGCCACTATGAAGTCGTAGTTTCATCCAAAACCCAAAGATATTTAGTTAAGTATTACATCAGAAAATCAGCAGCAAGATGCCACCACAGAATGTTTGGTGTTTTTGCTTGAAAAAAAAAAAAAAAATCACTGAAACATGATCGATCAACAAAATAGCTTAGGAATAATTTTCAGTTGACTCATTTACATCACTCTACATTTAACAATTTTTAACTTACAAGAGAAAAAGCAACTAAGATGATTCCACATATTCAGAATGAGAGACAATTAGTGTTACAGAAACAGGAGAGTTGAGGTCCACAATTTTTCCCACAAGTAAATTTGGTTTCAGTGGTCTGACCTCCAGGTCTCACTTTCCATTAGTAACATAAAAATTGCCGGCATGACTAATCCCAGTGGTTTTGAACTCTGCTTTAGTTGAAATGAAAAGGAATCTAAATGAGGTTTAACAGCTGTTTGAGCGGCTCAAGTGGGTCTGAGTGGTATTTATGGCTTTAGCAAGAATGACATCTAAGCTTTGGCTTGTTGCATGTGCAATGTGTCAACCCTGCAGAGCTGGACACGGATGGTTCTCTGCCCAAACCAAACGCAACTAAGGCTCCGATCAGACAAAGCACCTTTTAGCAGCCTGGTTTTCAATGAGAGTGATTACTGCTTTTGCATTGCTGAGCACCTTGCATTTTCTTTACTCTGTACATCTGGACAGCTCAAGCACAACAAAAAAAGTTTCCCTATTGTCAAATTACAATGAATTGAGGCGGGCCTTTCATGGTGACTATGACAAGAAGTAGCAGCGTACATGGTTAGTGTGAACCGTAAAGTCACTTTAATGTTGCTGTGAGCGAGCTGAGACATATCTGTAATTAGGCCTGACGACTGACAGTAGATTGTACCCTCAACTGTCCCCAACTCATCCTAAATAAGCCTTAAACCAACCATCAGCCAGGTAAAGCTCCCTGTGATTTCTACTCTGTCTAAGGGTCTCTGGTTCCCTGCGATCAACATACTGTGCCACTTAGAAACAACCTCTCATCTTCAATCAGAGCAAGTGCCCTCTGGCTGTCAGATTTTAAAGGTACAGATTTGTGAGGACTTCACAGCAAAATAGCAGTTAAGACAGGTGAAAAGACGCCGCAAGCTGCAAAAAGCGCTCTGTCTGATCGGGGGGCAGGCTTCAACCAAGAAAAGGCATTGCAATGCACCTCGTGTTTCACGCTCTGTCTGACTGCGGCCTGAACCGTCATTTCTCCCACGTTAAGGCGGGTTTCGTCTCAGCTGATTCAGACACAGCAGAACGTGACATTTTAATAAAATGAAAGTGTTAAATAATAATTTAAAAAAATACATTTGGCATAAAAGGAATCAGATATTAAATTCACCTTCTGATGTGGCTGAATCCGTTGTGCCCAGCCTTATTTACAGTCCTGTTACAATGGAGGGACATCCTGATCTCTGCCATTCCTTACTGCACCGTGTGTGAGCCGACATGTCTCCATGAGAAGGGAGCACGTCTTCCTGTCAGTGTGATTGTCATGGATGTGTCCGTCATAGTGCTGCAGTTTCCTCATTTGTACAAAAAGGAACTGAAGTACAATCTAGTGTTCATAATCCATTTACCCTAAAGAAACAACAGTAGAGACAAAACATCTACAAAAAAAACACCCAAACTCTACCCCATATATTTCTGTATAATCAGCAGTTAAATAACTAGAGTATGGTACATCATGATTTTCTTTTTTTTTTTTTAAACAAACTTGTCGTTTGTCTGAGAGGAGCGAAAGGCTTCGGCCAGTTCCTCCTCTCTCTGTCAGTCTGAGCGAGGATCCCCAGCAGTTACAAGGACCCGAGGTTCAGCGCTTCTAGGAGTCAGAACCCTGAACCTGTAAATGAAAAGCTGACGTTGTCTCCCACGTGTACATAATGTGTCTGGAGCTTGCAACCAACCCTTAGAAAAAAAAAAAAAGAGTACTCTTAACTTTCAAAGATGCATGGGAATACGATAGATAAAAAGTAGAATATTAACTGAACATAATAGAAATGTGTCGTCATTAACCAAGCTCCATTTTAACTGCTGCTTGGCGATATCGTGGCCCAAACCCCAGGGTGATACTGAACATCAGTCACCTACTGAAACGTGTCACTGCTCCCAATACTCCTTTTTCTCACCTGCACTGATGCGACTGCACAGAATAAAGCATATTTACAGAGGCGGGCATTTTTCCGCAATCTTGTTTTCAAAGACAAAATGTGCAGCTGAGAAAACGGAGAACTGCTGTCGATTATTGGTCACGTGTCTGTCTGCTTCCCTGATTTATCCCCCCCCCTCCACTCTGCTTCCCCTCATCACCCAACTTCCAAACTAATGTATAAATAACACAAAAAATGTATCTTGTCCTGTGTATAATTCCCCAAATGCTTTTAAAAAATAGAATGAGGTAAATCCCTGTAGTAAGACAATAACTAGGCAATGCACCGAATGAAAATTGCCCCTTGCACCCCCTCGCCTCTGCTGAATGACTACTTGGTTCATGTAGGCACAAAAAAAGTCTACACAGCACGTACATGTGTCCATCGGTTTGCCTCTACGTGTGTCTTTGTGTGTCTTTGCGTCACGACTCTCCTTCAGTCTTTTCATTTCGCGCCATCAAACCTCGTCCTGTTGCTGCTGACAGACCGGTTATGACTCGTGCTCTCCCGTCTCAGGACTTCCTGTGCCGCACCGTCTCGGAGCTGCCGTTCAGTTTGCTCCGCCCGGACGGGGTGGCTGTGCTGCCGTTGCCCAGAGGACGGTCCCGGTCCGTGGGGACTTCCTGTTTGCGTCGACGGGTCTCTTTGTAACGCAGTGTGATGTCACTGTGAGAAAATCGGAGGAAAGAGGTCACAGAGTTAACAGAGCCTCGGGAACAGTTCCTCACGGCTAGATTCTGTTCTACCAGCATTATTGCTCAGTGCGCTTCCTCACGGAAAACAAATTGAACAATATATAATATAATATAATATATATAATATGAGGGTCAGTCTGACAACAATCAGTGACACTGACAGTGGAGAGATAATCATCAAAGCTCTTCATGACCCACTTAATGGTGGAGCACCAAACCTCTTCACATCCCCACAATACTCACCTTTGTCTGCTGATGCTAATGTAGTGTATCAAATATATGGAGACAGATGTGACACACCTGAACCTGAACAACTGGGTCAAATTGTATTTGCAGATAATTCTTTGAGCCTGTTTATACCTGGTAAAAACATGCGTCTTTGGTGATCCCATCACAAGTGGAAATAAAAGTGACCGGACCTTTTGTATTGTACACTGTACGCTGATGCATCCTGACTCATCACGCACAGAAAAATAAACCATCAACGTAGGATGTGATGGTCGGTCTTTAACTTGCCCATTTTAAGATGGGTTTGACGAAGTGTTGTCTGACCGGCCATTGTTTTTTTTTGTCCTATGGAAGGAGATGTGTTGAATTCTGCTGACAGTGGTATCTCCGGCTGCACCAACACAACCGCTAACGTGACTGGCCAACATGCTAGTGAGCAGCTAGTCACTTTAAATGCATTAAAATCATTTGCAAATACGATTCCACCCAGCGTGTTTTACTATTAAACATGCATGCTGTAGTGTCTGGTGTCGTTGATGTACTGTGCTGTATGACTGGACGACGTGCACCGTGAGGGCTGATCTGATTGGCTCTCATCAGGTGAAGGGCAGTTCAGTTGGAGGAGCCGGCATGCTGACGACCACATAATGTGTGTGTGAATCGTGCCAACACTTTATTTTGGTTTCATTCAGTGACCCCCTTTGTCTCCTATCACTTCTACAATATCAGCATGCTGGCTGACGTCTGTGTTACTGATCTGACTCACTGCATCTAAGAATAGAAATGATGTGAAAGGAAATGGTAAAAATAAAGACTAATGAAAAATTTAAAGTGCCATGCAGGAGACAGACCCATGTGCAGTAACATCTGTGTTGTCTAGAGGATCCCAAAGATCTTCTGAGTGTAACTATGGATCCAAACAGTGATGTATCAGAGGGGAAATAAAACAAAATACAAAACTGCTGATAGGAGGAAACGCCTCTCTCCTATACCTACCTCACTGGACATGGACATTACTGCTGAGCATGGGCAGGAAGGAGTTGGGAGGGAGAAAGGAAGGGAGGGAGGATGGGGAAGGAGAAAGTAGACAAAAAGCTTAACATGCTGGGGCATGGCTGCGCTTCACAGGAGCACGACTCAACAGAAGGTGAATCAAACCAAAAGCAACCTAAAATAAATCACTGCATGAGGTCAGGAGGAAAAGGAAAATCAGATACAGGGCCTACTGATGAAGAACGCTCATTGGATCACATGCACATAAACCCAGGGTTCCCATGTCCATCAGATTCCTGGAAAAGTTATGAATGAGCAAAACTGTTTCCAGGCCTGGAAATGGTTTGGAATTAGTGTTTAAGAGATATTTTGACTATATGTTGTTTCAAATATATTTATAAAAATCCCAAAACATGTCCATGATGTGTGAAATATGATCCTTGTATTACTGATTTAAAATCTAGTGCTGCACTGCGTGACCATTGAAACTAGTATCACAAAACAAAATATACTTAAACCAGATCACCATCATGTTATCACCAAGGCCGTGCCTCCTTTTGGGGTAAAGGAACGTGACGCCACATAAGGAAACAAAACGGTAAATACCATGAGGTAACCATCTTTACATGTACAGATGTTAGCGGTGGGGAAAATATCGATACAGCGTACTGTCACGATATTTTTGTGTGCTAATATTGTATCGTCAAACAGTGACAACTATCTTTTTTATTGTATAAATCACTAAGATTACATTACAAATTAATCTTTAGGTAGCCTACTAGAATAATATAATCAATTGCTTTTTCAATCCACAAGAAAAATGTTGCTGCAAAAAAAATGGTTTCAGTAACGTGAACAGACTGAAAACTTTATAAAACAGATGTTTACAAACAAGACAATATTTTGTCGCAATACTCAGCATATCGCAACATATTTAAAATCTAAATAATCGTGACTTAATCATCGTGATTATATTGGATCGTGGATCCGTTGGTGATTCCCACCCCTAACAGATGTATACATGAGTAATATCTGGCCGATGTGTTGAGTAATTGATCCACTTGGATGAGGGAAGGCTGAAGTGACTTTACTTATCATGAACTGTCAGGTTCAGACCAGGAAGCAAAACATTCACTGGACATAGAGATAGATATTTGTTTAACAAGAAATAAATACCAACAAACTTGTCAAAATTATAATCCAAATATCTGGTGCATGCTTAATAATGTATGGCTGTATCACTATATAAGCCTATTTGAAATTACTTAAAGTCAGGAAACTGGAGTGAAATGTTATAGGAAAGTTACGGAAAATTAATTGGTAAAAATGTGTGGGAACCTTGTAACCCATGTTCATGAAATTCAATTGGTTATTGTGATTTAACTGTACTTTTTTGCAAAGCAGCAGTGACTAAGAACAAATGTCAAGTTATTATTTTTGAACTGCCACAGAAAAAAAAAAAAAAAAGCTAAATCCCTTCTTCAATTCTTTAGTCTCCTGTTTTTAAAGTAATTTCTCTTCCTGAATGAGCACAGAATTTTATCATTTCTTCTTTGTAGCTAATTTTATCTAAATTTTTAACCCATGTCCCCCCTTGCCCACCCCGCGTCTTACCGGATGAAGAACCGCCACAGGGTCCAGATTAAGATGAGGAGGAGTCCTAAGAACCAGCACTGCATGATGAAGAAGGGGATGGGCAGCATGATGGTGGTGGGGTCATACTTGAGCACTATGAGGAACTCAGTCACCGTGATTGCTGCCACCAGCCACGCCTGCTGGCCGAGCTTTTTGTGGAACTTCCTGTGGGGAAAAATCACAAGACGGTGTCATCATGGAAAAGTCATCAAACTGAGAGAATGTTTTTACTGTTTGTAGGTGAGACTGTGCTGCAGGCAACACCCAAAATACACACTATATCACAGTAATACTCAAGGTTACAGAGCTGCTGGAAAATCTTTCTGCACAGTAGTTTTTACACTTTAAAGAAAAATAGTTTGTCAGTTTTTAGAAAACAGCAACACACTGATATTCCCATCAATTATGACAAAACTGCTACATTATGTAGAGCTGACTGCTCATTTTTTGTTGCAGTGAACTGGACCATTTTTGTTGGATTCTGATACAGATACACAGATCTAGTCAACTTAAAACTGTCCCTCACAAACCACCTGAAAGAAATGACCAAACTCGTTTGGCCTGCAATGTTGTCAATTGCTTAAGGCAATGCAACATGTTTGCATATTTGTCAGACATGTTTGCTTTCTGTAGGCGGATGTGATAAGAAGCTTACTATCAGTCGGATAAATGCACTCCCTCCCTAATCTGCTCTGAGGGTTTCCCAACAACAAGCTCACATGCTGGTACTACTACTACTACTACTACTACTACTAGCACTGAACTGGAAAAATGAGTTTTATTCACATACAGAGATAACCATCAAACACTGAACATCCTCATACAGTCAGTGAAATGTCCCCTTACAGGATGGCTGACAAAACTTTATGGAAATTATTATGGTGAATTTATCTCCTCACTGCTGTGTTGCTTATTGTTCATTTTTTTCTGCTTGGTAATTAGAGGTCGACCGATTCGGTTTGGCCTATTAATAGGACTTCATATAAAGTATCGCTAATAGTGGAACAGGGCTCTGATAGTGGCTGATAGCTGTAACCTCCACTTGTTACGTGGGTGCAGCCTTGCACAAAGTGGCCCACATGCAAGTATTAAATGTGTGCTTTAGATTATTTGTATGATTTAAATTGAAGTTACCTAATGTAGGACAGCTTTACTTATTTATCAGGGGCATAATAAGGCTGCTGGGTGCAGAATAACATTATGCTGTATGTTAGCGTCTGTTTTGCTACTAAGCATGGTCCGTATAATTTCACTGGAATTAAGTAGCAAGCTACTAGCACTGTGTGTGAAATTAATTTCTGATAATCTAAATGAACATTAACTCATTATTACTTTGAGACCGGGAGTGGCTCCAGCAACACATGCACAACTAACTTTCAGTCTCATTTTCCACTGTACATCCAATATAATTTTCTCAGAAAGGAGTTATCCCAACATTTTTATGGCGATATAAAATGTGACTTTGTCCCAGGGAACAGCTGATTTTACCACAAGGCTGTTTAGTGCCGTTCATGTCATAACAGGCCTGTTTAAGGTCAAGGTAGGCAGGTGTTATCGGCTTTTTCCTGCTCCAAACTATCATTATAATTATCGATATTATATCGGTCAACCTCTATTGGGAATGAAGGACCACTATCTTTACTGACATGTATAAACGTGGGCAACAAATCCTTCAGCCAAAATTTATATACACTGTAACACAAAAACACAGCAGTTATAGCACATTACAGCTATGTGTTGCACTCAGGACAAGTTAATGCCAGCAAGTTTCTAATGATGCATCTTCACTGTGTGGTGCGACACAGCTTGACTTGACCAACTCTATCTTGGTTTTCTATTAGCAAAAGTTGTGATAAGTACTTTGTAATTTTTTTGGTACCACCTCGGTCGAGGTTACAAGCAAGCTGAGCCGATACTAGAAGGTGGAGTTAAAGCACTGCAGACCACTAACTGCTGAGAGAATCGTCACTTGCATAAACCCTCAGTTTTTAAACAGCCAAGCTTCCGTCAACAGCGACCACAATTGTTTAATTCATTCAACACAGATTTTAAACATGGCAGCCTGCAAAGTTACACTGTACAGTACACCATGCAACTGATGGAGTGCAAATGTTCCTCTGGTTGGTTGCTGATTGAAGGATTCGGCGAGTGTCGTGTTGAAGATAATGTTGAGAATCCTAGGATAATGAAGGAATGACCCGCCCTTCTCTCATTATGACTGGCTAGTACTTGTTGCCTTTGTTGGTTGGATTGGTTAGATTTAGGCATGAGGAGTGGGATTGGTTTGGGTTAGAGTAAAAGTGAAAAACCATACAGTGAAAATGCGGCATCAGTTATGGATCACTATTCCAGACACGGTATGATCTACCTAACTCTACTTGTACTTGTGGTCAACCTATGAACCCATTCAACCTCTGCACTTCCCGTCAGCCAACTTCATGTAGCTGCTACTCACGGGTCATCCATGAAGTCGTAGATTTCCCTCATGGCTACACCTCCCACGTTGACAAAGAAGACCAGGCGGAGCAGCACCAGGTAGTGTTCAGGAGGCATCCACAACACAAACTTCAGGTAGAAGGTGTTCAGCTCCGCCAGGAGAAACTGAGACGGTCCAAGATAGGATAACACAGGTCTTAATGTAGGTGCAATGAGAATATCATAAAACATTTGTAGGCGGATTAATCATCATGTCTTGATATATATACACTGTATACCTTACATAAGTCTATTACATAACCAACAATCAAAAATGTAATGTGACAAATGTAGAAAAACATTTAGGTTAACAAGGTTAAGAAGCTTGTTGTGTGGACTGACTCTTGGTCATGTACAGTATGTTGAGGACATCTTTCATGACCATACATATTCACTATCTTCACTGTATTGTCATCTCCTTCTTGGTCGCCATTATTATTTCACATTTTTCGTATAAATAAAAACAGGCTATTTCTCACCATAAAGATGATGCCTAACACAGCAAGCCAGCGACGAAGGTTTGAAGCAGGCTTCCACTCGAACTTCACCCAACTGTATGGTGTGAACTGGAATGCTATCCGTTTTATCTTCCCCCTGAGAGAGGACACAGCAGAGACAGCTGGAAATAAACAAAGATACATTTCTAACACAGCAACGTTGGTGCATGTGTAATTAAAGGGGGCAATACTAGCCCATTAATGCACACTATTTTTTTATAATAATTGTGGAAAAGTTACAGAAATATTCTTTTAAAATCAGTATAATTTGTTTAAATGTCATGCTTTGATTCTATAAGAGCAGAGCTTTGATCGTGGGTTCATCACAGTTTTTGAATATACCATATCTTGCTTTAAAAAGGCAGCTGTTGTCAATGATTAGTGCAGCAGGTGTGAAGTCGTACTTGTATGTAGGAATGTTCCACAGGCCCTGCCACTGGTAGGGCTTCATTGACAACCAGGCCAGGGTCTTCATGCCACAATAGATCCCCAGACCATTACACACCAACACATCCATGATCCACTAGAGAAAGATAAGCAAAACAATTTTATCAAAGAATAAAGACAAAATACAGAGTGATATTTCTACACAACTGTGATCCACCTACACAAGCTAGACCTTTTCTTAGGACTTTGTGGGCGCGTACAGATCTCCCTGACTCTCACATTAGCTTTGTTGCAACCTAGTAAGGAAAACTCACACTTGACGAAACATTTGTCAGACAGAGTGAAATGAGAACATCAGTGTGTGTGTGCCAGGCCTTGTTTTTAATGTAAATCTTTCTCTTCAGAATTATTTCTCCCTCTTAAAATCACACATACAGTAGATATTCAGGCTCTGTTATGTATAAACTTTATTTACTGTTATTCATATTTACTTTAAAAAAGCAGTTGTTTGTGCAATAACTTCAGTAACTGCCCTTACTTCCTATTGATGTAATCTACTTAATATGTTTTTATAGTCAACAATATCTGTCTGTTTACATTCTATTATGTTGCTCTATTGCTTCCTAATAGTGTTTATACGACTTTCTCTGCTATCACTTGTGTTGCTTAGACCGCCTTGTTTCCCAGGGGCAGGACATGAAGTTCTTATCATACAAACAAATAACAACTTAATTGCTACCATAAAGCTTAATAGCAAGCACAAGGATATTGAAAAATCACATTGCCTCCTCAACTGTTGATGCAAGACAACGCTCCACATTGGGTGCAGTTACATGATGGCTTCTCATTCAGAATGAAATAAATCTGAATGAAATCATTCGGAATTAAATTCTTCCAGGTAGTTTACATGAGAAATATTCATCCCGAATGAGGGTTTACACGGGAGATCAGTTTAATCGCCTTTATTCGGGTCCGCACAAGGTTTGAGGCAGGGAAGGTTTCTGATTGGATAGGGGGCGAAGCGGATGTTACGTGTTTACGTTTACCGGAAGAAAACATTGTAGTCCTCGCTCTGGGTAACAAGATGCTTGACGATGCCATTTTTAGTGCCTTTTTCTGGCTTGTTTTGCTTATATTCTTGAAGCAGCAGTACGGCAACAACCTTGTTCTGCTAATGCTTCGTCTGTTGTAGAGGAGAAGGGAGATAGAAGGTCGAAGAAGGGAGGTAGAAGACCGTGCTGTGGCGAATGGAAACCGGTGTGTGCAACAAGACTGCTCTATCTCAGCCCATTGCTATGCGCGCTATATATGTCATTGTGCAAGAAGGGCAAGGAAACGAGCATGCGCAGAAAGAGCGGAATGAACTTAAAGAGGAATGAGTGTATACAAGTGCGAGAAATTCTTTCATTCGGAATTAGAAACTGAATATTCCAGCCCCTTACATCGGATTGAATTTTCAATCGCATTTTCATTTTCATTCCGAATTAGGTGTTTACAAGATCACTTTTAATAGGAATGAACTTCCATTCCGAATTAAAAGGAAATTAAACTGTCCATGTAAACCCACTCATTGTGCTGCAACTGCTCAGCAATATAATTCTTCACGATAATTCGACTTATCAAGGTCACCAATTATTATAAACTCATTACATTAGTGGTATAAAACGATCTTAAAATGACAATAGTATCATTTATCACAACTATTTCTGGGACAACAAATCATCCACCTACAGTAGGAGGCCTATGCAGTCATGTTTTTTCTGTAGTTGATGTTTATGTATACAGTTATCCTACTTTTTGAATAAGTCCGTACACAGCTGCAGGTCAAGTTCTCACGGTGACTCACAAGAATCTCCATCTTATGTGAACACATTCGAACAAACACACCTGCAGTCATACCGCTGTTTGTTCACTACACTATATTCATATTTAACACCTGTTGATTCTTCGGTAAGCAAAGGAGAAGTAATATTTGTACGTACATGGTCCCACCAGCACTCGGAGAAGTTAGGTAACTGGTGCTCCAGGCTGTATTCCAGGAACTCAAACATGACACTGATTATCATACACATCCACCAGTCCCGAATCATCAGAGTCTGAGGAAGAGAAGACAGCAAAGGGGGACGGTGAGTAGGAGGAGGTAAGTGACGTGGAGTGGGAGAGGGTCAGCAAGATACCACAGACAGAAAGGAAACATTCGTCATTGCTGCAAATGCAACAGAGCACACCGGTGCTGTCGGTCTGTTTCATACAACAGCAACCTGGTTGTCAGTCTGTTACAGAAAAGACTGATCGACTTTACAGGACAGATTTTTGAACATGGTGATCAGCCAATAAATTACAGGTTATATCCTGATATATTAATAACATGTGAGTTGGTGTTAAATGATTCAGGTGCTTGCATCTTAGTGAGTCAGATATTTTCACTCCCCCTCCAGACACATTTTAGATTATGCACTTGTACTATTACTTTGTTTAGGATGTTTTTCCACATAGTAGATCTTCTCTTTCTCCCTCAATGAGAAATTCTACAGCGCATTCACATTGGTTCGGTTTACATCCAAAAATTACACAGTCTATCACGTTTGCTGTCAAAACTTTCACTATGCTAATGCTAACTCTGCTCTCTGTGCTGAAGAAGAAGCAGCGGATCTGTCTGGCAGCTGAGTGAAGTGGAGCCCGCAGAGGAAGCATCGGTTAGCCCCGGTTTCACTACAGGCAGATTCACTCGCTACAGGGGCGAGAGAATAAAACCTGAACAGCCAATCAGTGATCTCTCTCATCAACAAGCTCTGCCGCCGATTCAACATGCTCAATCGGCCGAAGAGCCACCGACACCAAAGTGCCGATGGTGCGGGACACACTGCAAAAACTAGGCCGACAGACGCTCAGTGATGAACCGACTTTGGTCGACGGCTGACCGTCGGCTTGGTGTGTCAGGGCCTTAAGACAGCAATTGGCTTTTGAATTTGTGACGTAGCTAATGCAGCTTGCTCTGTCTACATCTGACTCTTATGTTTTAAGGAAAATACACAGACAGCACCTTCTTCAGTAGAACAATATGAAAACACCTGTCTAAGTTTGCTCAGACATTTTAGAGGATATAAACAGAAGAAACATGTTTTTTGGGGGCTATAAATGCATGTTATCTGTTATCACTGACAAAGAAATTGTTTTCATTCCCATAGGAACAAGACTGACTGCTGCAAATCTTTTCTATGTCCTATGCTCAAGTCCTTTCATGACACAGCCATTGAAAACCATTTTGTTTAGAGTAGGCAGGTGAAAAGCTGCCAGTTGTTCTTTAAACGACTAATTCAATTAGTGCAGTGTCTGGTAACAGCACACTGCATACGTACCTTGATATACCATCCCAGGAAGTGAGCTGGAACAAAGCCATCCATCTTGTCCTGCAGAGACAAACCCATGTGTTACTTTCAACAAGTACTCTTCATGAGAAGCTTTTTTTTCCCTAAGCATTTTCCACTACTTTCTGACATTTAATGAGCTGAACAATTCATTGGTGCATTGGTTGCAGCCCTACTCTTAACTTCTACTCTCTGTGTTCTAATAAAGTCCCACAAATAGTTCATATTGGTACCATCCAGAAATGAGAACAGTGAGTACTGGGTCACTGAACAGGACAAAACTTGGCTGAGCATCATAACGCACAGAAATAAAATACGTCCAAAAGCAGTTCTCCGCTGTTTTATTTTTTTCCTCACACCACAGTTTCACCACATAGCATTTATATTCAAATCTTTCTGCCTCGCACATTTTAGTTTTTTGCTATTTTACATACAATTCCAAAATGGTCTCCAACTCTGTTTTGTTTTTTCTAAATATGTGGTCGTAACTTGACAATTTAAAAGGTTATTCACAAAAGTTGGCTGTAATTTCGTAAAGGATGTGGTGAGCTTGACCCACTCCCTGAGACTGAATTCAGGCCAACAGCGGAGATGGGGTCTGGGTCATCGTGGCAACAGCAGCAGCAGACTGCCTCCCCGGGGGGGAAGAAGGCCTGATTCTACTGACGGGCTATAATCTGCACCAGACACAAGCCTCTGGAGCCTGTCACACAGCCACACTAACTGTGAGTGTGTGTGTTTGTGTATGAGAGAAAGCAAAGGAGAAAGAGACAGGAGGGAGAAAAGAAGGAAAGAAACAGACTCGTTCTCACTATTTAAGAATTGGGTCATTTCCTTATTAGTAGTAATTGAGGGCAAAGAGTACCACAATATAAATAACAGCACCAAGTCAGAAATGTCACTTCTTGGAAGGAGGCTTGTTACGTGCCAGGAAGTTTTCAGTTTAACACTCTGAGCATGAGCGATACTGCATATTCAAAATATGTTTCAAACAATAAAATGCCACGTCCACAGAGACACATGTTCATGAGTCACCTTTTATCACTGATAAAAACAGGTGATAAATAGTCTTACCCAGATGTTGTGGAAGGGGTCGCTGACATTTCCTGGGTCATACATGAGGCAGTTTCCTCCATAGTCGCGCTCAGGGAGCGGCACCCCGAGTTTGGGGTCAATGTACTTCATGAACTGTCGTCCATCATGCACCGTCTGGATAACATGGGTTTAGAGGAAAAGTACAGAAAGTATTAGCGCTTGTTATCTCTGAAAAGGAGCTTCTCTTGTGACATCGAGCCAAACTGAGACTGAATGGTGAATGTTGCAATGTGACTTTTCACCTATGACTGTTAAATAAAGGAATATGGAAATGTTTCCAAGTAAACAGATGCCGTAGTTAAGCATATTGTCAGGAGTTCAAAACAACCTTCATTACAATTTCTACCAAAAAAGCAATAATGATTCTAGCTGTTCTCATGCAGCACTACAAAGAAAACTACAGAAGAACAAGTTTGCTTTTTCGCGTCTATGAATTGTGGAATTAATGGAGGATTTCACCAATCTACAATTTAATTTTTCCTTGCTTGTGGGAAAAAAGTAGATGGCTTAAGTATTAAAACTTCTTTAACAGTACTTAAGCCTGATTACGATTCAGTTTGCCAAATGTAAAGTATTGCTGTTTGAAAGGGTCTGGCTCTGTGACATTTTAATCAAACTGGGAGAGCACAAAGAGGCTTCCAGGATTCCAGATGTGGGAGGATTGTAGCAGAAAAAGTGGCAGAGATTGGAACAGATAATCTTATATTTTGGCCAGTGTTAAGCCCTGGTTTTAAGATGTCTTAATGTACTCCGCTACATGTTTTTTCAGGGTGTAGTTACTTTGCTTTGGTTTGTGAACACAAATCTACAATTTAAACCGACTAAATGTTAGTCGGCAAGATTTCATTGATCACTTAGTCGCAGAAAAAAAAAACAACACACAAAAAAACCCCATGTAAAACTCTATTAGGAGCTGCGCCTTGTCAAAATAAATCAAAACCTACATGACTGGACCATGTGGGAATTTAACTTGAAAGGACAGACACAGGAAGTGTCCACGCTCAGCAGTCAGACAGGAGTCAGGTTAATTTCCAGGGCTGGTACCTGCGGTTATTCCACAGGCTAGTTAATAACATGTCGGGCAGGAAATCCAAAGTGTGGGATCATTTTGAGAAGGTGAAGGACAAACCCAAGGTGATATGTAAACTCATCTTCATTGGTCGACTACAAACATGACGTAATCATCTGAAACATGGAAGTAGCTACATGCCCATTAGCCCACAGCGTCATTAACAGGCGGCTCGCTCAGTGTGTGACGTGCACTTGGAGATAAAATATCGGCCTATATTAATGAAGGTTCATTAGTAGGGTTTTGTATTTCTCTGTAATGTAGCACAGTGTTAACAATGTTACTGATACTATTCTTTCTCACATCTTCAACTCAAACCATTGTGTTGCCCCGCCTAAAATATATAATTTAATAATTAAATCAATGTCGTAAACATGCAGGCGACTAGTCAACTAATGTCCCTAAATGACGACTATTGGGCGACCAGGAAAATTCTTAGTCAGGTGCAGCCTTAATGTGAATGTCCACAAAATTCAGTTTTGCCAGAGAAGCACTTTTGCTGTACATACTTTATATGTGTATATACAGCATATGGTTATCCCTTCAGCAATGAATGTTTTAATGTGAGTTTCAGTCCATCAATCCATCAGCATCATCAGCACACCAACCTGGAACAGGATGAAGATGAGAAACAGTTCGTAGACGACGGTGACACAAAGCCAGAACCGCCAGTAAGCTACAGAGAAGGAGAGAAAGTGATGGTGAGAGTTGTAGTTACTTTCAAAGAAAAATAAAATACAACATGTTGGGTGGCATCTGGGAATTAAAACAACTTCAGTTTAGTTCCTCTGATGTTTAAAGGGGGCAGGTTAAGATTGTGACTGCGAACAGAATCTAAGTGATGCTTTATTTTGTATTGAGTATCATTATATCTCTCTCGGTCACACAGACCTCGCTGACAATCATAATTATGAATTTACAATGTTATATCCTGATATCTCCTTTGTTTCTGCCCTGATTTTGACACGTACCCTTTTCACTAATGCTCTTGATATCCACACCAACACGCAATGAACAAATGGATAATGTGTCTTTTCATGAAAGACATCTTCCCCAAACGCATGACTGGACACAATGAGCTGCTCTGAATGCGAGTATTAGTGCAAAATCAAATCACGATGGTAAGATGTGGTGACTTTAGTCATCTAGAATTACACAACACATCAGTCATAGTGTTTTCTATTGACAGGGACACAGCAAAATTCAGTAGAAATTGAGTACTATAGTCAAAAGGGTTGCCACAGATAATCTGGCCTCTGTTTAAGTTGAGTTTCATTGATAGATTTTTTTTTAAGTCACATGAAAGGACAAAAAATGGATGTGGTAGAAGTTGAACACTTTCACAGCAGCACCTTGTAATATACGAGTCACAAAAGGATTAACTTCAACGGTCACTGTTATAGTAATTCCTCATGAACTTATGTGTGTAAGCTCAGTGTGCTGCGACACTCCCAGCCGGTGATCCAGCGGGAGTTGCAGGTTGTAAATCTTAAAGTCCCCCAGGATCTTTTCCCAGGATACAAACCTGTGGAGTTTCAACAAAACTACAACAAGGTGAACAACAACTGAACCCACTTGGCTGGCTCAACAAGTCAGGGAGTGTGACGCAGCCACCCAGTAACAAATAAACCCTTGTCTTTCAATCCACAAAAGGAGGGGGCAAGAAGGCACGAGTAATGCAATAACAGCAGCCCAAATTCTTGCCTGGCCACTTCACGCCTCCGCCAACAGCTGCCAACATTCAATGTGCATCCCCAACTGACCTCCACACCCTGTTACCTTCCTTCCTTCCTTCCTTTACCCCTGGAGTTAGTGAGAAACATGTTGTGTAAGGGAGAAGATGAGTGTCCTGCATGAATGACCTGGTTCAAAGCCTAAATAGCAAACTACTTCTACGAACTGCACTGTTAAAATAGACGCATCCCTTTGGAGTGTGCAGCAGATTTTTAAAAAGAGGTACAGTGTCACAGTTAATACACTCAGCGACACCAAAAAAGGTTCGACATATGATATATCTTCGCCCCCACCGCTGGTGAAAACTGTTAATACAAAGCTGACGCACTCGTCAAAAACAACAGCAGTAACTTGAGTAATGAAAACACACAACAAGATGCAGACTCATATCAACGTTTAACAGAGAGATCTAAATGCCACATTGCTTATACTGCATTCAGGGAACATACAGTTAGACTTGTGGCCCCTTTTCCAAGATGTCCAAGCAGCTGACAGCTCTTTAATCTAAGCCCCGCTGTTGCTGTGCTAACCTACAGTTTGAATACTGGTACATCAAAGTAGAAGTGGAAACAAACACCTGCATCAGAGGTGTCCGGTTATACTCTTCGGTTACTAGATACCTGCCAGCCAATCGCAATCAAGAATGCAATGTGGCCATGGTATAATGCCATGTAGGCTAATGCCAGCTATCTTTACCAGTGGGTGTCAAGTTACTGCATTAATGTAAATTTGCCTCAGTGGTGGGTCATGAATAAATGAAAGCAGTCGCAGTCTTGCTGAGATAAAAGCATAAGGAGCACAAATGTCCCTTTTTCTGCGTCTAAACAGCAGGTCACTGATCTGTGGGAGACGTTTATGTGTTAAGCTGAGCTGAAAATGCCCTGTTAAAGGGCGTGCATTAATACCATGTTTAAAATATTGACGGAGCATTACAGTCATTTAGATATCACTGCTATTAGCCAGGAGAGACTTGTAACATCTACCCAGTGTGGACTTGCTTGTTGGTGTTCTCAGTGGGATTTACTTGGACCTAACCCATGCCTGGAAAACACCCCACCCCCTTCATTTACCCAGATACCTCCTTTACTTTGACAATTAAATTTAGCAAGCCATTGTGTGTATTGATTCCCAGCACTCAGGGCTTCTTTGTTTCATATTGGAGGCCAACATGAGATTCTCAAATGTTGCTATTGATTGAATTAGTGGAAACTGCTCTCAGGTACTCTTACCGCTCTGCACAGGGACGCAGTGGAGACATGATAAATTAATAATGCGCCATCAAAAAAATCAGACTCAACACCTGGGCTTCTCCTGATAACAGCACGCTATATTAACAGAGCAAAGTTCCTGTCAATTACTGTAATGGCAGATATATAGTGCTCTTTAATGCTCATGAGGTTGTTCATACTCTACTCTGAAAGTTATTCTCTACCAGGGCAAAACGTGACATATCCTGGGTATGCTTCAGGGAGGTATTAAAGAGTCACCCACTCAAATTTTTTTAAAATATAACCTATTCTTTAACATACCAGGAGACAGATGGTGTGAAGAAGATGAAATACAGCCACAAGTATGCCACTCTTACCTGGATGCGGTCTGGTAAAGGGTCCATCTTTGGCTTGTGTCACCCCAAAACAGAGGAACACCAGGATGCTGGCCACAATCCCCCTACAGTTAGGACCACAAGTAGAAAACACAGAAAAATGCAATTTAAGTTTCGGATATACTATAAATGAATCTGGCAGCTGATTCATGTGTTGCGGCCTCAAGCCTTGTGGCTATTACTCCAGTAGCAGAGTGGAACTGAACATATTTACGCTGACCGTGAAAGCGGAGATGTTTGATTTGACCACCTACTCCGGCAGATAGAGGTAGTCTGTGTGAATGTGGAAGTTATTCAGTCAAAACACTAGCTTTAAATTGGCAACACTGAATATGGGAAAAAAATACTAAGTGGAAATTCAGCCACGACACGCTTGTTGGCAAGCTACTCAGAATGTGAATGCAAAACATGAGGATTCAATAATAATGGAGATTTAAGAGGCTTGTGGCTTCAAGGTTTTGCTTTTTTTCCCCTCCAAAGTGTCCGTTTGATGTTGGAGCAGCTGATAACAGCGCAGCCCTGAAATGACGGCCAGCTGTCTGTTCAAAGTGGGCTAAATTTAGTTGAAAAGTTTAAGTTTCGCACATTAGAGCATTTATTTTAAGGGAATTGTCTGAATGTTGTTTTCAACATACAGCCAGATCTACAAAATCTGCTTAACAGATTTCTTGGCACAAGTGCTGAAAAAGAGAAATACATTACAGCAGGTTTAGAAGAGAGGTGTCAATGGAAGATTTTCTACAATCCAGATTCATACTTCTATATTTTTAGTGGTCTGAAAATAATTTCAAGCCGTTCATAAAATCTGTGATGTCAGTGGCCTAACATAGGAAGGGACAGGGAGGGAAAAGTAATGCGGCATAATTTGATTTGGTGCCCTGTTTCAGCTGACCATGGACAGTTACTCCCTTTCACAATTCCCTCTGTGTTTACTAAGAGATGAAGCCAATCTGAACCTGCTGCTATCAGGTCGTGTTGCCTTTAATCGCTGCTGTGTTGAGATCTGAAAACCCTGAGACGTGGCGACTCCACTGCTCTGAGCCTACAAATGAACAGAGGAGGCTTAGCTAGACACACAATGAGATTTCAGCTTGTGTGTGCCAACGAGGGTGGGAGCATGAGTGTGTGTGATTCGGTGATTGATTGTGCGTAGGCGGGAAAGTGAGTGCGTGTGATTACGAGTATATGTCAAAGTGAGGGTAAATGTGTGTGAACTAGTGTTAGAGGATGAATATATCCTGCTGTGCATGAATGAGCACATGAGTGAGATTTAGTCTGAGTATGGGAACTCCCCTGCTAGGAAGAAGCTCTAGGGTCTTAATCCTGACGAGCCAGACTGCGCTGACTGCAGCAAATCCTGTTAAGAACGTCACACAATCCCTCACACGCAGCAACATACACATAAACACAACCTCACTCTCTCTGTCACAGACACACACATCATTTATGCAGCTTTCTTGTGCTTAGCCTGCCTTGTACTATTTAAATTAAATGACTAACACATGCAGCCACTATTGCTGAAAAGCAAATTGAAGGATATTTTTGATCTTTTTAAGTGGGCTTTTATCAGGTCAGTGCATTACATACATTAGATGGCGGCTGGTATGCCCCCAGTTTGGAGAAGCAGGCAAGAGCTCCCATGTTCAATGAGCTAAAATTCCTGTTTTTATCAATGGAGTCTGATGGGTTTGATGAAAGGATAGAAATTGCCGTCCTCCATGTGGTAAAGTGGTGAAAATATTCTCTATATAGCGTACACTTAAACTTTTATTTTTTAGGTGCTAAAATACATTTTGCTCCCGAAGATATTTTTTGCCTTTAATTGATAAGAATGTCAAGTGTGAAGGGGGGAGAGAGAGGGGGGAATGACATGCAGGAAAGGGCCACAGGCTGGAGTCGAACCTGGGCCGCTGCGGCAACAGCCTTGTACATGGGGCACCTGCTCTATCCACGAAGCCTCGCATCAGGCTTCAACTTTGAAGAATACTGACACAAAAATTTGACTCTGCAACCAATTTGAGAGTTGAGAGTTTGATATTTTCTCTGTGTTGAAAGAGTAAAGCACAACATCCACTCTTCAAAACTTAATCTTATCACATGGTATCTGACATTCAGACTCTTCTTTATCATGGTCATTAGTCTTTCATTTTTCAGTGAAAAGCTCCACATGGCTTTGACAGAGGGCCAGCTGGGTTCAAGGTGAACACCACTGAAGAAGGGAGCGAGTCAATTTTAAACAAGGAAGTCTGTACCTCACCCATGCTGCGGTGGCTGTGTGGGTTCATGCCAAGTGGTGTTAAAGGTGAGATTAAAACTGTGGTGCTCATTGGCTTGTTCTGTTTATGTGACCTATTCATCTGGCTTTAAATGACAGTGTGACATGACCCGCAAATGATTGACAAACACACACAGTGCGTCCCACACAGAAGCAAATTATTTGAAATCAGACTAACAGAACACAACATGAAGACAAAGTAATGGTGGACATCTGGTTAAAAGGGGGCAGAGGTACAAATCAAAATATAAAACCAGTTAGAATAAACCTCAAATCAGTATTGATGCTGACTACAACAATTATTTCAAACTTCAGTCCAGTCAAAAGGCCTCAGTGGATTAAGTGGATGTTCTTTGGGCAGCCTGCTGGTTCCTGCAGCGTTTTGGCTTTGAGGACTCTGAGGAAGTGACGCGCGTATTTTACTGACCTCTTAGTATTGTAGGCCGTGTCCTGGGGGGTCTCTTCCAACAGCGTGACGTAGACCAGAGCACAGGTCAGGATAAATAGCACTGTCACAGTATGGGCTCGCCTGCAGAGAGAGGGGGAGACAGTGGATGGAGAGAGGGATATTAATAACATTAGTCAAGAGGAAAATTCAATAAAAGCCACCGGATGAAAGACAAAAAAAAAGCTGACAATATCTCAGGTCACCAAAGGAGAACGTTAAGCAATATAACTGCAGTGTCATTTGAGCCGTGAACACATTGGCGATCACTTAACAAAGTGTCTTAACAAAGCATTTAGACGTCCTGGGTGTGGCCAAAATATCTTTGTTTCCAGTAATCAGTGTGAACGTACGAAGGGAGTGGAGACGAGATAAAACAGGTGAGTTCAGACAGATTTCTGTTGAGAAACTGGGTTACGTCAGCTGAACATAATTACAAAAGGGTGTGCAAAACAACACATTTTATGAGTCAGTCCAACATTTTATCTCACTTCAGTGGAGGCATAGGAGTCAAAAACAGCTTGTGTGTCAATTTTCTGGTGACATGCCTGACTGTGGACTGTGGAGACCTCAGCAGGGAGCATCCGGTTTGTTAGATTTATAGCATTTGCATACCGTGGTCGACAAGTGGCACTTCATTCCCCATACAGGGAGCAAACCTTGGCCTTTGTCTTAAAGCAGTTACAGGCTACAGAGGTTCAGATATACATTCATGCAAAGTTTTATTTGTCCACTTACTGATATGAGCCACGGCAACACAAAATGGATTACCCCAGGAATTCTTAATTATAAAGAGGAAAGGATTAAGCCCTTGAATGATCTTTGGAAAAATGACAAGGACATAACTGCATGATAATCTCTATACATAGAGAATGGCTGGAGCACTGGCAAAGTCAGGTCAAGGTTTAAAACTATACTTATCAGATTGATCAGAAGGTCACAGTATTTACACTGTCCCGAGGCAATCCCTGAGGTCAGTATCAGGCCAGTGAAAGCACTTTTAAACGCTTGACCTATTGCCTATTCTGTGTTTGTTTGCTGATGGTACCCCAGCTGTTGAAAATACTCCATGGGGCTCAGTTAAAAACACTGACACCAAACAGCATTGTGAGCGTGTGACCTGCATGTGAACTGTGACGCTCACTGTGAAGGGAATAAACAGCGGCCAGCAGCCCGTGTCAATTAACCTAATGATGTGACAATGTGTGCAACAATGAGTATTGTGAGCAGTGTCGCTTCAGGTAAAGACAATTACAAATTCAGCAATTTCACTTGCATTTCAGCAACATGTTGCAGAACCCCTCTAAACCACTGCTAAACCTCAGTGTCCTTTACTACTATTTAGCACCTCGAGCACCAAACATCACTCAAAAACCCTTTTTACACAGAGATTGCACTATAGGGCTGCTATGAAGTCGCTTCTTTATGCTGCTTTCGCATATTTACACAGAACCAAAGCCAGCATGCTGGCACTGTGCAATTAAATGAGGCATGAAGGGCATGATATGTAACACAACAGTGTCAGCCTCTAGCATGATATATAACATAAACGTCAACAGTGGTTTACTGTCCCTGTTATATGCCAGCTGATCTCTTCCTCTGCACCAAGGGTAAGGAACTCCCAGACCTTATTGTTTTCCCAGTTTGCAGATATTTTTGGCCACTGTTCCTCCTCTTTGAGTTAGCTGCTAACTGCTATAAGCTGCTTTTTAAATCTCTCTGGGGTGGGTAGCACATGAAACACATCAAAAGGTCACACTTGTCTTGTCCACTGTCCCTTTCAGCTGGCTGTCCCTTTTACACTGACGTTGTTTCGGTGCTGTTACAACCTTAAAGGCAAGACAACTCTGTACCTGCATTCCACAATTGTAATGATTGACACTGAGGTGACACAACGCTGCCTTAATGAGGCAGTGTAAAAGGGCTAAAGCTAGTGGCTGCTGCTAACTAAAGAGAGTCTAGCAAGATAAGATAAGAGCCCAAATGATGAGTGCTTTTATAAAAGCAGGTTAAGCACTAATATTTGAAAGTTAAGAAAAATCTACTGAGGCTATAAAGTTGTTTTCTAACATGTAAAAACCGCAATTCTTTGAATCTAAATTGAAAACTGATTGCAATGAAAAGCAGGATTTGAGATTCTCCTTGTATTTTTCACTACACCCCCGCCTTCCTGAAGCACATCTGAAGAAAAAAAAAAGACTTCAGTATTCAAATACTCAAGTTCTTAATTTGGACATCAGTATTCAATACATATATTTACTATTTAAAATGGGTGATGTAGAACAACCACCACTCCACCTGGCTTGGTCTTGGCAAGCTGCTGGAAACATCGATAAGTCCAAACATCCAGTGCTCTGATGAAGGTCAAACAGACTGAAAGCGCAACAATAGAGTGAAATACTGCATAGATGTAAGTGTGCGGAAATCTTTCTCGACCTGTTTAAAAAGGGTAAAATTGTATTTCATTGTAGACCTGTGTGCAGAGCCTCCCTACTCTGCTATCACCGTCTGTTTATCAGAGGACTACTGCTGCAGGAGTGTGAGCATGACATTCTTACATTTTACAGTAGCAAACTAAACCTGTCAGTGATCTCTTCTAAATCACCTGAAACACATCTCTCTGTCCTGCAATTATTGTCACTTTTTAATGAACATACCGGTATATAATGCCAATATCAATATGGTCACCAAAGCAGAGCTGAAAGTATTGTGAATATTGGACTTGCATTCATCAGGTGGTTGAGCCTGATAATATTTGGGGGCTATGTCTCTCAGCTTGTTTAGATGTTGTTCTGTGTCATAGCATTTAAACAATCAACACAGCAAGTGTAGTTTGTTTCTCTCTCCTCATTACACGAGTAAAGCCATGCATAAACATGAAACCATGTCCCTGAGCATGCAAAGTGACATTTGCCTCTCCAGAGATTTGATAATACAGTCACGGAGTTGTTTCAGAGTGGATACACTTTCCATGTTTACTGTCATTAAGGAAAATGTCAGCTGGTGCAACAGTGTGGCTCTTAATGTGTTTTTAATACTTTTGGGACAGCAATCGAGGTCAACGGCACAGAGGCATTTGCTGTATCAGACTGTAGCTACACTGATAATGGTCTCTTCTCGAGACTTGAGAAAAACAACACAACAAAACTTGTCTTAGTATTTAAGAATGAATAATATAGCAATATTTTTAAAAAGCTAATTTTGTATTGAGATCCCTGCTGTCATCCGTCGAGCTAGAGAACGTCACCCTCTGCCAGCCCTTCGGCTCAGAGTCTGAGTCATGGAGTCGGCATGCCAGGTGTCATTAGCATTTTCTCCCTGTTCCACCTCCTTATCCAACCTGTTTGGCAGGAGACACGAGGGAGGGCCTGGCTTCTCTCTTGCTTAACAACCACAGAACCGCAACACCACCGGGAGTGAAAAGACACAGCGGAAATACCAGCCCGGTGTAACTGAGAGGCGGGCTAACCTTAGAGCAACATTTCCCACTAAGACTAAGTTTGAACATTCAGATAAAACAAGCTACGGGTTGAAGTGAGTCAAATGACCAATCAGAGCATACGCACAAATAGTCTGGTGTTGTCCTGCAGGGTTGAAATAAGCTTGACAAATAGCTTGTGACTTACTGAGCTAAAAAAATGTGACTTAATTTAATGCAACAAGCTTCAGTTTCACAGCAGCCTCTTGTTTCCAAGACCTCAGTGTCTTAAATCCAAGGTTCACTGGCCAACTGACACTTAACATTAAATCCTGATATGAGTTCAATATTCTTGAGTGTTGTTAATAACCTAAGTCCTAAAATACATTCAAAAATGACACTTTTCCCAAGACACTGTCAGTAGTCGAAAGGCACAAAGCGTTCTCAGAAGCCTCTGAAATGTGTGGGCAGCAGTGCTATTTAGGGAAAAATCAAAAGTGGTGTGCAAGCACAAAATTTTGTTTCATCAGGCTGACTTCTATATAAGGGTCTATCCAAGCTATTCCTCTTTTCTCAGGAAAGAAAAAAAACAAACACTTCCCCCGACATTCAATCTGTGCTAATAAGGCAGGTTGCATGCCACATGGTTACCCTCCTTAACAACCAGAGGAAGCTGTCAGAATCCACAAACAATTCTTTGGTGTAACACTCGGGAGTCAGTGACTCACATCACAGCCTATGTCAGGTTTCAGCTTAAATGCTTTCTTTCACCTGCCTGGTCGGGCAAGTTGGTCAGAAACCTACTTGCCCAAAGTCAATTTTTACTTGCTCCTTAACATTTTTCATTTGTGCTTATCAAATAACAACAAACGCAAGAGACAGTGAGATGTTGTTGGCGCTCAAGCAAGGTTATCCTTAACCACTTCCAACATCATCTCCAAAAAAAATTATGTGTTTCATTCTTTTTTTACCACTTACCCGATCAGGCAAGTGAGCTGCAAGATTTAATAGCCCAATATGGTTTTCTACTTGCCCTGGACAATCCTTATTGTTGAGCTCCATTATAAGGATTCCTACAAAACAACCACCATTATCACAATCACTTCCTCTGTTTCGTCTGCTTAACACACAGTTTCTTCACATTTAACCACAGTCTGCTCCCAGAAACTGTCCATCATGGGTGAATTTGAGGTAGTGGTTGGCCTTATTTCTGTTCTGAAAAGTATTAACTGCTGAATGTACATTTTTAACGGCTTACGACAGGAAGGAGGAAATCAGGTGCTGCATGTTTGCTATGAACTGTGTTTTGCCGCTTTTCAATAAATGCAGTATTAACCAATAAATATCCAGGATGCCGTGTGATTCAACATGATCACAGGGTTCCAAGTTGACCACAAGGTAAACAGCCACATTCTTCATTATCAGCTCTTGATTATATCGGACTGGGAGTGTCGTCCAACCACTGTAAGGCCAAATTCCTAACAAGCAAACATATACATATATCACAAGTAGGACTAACCACAAATGGTTATTTTATGATTAAAACTGAGATGACCTCAGCCAAGATCATAATGTTATGCAGTTTAATACAGCAAACCTATAGTAACCCCTGCCTTCATTAGAGTCACAATGTTCAGAATAAGCTGAACAGTTTTATAGAAGTGTTGATTCAAGTTTATGCTCATTTTTGAGGCTGCAGTTTGCTGTGCTTTCCAATCACACTGCATAAACCAAGCTGTGTGTCTAGTGTTTAGTGCACCCTAATTGATATACATGGGGAGGCCATACATTAGAAACCCCTTTACATACCGCAGGATGATGATCCACTTTAATAACCTGAACCAGACAAAGTATCTTAGCATCTAAGTTCCTGTTAATGCTTTCAGTATCAGAATAACAGGAAACCTGGATGTCAAGGCCGTAACACAGTAATGAGACGTTCTCATTAAGGCTTCTCTTTGGGAGGACCGGTCTCCTGTGCTGTCAAAGGTATTGCACAGCTTAACAGATTCTTAGTGCCCCATGCTCTCCACACAAAGCAGAGATGATGCACACATACACAGACTCAGGCTACATAATCCTGTAGCGACAGGGTGAATATACAATAAAGAAGACTGCAGAGCAGAATGTCACTTTTCCAGACTAGCGCCCACACACTGCAACACCTGCATCGTGCACATGTCACCATGCTTTGAGTATGTATGTGTGTGTGTCAGTGGGTGCATGCAGAACTCACTCCTCCAGTTTACTGCATGGACAGTATATCTGTCTCGACTTCAAATCTGCCGTGGATCTCTTTCTGCTGAAGGTGCAGGCTGGGGTATTGGCTGTTGGCTTGTCAACAACAAGCTCTGCGCTTGGATGTGCAATGTAAGCAACTATAACAGCCTGGCAAACACTAGCAGAACACCTTCATAACTGACACCTTGTGGACCTTGGTGATTCATTTCCATGTTAATAATTTCCCCATAACACATTTTTGCTTGACCTCAGACTTTGCAGTGTATTCAAATATTCAGGACAAGGTCACAGTATTTGTGGTGATTAATGGAGGTCACTCCGGACCTGTCTTTCAGTTCACCTTGAAAGCTATAAAACCCTGCTGTCTAGTCTTTTACTGCAGGAACTGTGCATTTCAAGTATGTGCTTGCAGTCGCTGATCAAATCGACACCATCACCTCAGATGCTGCAGCGCTCAGTGTTTGACATTTGAAGTGTTGACATTGCCTGAAAGCACTCACCAGAAAAAGGTATTGGTCCCGTCGTCATAGACTTCACACTCGGTGTTTTTCCGGTGCATGCTCTCCCTTGAAGTCTGCTTCATCACATTGGATTTCATGTGTGTGCTCTGGTCCGGACAGCCCGGTTCGACCGAGCCGTTGTTGATCTGCTCGGCGGCGGATGTGGCGCACTTGCTGGTGGCGTTGATCGTGGCCACGCCGCCTCTCTTCGACTCGGGCTTGGTCATGGCTCTCACCCACCGACCGCTCTCGGTGTTTTAAACGGATCCGGTGCGGTGTGGTGTGGTTTATCCCTGGGCTCTGCTCCGGTGTACTGTCATCCGCGTCAGCCCCACCCAAGTGACTGTCAGCATCCTGGGGTAGTCGGAGGAAATGAACGTTACTAAGACGATAGATAGAGATAGGGAGGAGAGAATAACCTGAAAATCACGTCCTGCAGACAGTTGAGGCAGTTGGCTCCTGAACACCGCCCAGCACGGCACAGCACAGCAACGTTATGTAGATGCATTCAAGATGTTAGTGAGCTCTGACTCCTTGTGTGTGTGACACCGCCTCCTTAAACCAGCGCATTCCCCCAAAAAGGAGCAAAGCAACACTGTCAGGTATCAACAATGGCGGCAACTTACACACAACCAACGTATGGACATTTAATTAGCTTTCACGTGCTGACAAATCACAGTTAACGATAGATGCGCCGCGATATAACAGTTTGGCTAGCTGCGTTAGCTAACTACATGGAGCAGGCTACTTCTGACTATTTGACCTTGCTAACGAGGCTTAGTTAACAGACAAGCTTGTTAACAATTAACCCGCGTAAAACCACCGTTACTCGAAGCAGCCTTTAACCATTTGCGCGTTAAATATTGTCTCGACGTTAGCTAGTCGCCAGCATGTTTGCGTTACATTTAAGCTAATGTTACTCACCAGTTCAGTTTATGGGATTACTGACTGAAGTCCGGATGAGTTCACGAGCTGCTAGCGCTACATCGGTACGGACGCTTAAAATCCGTTTCGTAAGTAAAAAGAAAAACAATTCAGCGGGTAAATGTGTGTCACGCCGCCCTCAGGCTGCCTCTACTGTGGCAGCAAACACACACACACACACACACACAGCTCTGAGCCACAGACAGTGCAGGACACACACATGGGCACGCACTGTATTTGGTGACAAGCTAACAGCAGCAACAACCTCATATCCGGTCTGTACTCTTACAATAAAAGACACTCGTGTAATCTAACATTAAATTGTTTTATTTTACAGTCACAATATAAAAATCGGAAGTCTCACTTGTTTTACTTGACTTATCTCTTACGTTGGCAGCCTGACCTATCTGGCGGGTTTAGCTGAGGATCATCCGCTCTTAATGTAACGTTACGCTTTGTTTTTAACAGTTGACGTTTTAATATTAAAGTTTTTTTATTCCCACAGTTTTAATGTGTTACATACAAGTAACTGCACCACACCGCGCTGCTGAACGAGCGAAACTGTGAAAACATGTTGTGAAAAACACTCAAACATGTTGGGTAAATGTGTGTCGTCACTTCCGCTTAGCGTCGTCTCAGAAATGTTCAAAAATAAAATAAAACTTAAATAGAATTAAGTAAAGTGATATAAATAAAATAATAATAATATAGAATACGGTTTAAATTACAATAATAATAATAATAATAATAATGATATTAATAATAATAATAATAACAATAATAATAATAATAATGATAATAATAATAATTAAAATCCAATAATTATATTTCTATAGTACAGTCAAATGTGAGTCAAAACGGAGCATAAATGGAAGTCAGTTTTTCACAACTTGGCAACCCATTAGTTAGTAACATACAGTGTTGGAGAGTTACATTTACTCAAGTATTTTACTTACTTTACTTATGTATTTTCATTTTTATGCTACTTTACATCTCTACTCCACTGCAGTTTGAGGGCAAATTTTGTACTCCACTACATTTATTTTACAGCTTTAGTTACAAGTTACTTTCAGCATTGGAAGTTGTTGGTTTTTTTTTTTGTCCAACTGCCACACTTGCTGGTGGATTCCAAAATCTACCGGCCAATAACAAGTAAAAGTAGCACGCACATCCCAAAAAACTAAATGCTGGGTGCTGGACCAAAAGGTAAGTATGGAATAAAAGTTTCGGGCCCCTGCCCTTCATCAAACAGCATGTCTGATGAAGGGCAGGGGCCCGAAACGTAACATATGAATAAATTATTCAAGGAGCAGCTTCTGGTGTGCGGACTTTATCTTTTATTCCAAAATCTACCGGCCACTCAATAGATTACCATTGTTTTTTGGCTGTTGAGTAAAGCAAATCTAGCAGCCACTCGCATACTTTACCAGCATCTGTCTGGTGGCAGATTTGTGTTGTTAATGCAAAATATAAATCAGCTAAATAGTATGATATACTATTATAGCATATGGTACACAGCAGTATATAAATTAAGCTTAGCTTCACCTTTACAAGCTGCAAAATTTAGATAATTAACACATATATTCATTAATAATCATAATCAAATATTGTGAGACTGGCCATTCTGTAGAGCAGTGGTTCCCAACTGGTCCAGCCACGGGGTCCAGATTTCTCCTTAATTAGCTTTAGGTCCCACAGTCTGATACATTCAGCCTCATACTTGCACTTGGCCATGTCTTTGACCTAGTTTGCTGTCTCTGTCAAGTAGCTATCAGTTAGTCACTCACTCTGCAGCAGAAAACAGCACCTCATAATAAAAGATTTGTGCTGGAAATTTACTGCGCTTAAAAATAAAGTGGGGTTGTTTTTTTACAATCCTGCGGTCCATTCAGAATGGTCCCGTGACCCCCCAATTGGGAACCTCTGCTGTAGAGAGTACTTTTACTTGTGGTTCTTAAAGTATATTTTGATGCTAATACTTTTGCTCTTTTGCTTATAAGATTTTCAATGCAGGACTTTGACTTGTAACAGTATTTCTACACAGTGGTATTGCTACTTTTACTCAAGTAAAAGGTCTGAATGCTTCTTCCACCGCTGGTGACATATTACAAAGGGGTTTTCTTTCTTCAGAAAGAGCCGAAGATCATTTTTATAGCACCACAGCACTGTGGTCACATCATTTATCACTTTAAAAATCTAGACATTCTGAGACAAAGACTTGTTGCTTTTAATTTAAGATGCATAAGACTTCAACTCAGCCGGGCAGTCACTGTTGGGCAATCATAACCTTTTGCTTTGACTCCACCACGTTTGTCTGGTGAAAGATACATTTAGAAGATTCTCCTTGAGACTTCTTTTATTAGCTTGGAAAATCCCTCAAAAATCCCTCAGCTGACACCACATGACAAAACCACCTTTATCGCAGTCATGTGTGACCAGAGCGAGAGGACTCCAGGCCAGAGGTAAAATGGAGAAAAGCTCTTTTGTATTTAGTATTTTTGGTTTGGAAAACTTTTCCTCACATGTAGGGGATATCAGAGAAGAGTGTTGCACTTGGGCCTCTTATTAATTACTTGCAAGATTAGGTTTTACGTATAATAATGACCTATGATTGATCATTAATCAAACAGTGTGGTATAGTTACATAAATTGCCATTATATAATTCAAGTGCGTCTTCAGCCACTGCCTGAAGCCATCACCTTAGCTGACCCTTTGAGTTTATTTTTAGGAAGAGAAAAAGAGGTGTGTACACCTGTTTGTTTGGTGTGTGAAGTGATTGGCATTGTACTAACCACAACCGAAGGCAACATTCTCTGCAGTCTGGATGAGGCTCATTGTAGGTCATAAACTGTGAGGACAGAGGTGTCGTCATTGCAAAGGTAAATGAATGGCAGGAGTAGCCAAAGGCTTTAAGTATTTGTTCAAACTCAGTTTATAATGTTTGACTGCATGTCATATAAACCACTTAGCACTCACACAAAAGCCCCTTGAGTGATGCTTCTCCTTTGAAGACTCTTATTGTTAAACAAATAGATATTCTTTTCATACACTGACAGTCTCTCTCAATCATGCAGCTCTGTAAATCCCATATTTTAACACTTTAAAAACCCCAAAGCCTCCAACAAACGACACCTGCCCTTTATGCACTAAAAGCTGCAGCCAAAATAGCCAAGTTCAAATGTAGTTCAAGGCAAGCAAGACAAAAGCACATATCTATAACGTCTTATCTTGAAAGGAGCAACACGAGTCAGGTGCAAACACTGCATAGTTGCCTTTTTATTATTTATTTCAATTTAGGTCGTTGCTTCAGTAGAAGTATTATGAAAACATTCCAGGAGCTATTTTTAACTACTGAACAAACAGCTCTGTAAAAATGTGTTTAAAGCACTGGGCACAGGTTGCTGCATTCCAGGGCATGTTTTGGCTGTAACATCGTCCTATTGGATGATTTTTAACTGTTGGAAAACGGACAAGTGAGAGGCGATAACAGCTGCAGTCTATCAGCAAATCTTTAAAGTTTGGAAAATAAAACCAAAGATGTTCAGAAAGCCAGAGTGTGTCATTATCAATACATCAAGACTAGAGCATGATTTGATGGCAGAATCAAAGGGCATTAACAGAAATGTAGCTACAGAGAGTGAAAAACATACTCAATATTTCAGTTTGGAATGGTGAGATATGGCTGAAATCAACCGACATGCATGGTTATTACAAGATATTAGAGATACTGACATCATATACTGTGTGTGTTCTATAATTACATGATCTTACAATGTAAATTAAGCTGTTTACTTTTGATTGTCTGCTCGTTTCATCAAACAGGCAGGATGTATTCAATCAAAAGGTCTGATGAGCTTACAGATACTCACGCATAATTTGGCAGAGTGGACCATTAGGTAGGAAACGGCGGCTAACTCGTCCAGGAAATCACTCCAGACGGGTGTGTCAAATGATGGCTCGCTTCAATCCTAAAGGCAGCATGCAGAGAAAATGGTTTTATAGGGGTAACATGTGGCCGGGCGGTCAAATTACTATTCATCCTGCTTCTAAAGGGGCCTGTGGTGATGCCTGCAGCCCCTCTGACATCAAAAGGATGAGTGTGTTCAGGTGAGTGGTCCAGGTGGGAGTGGGGGGGTATCAATGGCCTTTTATACATAAAAAAAAAACATCCAACTACGGCAGCAGCACTGCAGAGCACAAAACACTTCTCTTGATGCTGGACGCAGACGAGAAAACATCTGCTGTGTTTCCCTGGTCCAGATGCAACACAATAGAATGTACAAATGAACACAAGGTGCAAAAACAGGTATGAAAGACAAGGAAACATCTTGTGCAATAATAGAAAAATATAGATACGAGTAGTGGGGTCATGTGGTGTGAATGTGAGCGTGAATGGTTGTCTGTCTCTATGTGTTAGCCCTATAATAGGTGCAAGGTACCCTGGGTGCGCTGGTTGTTGACGTTCTGGGATGGCGTGTCAAGTTCTGCCTGTTACATGCATCGTATTCTTTCAAAATACACTTCCGTTTTCACAGGAAATCTACAGTTTACATACAGTCTCTTTCAAAATAAATGCAATTGGCTTTACAATGTTACAGAACACAAACGCCGCTCTCTCGGGGTTGAGGTCGGTGTTTTTGGGCCCCTTTAGGTGGACCCATCCACCACTCCTCCCGCTCGCTCCAGTCGGACTTTAGCGGCCTTAACTTTCGTCCTTGTTTCCCCCTGACGCCGCTGGATGCTGTTAAACTACATCTACAGAATCTTTTGAATCTTTAAATCTTTTTAGTGATTCTAGTGATTCAGTAATCTCTCAAGACAGATTCTGCAATTTACCAGCTTACATTGAAGACAGTAGTTCATATCTACTTACATTATTGGGCTGTCTTAGACTACTGGAATAATAGATATGAATTTTGAAAATGAGCAAAGTCCCCCTTTAAAGTGGCAGATGCAAATATCAACTTGAATAAAAACAATAACTGTTCGATACAAAAAGAGCTTCAACAGAAAGTCTAATTTGACTTTAACTTTACATACAAACTTGTTCTCAGGGTCAAGGTTTAGCAGTGATGTATTGGATCTTTGACAATAGGTGCAGCACATTCAAGGCTCCTGCACATCACCTTCAAACATATTCTGTCCAAACCTGTTTTCAGTGTTTGTCTGCTATCGCCACAAAAGTCTGGAGAACCTTTCAAACTTTGCATTTAACCCTCGGGGTATTTCCATTCCTGTCAAAGAGCGGGTTAAGTCAGTGTGGAGGTATGTGCACGTGTGTTTAAAGATAAAAGAATCATGCTGCAGCATTTGTCAGAGAGAATGAAGCTGGAGGACATCACGCCAGTCGACTGACCTGCTGCTCCGATGACAGCTGTGAGATTACCTTCCCTTTGAGAGATAACTAATGCAAAAATGTCTCTTTGCATTTTCATGGCCTTTAAAACATTAGCTGATAAAATCTGTTTGAAAGTTCGCCTGAGGAACATAAGTCTTTGTCCAGCTTGTCAAAGTTCATCAGTGACCAGTTTGAAATTGAGTAATAAGATGTGACAAGGAAGATAATATTCTGCTCAGGGATGGTTTGATGTCAGAACAAAAGCACAGGTTCTGCTAATCATCACGGCCTGTAACCCTCTCAGTGATGTAATGCTAATGCAGTTTATTGATTACAAGGAATGTCAATAAGGTGAAAGTGGATACTTTAATTAATAATGTATGAGATACTATTGGGTTTCTGTTTAAATACTCAGCCTTAAATCAGGCTGATAAAAAGGCCACATATTGGTGAATATGTTTCACCACTAGAGGGAGCCAACAAACAACACATGGAGATTTCTGCCTGCCTTGATTACAGAGGGAATGTTCTTGCTTCATGTTTATAATCAGTCAAAATGATGTCAGAGATCATTAGCTAGGTGTGGCATTAATCACAGCTCAACTTAAGAGACCAAACATTCTGATCTTGTCATTTTTATGATTAAAGAACAGCAGCAATCGAGACAAAAGTATCTGAATTTATGTAAAAGACGTAGAAAAGATCACATCAGGTGAGCTGTATAAGCAGAGACACTTTATTCATCACTGGGGGAAAATTGTGATAAATTACAGTGGCTCTGATGTATAAAATAGAGAATTACAATAAGCAGAAATAAAACTGGACAATCATCATTGCTCATCTGTATATACGGACTGTGAATCAGTCATTCAGTCTGTCTCCTATTATATTCTGTTTCTTTTGGATGCTCCCTTATTATATTGCTTTGTGATTTTTTTTTTATATTGTTTGCTTATTATATAGCTCTTTGATTCTCTTTATTTTACTTATTTTATGTATTTATATATTGCTTTGTATTTTTTTTTTCATCTGATGCCTCCTGTTTACACCATCCCTCTGCAAATGTCCCCACTGTGGGATGAATAAAGGATTTTATCCCATCTTAAGAAGTATGAAAATCATAAACAATATGTTCATTATGCAGTAGTAGTAGTGTAAGTAAGGACTAATGTTTCCCAAGATGTCGTTTATAGCAGTGGTTCCAAACCTTTTTCCTTGAGGGACTCCTTATATATATCTATCTATATGAATTTTGAGCAGATTAATTCCTTTAAATATCATACCAAAGATATGTTTTTCTTCTCCTAGGAACTTTTCTTTACAATTAATTCTCTGTATTATGGATATTTTTGGCCATTGTCCACTTAGCTCTTTGGTTGCTTTAACGGTGTACTTTTCTAACACAAGACGAGGCTGTTTAGCAGAAAGTGACGGCTCTGTCAGTGTTCAGGTCTTCACCGTGCCCTTATTCTGTGAGACTTTCTTTGAAGTTTATATCTTAACTAATAATCTAAACTTCAAAAATAAGAATTTTATTTAGTTTACTCACAGAAACGAATGAAATGCTGAGATATAGGCCTACTGTGTGTTTTATAAAAAGTTTTCTTTCATCCCTTAAAATCAAGAAGACATGACAACCCTGTGAAGCTCTGGCCCCCAAGTTGGGATCCAGTGATTTATAGTTATTCTCACAATAACCATATAGCCGTATAATGTTGTGTCAGTTCCCATTGATTATTCTGATGTAGAGGATGTAGTTACCATTTATGTAAATCAGGAAATCATTATTGATTACTGATCACTCACAAGATTTGTCCAGCTGCACTTACCACCTAATGATGCTATGTCTGCCTATGTAGATTCATTTGTAGCATCACTATAGCTCAATCATATGTCCGACCTGAGGACAGCACATCGCCTGGTGAAGTGACATCACTTTCAGAGAGCACCTGGCCTTTAATAAGCAGGCTGCTACTTAACAATGCCTCCTCACACCTCTCCCCAGGTGGTCTCACACTTAAATTCATGTGACTCAAGTAACTCACACATGTCACATGTGCCCTGTTATTAACCTATAGGTGACTCTCATATGACATCAGGGTGTCACAAAAAAGTGTCCCGTACACAGAGACAGACGCAGTGTATTTTTGAGCTGTTGTCTGCGCACTCATTCTCTGCACATAAGTGTAAATAAATAAATAAATGATGATAAAAATGTTTACAGCGACTCCATTAGCACATTAAAATATAAGATAAGATGAGATTCAGTTGATTGTGCATTACAGCAACACAAGAAACAAACAAGAGATGACCAAGACAGGTAAGAACGGTAGAAAAGCACAAATGTAAAAGTTAGACAGACACACAGTATGTCATCCTAGACTTGTGTACATGAATTAAATGCATGTGCAGTCATGATATTCCACATCAGCATCAATATATTCACCTTATAGCAGGTGTTACACGGTTTCTTTTTAACTGTAGATAATGTGACTCATGGGGGAAGTGTCCACTCTCACAAATATGGGTTTTATTTTAGGAAGGCTTGTTTGCATGTTTAACAAGCTCATACTGCAGTACCAATTCTGTGCCACTAGGGGCTGCTGTGCACCTACCCTGCACTACTAAGGCGTTGTCTGTGCGTCCTGACTCTTCGGATCTGAGGACAGCAGACCGAACACTCTGCAGGCACTGCGCGCTCAGTCACCAATGGTCTGCTCTGACTTTGAGGAAAGTTTCAGCTCAGAATGAACTGAGTGCGCGCACAAAATAACGATGCATGACAGTTACTGAAGAATGATCCTCCACGTGCACACGCGCGCGTACACTTAGCCTGATTGTGTCATGGCAGCGGTGATTTACACCTTTGTGCGTAACTTTGCTGTTGCACACTGGAGGTGAACACCTGTTTTAATCCAATGTGATAATGACACTTTCGTTTTCACAGTAAATTGAGCATGACGTGTCTTTTTTTTTCCACTGCAGGGGTTTAATTTTCTTGTCAGTGTTGAAAAGTTGGTTGTAAATCATAATTAAAGTGGATTACAGTGATCTGTTTAACACACGAAGGAGTAGAATCAGTCAGAAGGAAAACAAAGAAAGGACACAATTTAATTTCACTGATAATTCTGCTGAAGAAGAGCTTAAGGAGTTGGTAACTGCTCAGCTGGGCGGAAAACATGCTTTATTTATGGCCCTGTCTTCTCTTAATGTTTACTCGCTCATGTGCGTAATACCGAAGGAGCTCTCTCCGCGTAACATCCACGCAGACGGCTGAGTGGAGACGTTTCATAACCAGAGGAGCTCTTAATGTGATGGGAGAGAAAAAAAAGAAGGGAGTGTGTGTGTTGGGACAGGAGGGTGCATGTAGGCTACTGTATGTATATGCTGGGGTCAAACATCGGACAGAGAAGGAAACCAGCGACATGCGTTTGCTTTACATTTGTTTCCATCGAGGCTGTAAAATGGTTCAACAACAATGTAGCGCTTTTATAACGAGACGACTGATCCTCTGTAGGTCCGTTATCGAGTGCAAAGCGCAGCAGTAACTGTGCAGAAGAGGGAGGAAAAAAAAAAACACTCGTGTCCGATAATGGATGCACAGCAACCAGCTGCCTGTGTAAGTACCCAGCGGCGATCCAAAAAGTGCAGCTCCATCAGTTTGACGCCGAGTTCGCTCACTGTTCGCAGCGTCAAATCTCTGCGCTCTGCTCGGCGCACAGCCAAATGGGCACCAGTGGCCGACGGGAAATCAGGGTGGGGGCTGTGCGTGTTTTGGAGAGGGTTGGACTTAAAGTAACCAATGAGAGAGTCGCCAGAGGTGGCTTCTCTGAGTGGGGAGTTGTTGGAAGATTATATACTCCACATCTCACCGAGAAGGTACATTTAAACAGAAGTGTGTGAGAGGGAGAGACGTGCGAGGCGAGAGGAGAAGGAGACACTCACTTTACGCAGAACAACAACAACAACACTTGATAATCTGACACAGTCTGACATCAGGGATCAATCTGCCTAATTCCGCATCTTTTTTTTAATTTCTGGTGTTTTTGTTGGAAAGATTTTTGGAGATGTCCAACGTCCAGTTATCGAGCAGCGCACTGGAGAGGCTGGTGGCCAGGAGGACCTTCCCCCTCCACAGACGCACAAGCGTCTGCCGCAGCCTCTTTGGACCAGTGGATCACGAAGAGCTGAGCCAGGAGGTGAAATCCAAGCTGCGGGAGATTTCCGAGCGGGACCAGCAGAGATGGAACTTTAATTTCGAGACCAACACCCCGCTGGGTGGGGATTACGAGTGGGAAGAGGTGCCCGTGGATACGACCCCGGTGTTTTATCAGGACTCTGTACAGAACGGCAGGACCAGGGTGCCCGAGACACCCGTCAAGCAGAGGCCCTCCACGGACTCTGTTCTCCCGGACACCCCTGATATGGATGTACTGGAGCGCCTGGCCGTGCCAGAAAGCAGCAGCACTCCCTGCCCGGTGGAGGTTAACCAGGAGAACCGCACAGACAAGCTCAACTCAGGGAAGCCGGCGCACAGACAGGTCCCGTGTGTTAGACGCAAGAGGACGGACCCTTCTAACAACAACACACACATCACAGGTAAATTTAAAACGCTGTAAAGATGATATTAAGGCTGTGTGCGCACTTGGCTTCAGAGCTGCGCACTGTACCCCAATTACATCCTGTCCGTCTCCCGTGTGCGTAATTTCGACTCAGGTTGATTTATGTGTATTAACTGTGTTTCTTCGTTCCCACAGACTATTTCGTGAAACGAAGGAGGGCTGCTGATAAAAAATCTAATGATATGAGCGCTTGCCACCTCTCCAAGTCTCCAATCGCGGTGGAACAAACTCCACGAAAGAGGATCCGTTGAAGGTATGAAGATTTATCGTATTTTTCAAACTGCTCAAACCGTTAAAAATCTCTAAATCCAGTCTAATATGACAGCTCCGCTTTGTTGCACCTCAGACTAACAAACTGTTAATTATTAATAAGACCTGTGTTTATAGCTGTCTCGGAATAAATTATTTTTGTTTTGTTTTTCCTGCGCTAACTGGAAATGATTACGTGAGCCATAAAGTGCAGACAGTCATATCAGGGAGGGGGGTGGGAAGGACTTGTGGTGGTGAAATCGCAGTTGTAGTGATAGTAGTAGCTGTAGTAACACCCGTGGCTGGGGGGAGGGGAATGTGCGTCACGATGTGGCGGGAAAAGGCTTGGGTAAAGGGTGACGCCTGCTGCTGAGGTTATATCTCCTGTTTCCTCAGAAAGCTGACTCGCGTCTTTTTCTCCGGAATGACGGTTCCTGCTGTAATTCACCGTGTGTTTTTCCCTCTTTCTTCAGGTGTTTTTGCACTATTTGCCTGCGCATTTTGAGGATCGAGATGAGGATGTTTCTCCCTGCAACTTAAACCTCCGGAGAATGGAGAATATGGGGGGATGGTGTATGGGAGAAAGAAGCCCGACCGGCCGGTTGCTTGGACTCGGTGCGCCCCGGCGGAGCGCAGCCTGAACACCGGACCAGACTCTCAGGACTGAACGGTTTGGGGAGGAGGAAAGAAAGAGAGAGAGGACATTTCGCCGAATGACTTCTATCCAGTACAAATGTAGCATTCATTGTTGCTTTTGCATACAGCCACTCGACAGTGTTAAATGTTTTAACATCTGTGCAATCCTAAATTACTTTAAAATAATTGTCTACACTGGCCAAAAGTGTACAGCTTTATAGAGACAATAGCTTATAAATGTTTATTTCTGTTCTGTTTTTTTCCTGTAAATGTATATTTTAAGACTATTCTAACTTATAATTTATTTATGTTCCTTTATATTTGTTAAATGCCTTGTTGATTTAGCCAAAGGGCATATTTTTATTTTATTTTATTATTTCCATTTTGTGATATTTTTTGTGAGGTTTTGCAATCATGTAGCTTCCCCCATAGTAGTCCACACTTGAAAAAGAAAAAAATAGGTTTCATTGTGTTTCTGAGCCGTTTTTTTTTTTTTTTTTTTTTTTTGTGGTTTCATACAAGTGCCCTAATTATGTCTTGTAAAAGATGAGAATAAAATATTTTTCACTTCAACTCTAACTCTAACTGTTGGTGTGTTTGTGTCCTGTTTAGTTTTGGGGTGTTGTGAAACTGTGTGAGTCAAATTAAGTCTTGAAACCGAAACCGAGAAAAGAGACTTTGTGTTGTCTGGTTTCTGCCTCGTGATTTTTAAATTTAGAAAAATAACAGCTTTATTGTGCTTTTAATGAAAGCTGGCTGTATCCTGCTTATTGGCTGCAGGTCTTATGAATAATTTTGGATGTGATTTTATTATGTTTCACTCAGGCATCGGTGCAAAGCAAGCACAATAGACACCACCTAGAATCCACGCAGTGTAATCGCAGACATTTATGACTCTCCACCTCCCCCGGGGGCGCAGGTACATTACTTTTCATTGAGCTCCGCCCGTATCTGTCTGCCTCTATGGGCTCGTATACCTTGCGGGGGGAAAACGCATTCAAACGTGCAGCCTTGGGCCGCATGGCAGCTGCGGGATATAGGCTGGGATTTAAAGGCCCTTTCGCCCCTCTAAAGAAGCAGCAGCTGCCTTTGGATCCCCGCTTTGTCCGCCACGAAGACACCCCCACATCCACCCGCACTCAACAAGCCCTCTAAAGACCCACTCACACACACTGTTTACCCCGCCGTGGATACACCGGGCGTGGAGGCCACCTGCCAGAGCTGGAAAAAGAAAACTACTAGTCTTTGTAATTGTCCTCGTCTATTGAAACAAACCATTCAACAGGTCATACTTGCAAGTTTACCCTTAATTGAAAGAAGCCAAATGCAGCAGTGTGTGAATGCGCGCGCAGTGGGCCTGGACAGTGCGCGCACGCATACAGGAAACAAAAGGCAACATTTCATAATTTTTCCACAAGTTTCTCCGCTGGTTTGAATCGCTTTGACTGTGTGACATGAATGTTTTGATGAAAATGGAGACTTTTGATGGCCAGAGTGACTTTGTCAGCTCTATGCAGCCCATAAGCTCTGACGGGCTTGTTCTGATTTCCAACACAAAGCGCTCTCCGGCTCCATTCTTTCCTTTTTGTTGCCATATGGCAAATCCATGTAGACATAGCCAAGACCCATTCAGTCAGCCACAGAATGTCCTGCATCAGAGAACAAAAGACACTTTGTCTGGCTGCTCTATTGATACGAATGGGCGAGAAAAAAAATATTATAATTAATCTATGGCTATATCCAGCTAATTAACGCCCATATGCCCACGGGGAGCTGCGAGGCCATTCAGTGTAGTTTTAAATTCTCAATAGTTTACATGTTAAAGACAACAGCTGTTCATGTGTTACTTTAATGAAGTCCCCTCTATGCTGGAGACTGGACACATTCAAGGGCTCAAGTCCCCCCTCAGAGTTAAAGGGGTCATCTTCCTTTATTTGTCTCTACAGCTGTGCAACTATATAAAATTTGTCCCAATAAATAGAACTTTAAATCGCTTTCGTTCCCTCAAAAAGGTATTGAATTTGAGCCATTGCAGGAGAGGTCACAGGTTAAGGCCTGAAATTCAACTCAGCAAGCTTCTCTTTAAACGTGGAAAAGCAAATGTTGTATCTTGAACAGTAAATCATTTTAATCAGACTGTAAACGCGTAATAATATGTTAGATTTATCCCAACGAATACAAGCCTCCATGCTTAGGCCTTAACATCTCATGACTGGGTGGGTTTTTACAGTTTAAATGGGTTCCACTCACAGAATATGATGACTTAATTCAGCCCCTGCTGTATGTATGATGGACATAAAGGAAAGAGATGACAGCTAACATACAGACCTCATTAACAAGCCCGCTACAATGGAATATAATTAAACAACCAGCTGCTGATGGATACAGTCAGCGTCGTGAGCCCTTCAGCCTCCCATGTGACCTTTAACTCACACCCACAGTTTCATTTGTCCCATCAGTAAAATGTTTTTTTCTTTAATCAGTTAAATCAAACTAAAAAGTTTTGGACATGTGCTGTGTTACATTTACTGTCCTAACTGAGTTATGCTGCGTTCAGGGACATGATGCTGGGCTGGATAAAAAATATTCTGACTGAAAATGGATCGATGTGTAACTTTAACAAAAGCAATATATTATTTTTTTATTAAGAGCACTAAGACTTTATATAAACAAGCCTTCATTCCATTAAAGAAAAACATTTTTTTTATTTATTTTAATTTATAAAACATGTATTCACTCTAAAATAAAAAGTGCGTCAAAATAAAACAGGGAGGGAAACTGTTTTTATTTGGTGTCATTTATTTTGAAACGGTGATAACTTGGATTACCAAGAAGAAAAGGAATACATTAATATCTACATAAGTCTCAATCTGTTCGATCTTTTTATCAGTATAATTAAAGAAGTGCGGAGTAATGTTAAATAAATATAGTCCATGCAAAAGTCGATCTTAAAAATTAATCTAATTCAGGCACAATGCGCCCTTTGTGTGTGTGTGTGTGTGTGTGTGTGCAGAGTCTGTTCTGTCTTTAGTAATTAATCACACTGGTTCCTAATACAATCCCCTCAGTTCTCAGTAAAATGCATCACAAGTTCCTCCGAAATGTTGCTCCATTTTGGGTCTGACGTTTAAACCACACTGACACATACAGTGACTTTGGGTCTTCATGCAAATGTAATATAATTTCAGAGAAGAAAAAAAAACTCAAATTGCATTTTTCCCTCAAAACACACAATTAACGGGACTGTCTGCAAAGGCTGCAATTAAATATAGAAAGAAGGAAAATCAGCCAAGGGGAATTAGCATTTTCCATGACCATCTGGCATCGGCGCAGGCGACAGGGAACAAAGGCGAGCTGGATGGAGAAGAGAGGCGAGTGTGCCATCGCATTGACCTGCAAATGAGGCTTTGTCACCGAGTTAAAGCTCCCTGACCCCCCTTTACCCCCCTCACCAAAAGAGACTTCTTTTTTTTTAACCTATAGCGTAACGAATTGAGGCCTGAATTCAGGTCTGAGTGTGTTTAGGAGCTGCAGATCAAAACAATCGAGGAATTATCGAGAAAAGTGCAAACAGTCTAATTCTGCAGGTCTTAAATCAGATTCTCTTTAAATAAAACAATTTTCAACAATCATGTAGTCATTTCTCTTCAGATAAAGGTGAGTTATAAACATGGAACAATTCAAGTGAAGCTAGTTATTTCCTGTCGCATGCTGGTTTTCAGTTGTGTCAAGAGATGACTCAGACACAAACTGAATGCTGTTAATGTGGATATATTTTAGTGCAAGCTGGGCTTTGACCTCCTGACGCACGGGCCTGTGGAGCTACTTTACGCACCAAAAGGCAGCTCCTATTTTTCTTTGTCGCTCCTCTCGCACAAGCCTGGCAGTAATTTCACGATTAATAAATTATAATCAGACTCATGGAAACAGTTCAACACAAATCTGAAGTTGTTCTTGTCTGTTTCTCTGTTTCTCGAAGCTGCGCCCTGGGATCTTTAGTGCAATGACATGGGAGTGCGTGTGTGTGCAGAGGGTGTTTTGGGGGGTTGGAGGGTGTTTGTAGGATTGTTGGACACCTGTGCCCCCCCCCAGTCACCCCACCCCCACTCCACTCCATGAGTGAAGTGGGCAGACAGAGGCCCACGTGTTTGCATAAAGGTGATTATATCCGGAGGAGGGAACTGTTGTTTGGGTGTGTTTCTCTCGGTCTGTCTGTCTTTCTTTGTGTGTGTGTGTGTGTGTGTGTGTGTGTGTGTGTGTGTGTGTGTGTGTGTGTGTGTGTGTGTGTGTCAGACAAGACAAATGAAAAAATCACTACATTGTAAAACACTTTAGACACTGCATATCATAATTTGTTTCTTTTTTTTTCCATATTGTAAAGCTCTCACTCACTATGTTGGCCTTCTTTGACCTTTCATAGGCTCGGTCACTGGTATTTGTTAATTCATAAAGCCATGCTGGGTAAACTCCCTTCATACATTTGCACTTTGCTGACTGTCTGAGGTGTCAAGATTTCGTTTTGTTGTCTGTTCCTGATGCACAGACTGAGTCGGGTAAAAAGCTTTTATGTGCTGTGCTCCTCTCACCTGGAATAACCTATGTGAACTGGTCTCTCTGCCTGATTTTAAAGCTCTCACAAGTCCAAGGATGAATGAATGTCATTGTGCATAGGTGTTCCAATATTTCTACATGTTACTGCGTATCTTTTATGTTTTTTATTGTTGTTTGGCTGTGTTGTGTGCTGCTGTCTTGGCCAGATCCCCCTTGTAAAATAGATTCTTGATCTCAACAGGACTTACCTGGTTAAATACGGGTTAAAGAAATAAATATATAGGAATTAATTTATTTATTTTATAGGAGTAAAATGACACAAAAATCCCAGAGGGCTGCAGTTAAAAGCATTGCTTAAACCACTTATTTTCAAAGTGATCCTCCATGGAAACAACAAACAAAACAGAGAAACATACACATCACTGCAAACAAATAAATTACATCATAAACCTACTCATCCTCCCTGCTACTCCATGCCCATTATTTAAAAATACCTATTTCAAAGGTGAATCACTGACCCTCCTTAACTTTTGTTCAACTTTTTTTTTTGGCTTTGTTTAATATGCTTCTTGTTATTTTATCATGAACACCTTGTGACTGAGTCATGTGTGTCAGGATGTGAAGGGCCTATCTTTGTTTGTGGTGCAGGGACATTTAGTTAGTGATGGTTTTCTGTTAGTATGCTTATCATATTTTCATGTTTTTCAAATGACCCAAGAAAGGGTGACCAAAATAATATGCTACATACACTGCAATGAACGTCCTGCATGGTAAAACTATTGTTTTTCCTGGGAACTTCAATGTGTGTATGGAAACATAGAAATGTTATGTAAATACTTGAGGTAATCATTATCAAATAATCAACGATTAATCACGGTGACTTATTGTATATGCATGCGACCTCCTCCTTTTTACGTAGCCTTGATTCAGCTCTGGTAGTTTCCAGCTACACTCCTCCAGGTTACTTTTTAATGTATCCTGGGGAAGCAGCATTCTCCCACTCTGCACCTTGGACATCTTCAAAATGATTTAAAATTGAATATCCATCAACGAAATTAAGGGCATCATAAAGAATGTGGTGACAGAGACATGCTTTTTTTTTCCTGAGTGGCCACTATGTTTGAATAGTTGTTGTTTTATTGTGGATTTTTTTGTATTATATGTTGTATTTGTTGCATTTGAAGTGTGTTTTGATGCTGCTGCCTGGGTCAGGTCTCTCTTGTAAAAGAGGTTTTCCGTCTCAATGGGGCTGAATAAAGGTTAAATAAATAAAAATCAGAGCAAAATTTAGCCTCAAACTGACGGTTACTTAACAAATGAAATCATGAATCTTAATTGTTGTATTACCGGGACCTCAGTGTTTTAGTCTAGTCCTGATATTTTGTTAAGTGTTTTATGTGAGTGTGTTTTGTGCACTGTCACAAACGTAAAGTTGTTGTGGACCTCAGGAAGAAATCAGCAGCTAATGGGGATCCTAATGAACTAAATTAAACCTGCATGACATAAAGCTTGACCTTGTGCTGCAATTATTTGAGATAACATCACCGGACAACATGGTTACATGTTGTCTGGATAAACACCACACAAGCACAATAAAATGCTCTAAAAACGTTCATTTTTAGCAAGAAAATGTAGTTAATTGTGTTGTAAAAAAAAAAAAAAAAAAAAAGTTAAATCATTTAATGTAAAGGTTTTAAAAGTAGAAAACACACTTTATGAGAAATTAATACTAAATATAAGGGAGGCCACAACAGAGCCCCTCAGAATTGAAACTATATGTCAAATATCTTACAGACACCAGAGAAAATGGGACAGTAGTAAAGTAGCTACATTAATGGCGTTACATCAGGCACTTTCACCAATATTAGGACATTTTGTAGGTCAACTTATTTTTGTTTTGGTTCCTCTAGATGCAGACATGCCTCAGTGTTTTTCTTTTTTTTCTCCTTCTCCCGAGCCTTTTTCTCTTTACATCCACTCAGTATTCATGCCCGCGGATAACAAAGAGCACGGCTCAATCCACGCAGGAGGCGGTGTGACAGGGAACTCGTGGCAGCTTTTCAAATATCTTCTTTCTGTCTGTCTCCTCCTTTTCTTTGCATCGCGACTTTGGTCTCGGTTGGAAGAGGGGGAGGAGGGAGGTGAAGGGAGGAGGAGGAGGGGGAGGGGGGGGTTAATCAGCCTCCCACCTCAATCTCTAATTCACTTTGCTCTCCCCACGCATCAAGGGGATCGGATTTAACACTGCCCAGAAGAAAAGCAGATCCTTTACAATGTTTCACAACGTGATGGAGCGAGCGGCTTAATGTCTGCGGCTGCTTCTGAATCTGCACTGCAAAAATATACAGCTGACCATTCAGAAGAATGCAGGAGGTTTGGGTTTAAACTTTGATTTTCTGAGGGAGATTGGGTGACCTGCTACTGAGATTCATTTATCTTTTAAATGCAATTTTGGACATTTTCTGTCACTATAAATGCAAGATTCTTAATTATTGGCCTGCACTTTGGACTTGTTAAATTAATATATTTTTACTATTATCATTTTTGTGTCAGCATGAGTGCAGTGACCATTTATTCTGCAGGCTCTGCATTTGAAAGGATTCACTATTTATCTGCACTTTTGGAGAAGTTTGCAAGAATGTGGTGTAATTGATGCGTGTAAACTGCAAAAAACCAATACAGTTTGGTCCAAGATTGACATAAAGATATTTCGCTGAATCAGATGTCTCTTGCATACTATCATTCAGTTTTTTGTTTGTGAGGAATAGCATGAAAAATCTATTAATAAAAGCAGGTTAAGATAAACTTATCCACTTTAAAGACATTAATTACACTGGAAATAACGGTAGATTTCTCTGACTCTTTTTTTAAGCTGCAACACTTCACATGTTAACATGCGGTGGACATTTTTTTCAGTGTAAAGGCCATCAATTAAAGGATGTCTATCCTCCACAGTCCCGCCATTTTCCCCGCTTGAAAAGGTCAAGAGGTCACGCTATTGATTTGGCGCCAAAAAGCACTAAATTCCATCATCCTCATTCCACCACAGGAGCACCCGAAGCATCAAAAAATGTTTTCTTCAAATGCTAGAAAACAATCAAACTCTTTTATGATCATTTACACTGTCGGCCTAAAGTTAAAGTCTGAGACAAAGGACAATCTTGTTTAGTCACACACACACACACAGTCACACAGTCACAAGCACAGCTAAATGGAAGGCAGCCATTAATAATCGTATGTGTGTCCCTTAATTTAAAATAAATACAATCACACCCATCTGTATTTTTAGGGTAATTTAAAACTAATCTATAACTGTATGTTTATGGATGTTTTGCAGAGACTATAGCAACAGCCTTTAATTACTTAAAGTATTAAAGTAGTGACATGTCGACATGTGAAGCAGGAAACTTTTAGTGAAAGTCAACAAGCACATTTTTTTCCCCACCCAACTCCTCAACACTAAACAAACATCAGTTGAAGGACCTGGTCATTTATGTTGCAAGTGTCGGAGCTGCCACAGTGTCCTTGAGAAAGACACTGATTTCTGTTTGATTGATCCTGTAGCTGACCCTGAGCTGCAGTTACACAAACACGGCTCTCTCTCTGTGGCACCATCAATGGATCACCATTAACATATCTGTGTATGTGTGTGTGTGTGTGTGTGTGTTTTTGTGCTGCATTCCCACAGAGGACACACACCAGTGCAGCCGTTATGTGAATATTGAATGCCTTTACAACACAGATGTCGGGGCGGTTCAATGGAACTGACAGTCTCGGCAACTTCCAAACAGAGATCAGTAACTTTGAGTGTGAAAAAACATGTACCGTGTCAGGATGTTCTCATTAAGCAATGTAATCGTGAGCCAGGAGGTTGTGATTGCGTGACCTATATGCTGTGGCTGTTCTCCTCAGTAAGTGTGCCAGGCTTTAAACCCTGACACACTTTTTAAGCCTTTAATTTTCGTAGTGGCCAAACATTGAAATCTGTTTAATCTGTGACTCCCATAGCAAGAGAGATGTCTGTAAATCAGTAGATACATTTTTTTGAGTGTCACAACCCTCTTGAACTTAATAATTTGACAATCCCATTTTCAACCGTTTGGTCTGATAATATTTGGAAAGTCTAGAAAAGCTGCACCGTTATATCATTTCATCCCTATTCAAGTTAGCAGAGCGCTCAACCGGAAGTAACTGGCTCGACCAGCAGAGGTCGGCTGAAGAAGGAGTGCCGATCATCGGGGTAAATTATGCGTCAGCTGACCTTTTTTTTTTTTAGCAACTTCTATTAACAGGGCCCCATATCCAAAACTGTATCCAGTTCTCTTTACACATCCATGTTTCTCGCTCACATGTTGGTAGCAAAGGAGGAAGTGACATAGTAAAGAGCAACAAAGTCCGAGTAGTGAGGTGGTCAGTGTGGTGGATGGGTCAAGACAACACAACACATGGCTATTAACCCAGGAAACCGGGATTTGTGTCCCATGTGAAAGCAAAAGTTAGCATTGTTGTTTTAAGTCACGCCATTGTATGGTCATGCCATTGTAACGCCCGTCGTAATGTCAAGCCATAATGTCACGTTGTCACATTGTAACGTCAAGCCGTAACACCACGTCGGAACACCACGCCGTAACGTGAAGCCGTAATGTCACATCGTAATGTCACGTCATAACATCACATCGTAACGTCATGTCGTAATGTCACGTCGCAACATCACGTCATTACATCACGTAATAACATCACGTTGTAACGTCATGTCGTAACGTCATGTCGTAATGTCACGTAGTTACTAGGGGTGGGGGAAAAATTATAACAGCATAGTGTCCCGATACTTTGCGTGGTGATATTGTATCGATACATGGACACCAAGTATTGACCTTTTATTACATTATTAATGTTTGCAAATACCAATTTTAATACAACTTTTGGTACTAGAATAATAAAATCAGTTGCTTATTCGGTCCACTAGAGGGTGCTGATGTTTTTTTCCCTGGTGAGGTCAGCAGAGGGTCTCAGTCAGCGGTATTTGGCAGGAAGTTCATCAAAATAAAGATGAAGGCACCGAAAAAGGAATCAGAAATGTGCTGTTGGTGTTTAAATCAAACATCTACCATCCAACTCTGAGAGAGCAAAGAAAACAACACACCTGCTTCATTTGCAAAGATCTGCGTCCATACAGCGCTGTTGAAAACCAATGCTTCTGTTACATGCTTAAAACACTGGAACCAAGGTATGTGAGTCCGTCCTGACGTTATTTCACCCACACAGCTGTACCCAAGCTCTAAAGAGAAGTGAAGCATGAAGTTGAGGAATCTTTGAGTGCAGCAGAAAGGGTGGCATTAACCTGTGACCACTTTCTTTGAAGAGATGTGATTGGCTGCCAAAGTGAGTCTGTTGATTGATTGGTAGGATGATCTCTCTGCTGATGGCTGAAACAGACTCTTACGTTGTGATCACTTTAATTTCTGGCGTTTTATTAAACGTCATGATTCCAAGAATTTTCCTAGTACCAGGAAGCTTTGTGAGTATGACCCCAGACTGATATGGTATCATCAAATCAGAGTACTCTGTTAAAAGTCATTTTCGTTATTGTAAGTCAGTTCAAATAGAAAGTGAGCCTGCTGGCGTGGGAGAAACTGAATAACAGCAATATTTGAGGTTAATGTTGAAGCTGACAGCAGATGATTTAATCCTACATTGTTGCTTCCCGTCCGTGTTGGGCTGGTAGCGTGTCAGCGTTCAGAGGAAATCGTGTTGAGACAAGCTGTCAAAGCAGCGGCTCACGCTCACTCAAACAACAACCTACTGTGGCCCTTTGAGTCTCCCACATACTGTACCTATCAAAAACTGCATAGCTTCACTCGGGAGTGATGGCTTTACAACCAGAGGGCCATATGCAGCTCTGCAGGAAGGGGCCTGCTTCATTGTGGCAGTAATTGGACAGAGAGGAGAGAGGAGGCGACACAGATAGTGCGATGACACTTGAGAAATGAGATCTAACTCCATCCCAGCGCCAGTCCTGACAGCCAGAGTCCTCCACCTCCATTCTTCTGCTCTCTCCCTTTGTCCGGACCCTTTTCAGTCCCCCTGAAGCAAACCTGTTCCCCTTCACGTCCCCTTCTTGCATGGGATGTGAGTCCTCTGTTGAGCGGCTGCTGTCTCTGTTTTATCTGTCCATCCATCCATCTCTGACGCCTCTCCTCCTCGCTCCTCTCCTCCCTGGCCCTCTCCATTGGCAGAGCAGTTTTCTTCTCCTTCAATCATCTTGGCTCATAAAACTCAGGGAGGAGGGCTAGCAGGCTGTGTTTTCAGGGCTGGCTTCACCGCTATGGGTGCACTGACTCGGACTAATGCTATTCACGCCTCACATTTGCTCGCCAGGTCCTATGAAAAGGGATGGCCACGGCAGCCTTTATGGGACACACAACAAAGGACCATCATTCATCAGGCTGTAGAGCACCGAGGAGTGGCAGAGTTCGGGTTCATCCCGTTAGCCCTCAGCTGCTTACGGCTGCTAGCATCATGTTGGGACGTGGTCGCTTTAATTTGAAATGACAGCAAGTTGAGAAAAGAAGCTGACAAACATTTTGTATCGGGTTTTGTTTGTGGAAAGTTTTGATTTGTTCTTCATGTTTGAAGTTTCACATGGTGCTGATGGTGTGTGTGTGTGTGTGCGCGCACAGACAGACAGGCGTGCACTATGGCTGAGCGTCTGGTGGCGATATAGATTAATAGCCGTACTCCCAGGTCACCAAGCCACTATTAATCTTCACCTTTCCTTAGCTGTTTCTTCACATAGGGCCAGACGCTTTAGAGGCCTGTTGGCAGCTCGCAACAATACCCAGAATGCCGCAGGGCCTTGTCGAGCCGTCCTAATTTGTGGCTGTGGTCCTGGGGTTGAATTCAGCCGCTGCTGGCTGCTTGACCTGCTGTATTCTGTTGGCGGATTAGCAACATCTTTTAGTCTCCATGCAGGGCAATGCCAATGGGCTGATACACAGCCTGCAATTACACAGCAGGAAAGGCCTGTTTAGACACACACACACACACACACACACCACACACACACACACACACACACACACACACACACACACACATACATAAATGTTTATGGATGGATAGATGGAAAGAGAAAGCAAAGAGAAGCAGGTGATGTTTCGGTAGGCTGCTTTGAAGAAGACTTAAGAAAGAGAGAGGGGGACTGAGGGGAAAGGGAAACTGTCTCAGTGTGTGTTTTGGGGTTTTGTACTGACACAGTGGGTATTCAGCCTACATTGTGGACATGGAAATCAATGTATCGAGGGGCTGAGCAGCAGCTTATCTTCATAGGGCTGGCACTGTACAACATCAGAGCATCACAACGCCAACAGATGCCCGACAAAGATGGAAATTGCCAAATCTTTCCAATTCAAACCATCACAGGGGGTTATTCATTCAGAGAGTGTGACCGTGCAATTGTCCTGAATGTGTCTTGGGTCTTAGTAAAGACGCTCCTTTGGCACTGCTGGCAAGTGACTGATATTGTGGTAATGCAAGGAAAGTGAACATTAAATGACAATTATTGATTGGAGTTTATCCAAACTGTTCTCTGAACTTGTCAAGTACCACCACTTTGTCAGTGATCTGGGTGTTAGATACTGACGCACACAGGCTTTTGCAGCGGTATAATATGCGCCGGGCGATGACAGTTGTTGATGCAGCGGCCATCATCCAAAGTAGTCAAAACCCTGTTCTGCAGGTTCTGCATTGCTGTTAATAGTTGGCCCTCGTCAGCTATCTTTCAGCCAGTACAACATGTTGAATCGAGTGTCATTCGAATGATGGATACAGACTACCGCCACCTGTTGGTATGGAGAGATATTCCTTTTCATTCAAGCGCAGAGCGTATGTGCTGGTTGGCCACTGACTGTAGTCTTTGTGATGCGTTCAAGTGCAACTTTTGGTGTAGACACCGTCATGAGGTGACGGAACATGGCATTCGTTCCAACTACTTCTTTGACTTGTTGTGTCAGGTCCCTTAGTCAAGATTAAATTGGTTATAGACCACGTTAAAGGATTCCTTTGGTTTTTACGTATTCTGCCAATATAGTTTGCTTTGTCTGCCTCTTAGATTTATCACGATGGACGGCTCCCATGACTGTTTTTCCACCCTTGGCTTCTGGACTAGTCAGCTTATTGGGAAGTGAAAAAAATCTTTTTAATCATGAAAGTTTTACACATGGAATTGCTTACGTTATAGGCCTGCAGTTTGTCATGTTTGTCAGGACATTACAGTCCTGACAGGTTGTTACTGTTTCATCAATAGAGGGCCAAACTGCAGTGGAAGTTGTAGTGTTAGCAGAAGTTGTGACACTAGACGCAACAGTGTTGTTATTTCATTGGAACTGCAACAATAAGATTCACTGATAAAAGGTTTTAAGTAACGAGGCCGGTTCCAAATAAATTGCAGCATTGAGAAATGTGCACACAGATGCATTTGCACAATGTTACCCCTGAGTAAAACAAAAGACCGAAACACAGATAACAACAGGCAAATATGCAGCAGGTCAAGCGCAGATCAGAATTGGCAGCGCCGCGCAGCATCTTACAATGCACACAAAGCCTTGAACGATGGGAATAGGGAAATTGGCAAACCTAACATGGTTCCCTGCCATCATCCCTCGCTCCCTCCCTCTGTTTCACAACAGATGCTATGTTCCATGAAGACACTGTCAGCTGCACAAGAATGGCCCGAAATTTGTTGACAATGACGGTAGGGACCGGAGGACAAAAAAAAGGACAAAAAAAGAAGGAAGAAACAAAAAACGTTGTCAAAGTCAGCATCTGAGTTAACAATGACGACACAGAACCACGGAGGAGGGCAGCGTGCGAGTGTATGCACAGACCTCTCTCCAGGAATAGGACCTATCGCTATGGAAACACACCCTTACCCCTGCCCCTCCCCTTTACTATTACTATAGTATACACATACACGCACGCTCTTGTCAGCTGCAGGCCAGGCGCTGTCTGAGCCCAGATGGTGGTGAACTGCATAACTCACTTATCTGTCTCTGGCCTCTAAAGGAATGCTTAAAGGCCTCTCCAATTCCCAGCGGACGTCACCAAAAAGAGAGAGAGGGAGAGGCACGCCATCTGCTCCCAGACACCGTGGGCACCCCCCTTTCCTGTCCGTCCCCCAAATTCATCCCCCACTTTACCTTCAACCCCCCAAAAACCTTCCCTGTGATCCCTGAGCCATTCCTAGAGAGTCAGTGTGGAGGGGAGAGGGGTCAGTGGGACGAATTGGCATCATATGCACCAGTATAATGTTTTCATGTCATTTTCTGACATAGATTAAAATGAACATGTTTTCTGCTTCCTGTCAACCAATTGTTTAACTTCTAACAAATTAAAATCATGCACAAATTCATGAAACATGTTCACAGTGTTTCATTAAAACATATATTTTAATAATAACTGTAGCAGAATTCACTGATTCCCTACTCTTTGTCTTGTGACCCCTCAGACTTTAAGAATATGTCATTTTGACCCTCATCTAGAGTGATTATTCTTTTTTCACAGTTTCAATTTAAGGATTTTTAGAGTCCGAAGAGGTGAAGGCATCCAGTATTTTATGAGGAAAAGAGAAAACGTAAGAAAGAAACCCAACAAAAATAGACATTTTCAAACCAAAAGTCAAGTTTAGTATTTTTTAAGGGCCATTTATTCGACAGCGATTTCAGTAAAAACAGAAAAGTCTGTCCTTTGCGTTTTAAAAAACGTCTGCGTTTGTATGACGACGTTATTTAAACGTCCCCGTTCACACGGAGCCGGAAAATCCACTGGAAACGCTATAGTATGCACGCCAGGCCAATGGGTGGCAATTTGCAAAGCAACACCACGGCATGACGCCATGCGCCTGCGCTGAAGCGCCTTCCTCTCCAATGCAGTGATTACAAACCAAAACAAAGAAGACACAATGGCGAAAGCATGCACAGATAACTTTGTCTGGATGGACGAGGTGGCGTTGCTACAGTAACAGATCTACACTTCACTTCAAATCAACAGAGTGAGCAGCACAAACAGAGCTCGGGATTGTTGTTGTGACGGTCGGCATGCCTAGTGACTGGAACCATAATGCGCATGCGCGAAAAGTCTGTTTTCAGAGGAACTGCATATTGCACGTTTACATGACAACGGAGACGCTGCCGTTTCCCTAACGTTGCACTCTGGAACCCGTTTTCAAATCATTGTGTTTTCAGGCTCCCAAAACGCTGCTGTCGTGTAAACGATCGGCCAAAACACAAATAAAGTTTACTGTTTTCAGTTGAAATCTTTGTCGTATAAACGGGGCCTTAGACGCAGCGAGGAACAACACAACTTGTCAAATACCACTACTTTGTCAGTGGACGATGGTGTCAGACACAGACGCAGAGAGACAACCTTCACAGTATAATATGATACACACTGGGCCACCAGCAACTACTTGAATATAAAGCACGAGAGAGTCCTTATATGGAGGGCGCGAGAGGTGGTGGATGGCTCAAACGTAGTTATTTTAACTCAAGCCATGATTGTTTCTCTAAACCAAACCAAATAGTTTTGTTGCTTAAACCTAGAGTGGTTTTGTTGGTGATATCTACATTTCCTGTAAAGTGCATTTTGAATGATACTGCAGTATGTAATGAGCCAAAGTTGACATGAAAACTTACAGGTCGAAAACTGACAGTAGAGGGGTATCTAGAGTGTCATAGTGTTGTTGAAGTGTAGGGTCACTGACCAAGCTTCTGTATTAGATAAGCTAGGAGAGCAAACGTGTTGCATAATCACTGTGTAAAAATATCACAGAGCACACACTCCGCTCTGCAATTGTCAAACACATCAAAGGACAAAAGCAATTTACTTTTTACTAAAAATCTTTAATGTATGCTGGAACCCTTAGCCAAGTTGTGTATGATTTATTTTCCCCACTGTACAACCAGAAACCTTTAATTTTAGTAGGAGTAGTGTTATTCCTGACTAATGACATTACTGGAGAGACAAAGAAATCTTGCATCAAAATGACTGCATTCTCAGGGCTGCAAAAAGCACACAAAACCTGAAAATGTGCAGTATTACACTTCAAATAGCTACAACTGTGGTGCAGCTTTTTTGGTTACATGTTAAACAAGGCGAGTTGTGACGTTTTGGTAATTTAATTTGAAAAACTCGGCCTGTTTGAGTTGTTATTGTGCCTATGTGTTGTATGACACACATCTGAGTAACAGACACTCCTTTTCATACAAACATGTACAGACGTCCCGGTTTTTTCTGCTCTGAGAACAAGACCGTGCTTAAACACATAACCCCGGGACAGTACAAACCAAGGGTCACTGGGTTCAGTCTATACAACCGTCTGTGCAGGAGTCTTCTCATTGCTCCGGATGGTTTGCAGACTGGGGCTTTCCAGAGAGGCAGTATTTACGCCTGCTTTTCCTTAGAAGCGTACTGGAAATAAATGTTTTAAGTGGCTGTATAATGCTGTTACAAATTAGCTGCGTATGAACGCATATTGAGTGACTTTGTTTTCTTAGTATCATGAGCTTTTTTTTTAAATCAAATTTAATCCACTTGTACTGATGTTTTTAAGTTTAGAGTCATCGTGGTGGCTGCTGCTGGAAAGACATGTAAGAAACAGAAATGTAAGAACTCAAAATAAAGAGGAAAAGACACATTTTTAAAAAAGTTAAAGGAGGCACCAGCACGTTTTGCCTTCATCGCAGTGCCAGCTCTTTACTCTCACTCTTTAAGCCCCTGATTAAACGGCACAGCCTTCTCCACCTTGTTGCGTATTGCTGCACTGTTTAAAGAGGCAAAATCTGGCGAGTTCTCCACCACCCACCGAGTCAAGTGTGGCTCAGGTGTGTGTGTGTGTGTGTGTGTGTGAGTGTGCGAGTGTGTTCGCCACATGTGCTTGCGTGCATGCTGGTGTGTGGTCCGGCCAGATCGTGTAAGCATAATCAGATGGCTTTCTTGGTCTTGTACGTGCCTGCATGTGCACACACAGAAAACAATAAATGTAGCTTTTCACAAGCGGTGAGAAAGGACGATAACGAAAGAGAGAGGGATGGGAATTGGGGGGTGTGTTTGTGTGTGTAAGTGAAAGAGAAAGAGGGAGGGTGAGAGCGGCGATAAGGCAGCAGGGATGCACCTCCAGCAGCACTGGAAACCACAAATAAGTGCTGATAGTGGTTTCAACATTTTGGTGTCCATAGGAAGACCAGCAGTAGTGTTAACCTGCATCTGGTGTGATTACACAAGCTGAAATTCTCATTGGACCATGCGACACCAAATCAAAAAATAATTTTATATACTATCTTTACTGTCACAGGTACAAGAGATCAATAAATAGGCGACAAGAAGAACAATATTGCATTTACAGGTTCCACAGATGTAGCCACATTTCCTGATTTTGTGTTGAATAAAACACGGGCCACTGTGATTTAAAAATGTATATGGATATTTGGAGTTTTCGTGTCAGTTCTGGGAAATCAAACCACCTCTCCATCACTATCAGCACAGTGAGAACACGAAAGTTACAAAAAAAAAATCTTTGTACTGAACTGAAAAAAATGACAACCAGAAATATTTTTCCGTTTGTGTGACGTACCAACCCAGTCACCGCAAGAAAATGTTGGCCTTGTACGCTTCTGCAAACCATGAGTACGTTACATTTGTACATTTCACACATATCATATCAACACTTCTAAAGTGTGCTAGTGTTGTGTATGATCTGACTTCATCATTGGCAGATGGAGGAGATAGTAGAAAGTGTGACATGAAGGTGACACGGCTGCCAAGCTGCAGACCACTGTTTGAGGACTACACACAGCATTGATTCATTTTTAGCGAGCTATAGGTGCATTTCCAGTAGCAGTTGTTCCACCCAAAACAAGTATTTTAAACCAAGCGTGATCTTTTCCTATCCATAACCAAGTGTTTCTTCTGCTTAAATATAACAACACCTTAACCACAGCATCGTTGAAACGTAAAGGAACATTAAGCTTCAACAAATCTGCTCCATAATAGCATACAGATGTTACATATCTGTGGTTTGCAGGAGCAAACAAGATGCCAACATTGATTGGTTGGTTTGGATGTACAAACACATTCATTCAAACTTCATTTAAATTGGGCAAAAAGATTTAAAACATTCTCATCGTGTGTTTTTTTGTGTTGTTTTTGTTTTTAGTCATTTTCATTCAGTTTCTCTCATCTACTCCGCCGCCGCATTTCCACCAAATACTTTATGTAAAGTACCTGCAGAACCCGCACGAAACCTGTGCGGACATGTACTTAAACCCTAGATATATAGCATTTCTACCGCAGACAGAAATTACCAGATGGTATTAGTCACGTCACTTCTCCATCCAGCTGACACTGTGTTTCCTCTTCACCAATGATACAGAGCAACGTCTGCACCTCATTGATGGGCCACTCTACGAAATGTGCACTGAAATTTTCAGAACAAAAATGCAGGTTGGAGTGTTTAGAGTCTCTGCTGCAGTCGATGGGATATTCAAAAATAGCAGGTTTGTGCATTCAAGGCCCTGATACGTCAAGCCGACAGTTGGGCTGTTGGTGAGCGTCTGCTGCTGTAGTTGGTGCAGTGTGTTTCACATTGTTGCCCCTGGTCGCTTCTCTTTGCTTCCTGTTGGTTTGTTTTTTGGCTAGCGGAGCCTGTCGGTGAATGAAATCACACTGATTGGCATTTCAGCTCAATGCACAAGAAGAGAAACAGAGGTGAGCATAGTAATCAAAGAGCTAAATTCAAGAGGTTGTGAGATAGAAACAAACTTGTTACATAAAGTTTTTTTTTTTTGACACATTTAGCAGAAATGTTGTGTCCATGTTCACTGGTGCACAGTTAATATGCTCTGTTCGTTGGATTGTGTTGTCAATGTGCTAACTAGTGTCAAGATGGTCATTATAGACGACCACTGTCTGCTGGCGTAGAGTTATTTCCTCTCACACAGGTGCAGAACGTACATGCTATTTGACTGTAGCTGTAGACTCATACTGATGCTCTCAGTAACTTTAACAATAGGATTAGTTCAAAATCCTGGTTTGATCACAATCTGAGCGCGCTGAATCTTTCAAAGCTTCACTGTTCTAACGGCAGATTCATCAAAGTTTCCTGTGTTTGAAAAGCATCTCTCTCTTGCGCGACAGATAAATGCTGAGTAAAGTCTCGGGTCATGACATAAGTCTCCAACAAGTCAGGACAAGCACTTCCATCATGTGGCCTCACAGCACCACCAGCTCTGAGCAGCTTTCTGTCAGCCTCCGACAAAACGTGTGGAACAAATGGCACCAGCCAAATGGAGAGGCAATAAGGCGAGGGGCCCTCTGTGAAGTGTGTGTGCATGTGTGTGTGTGTGTGTGTGTGTGTGTGTGTGTGTGTGTCTGAGCGTGCGTGTGCAGGAGCGTGTGTGTGTTGATAAAGTGTACCCAAGCAGACAGGACGTGGTGTGTGTGGATTTTGCAGAGTGAATGGCGATTGTGTATTTTCAAAAGAGAGGGGGTGTCTCCCTGTGTGAGAGTGAATGTCGGAGCCCTCTGTGAGTGAGGGCGTGTGTGTGTGTGTGTGTGTGTCTGTGTGTGTGTGTGCACGTGTGTGTGTGTCACAACAGGCCAGAGTTGGTGAGAGAGAGCAGACTGTCGGTTCAAGTATGCCCCCATGTGACCGATGTGAGAAGTAGAAGGTCGAGACGGGAGGATGGCAGACTTCTGGTCGCTCCCAAACCAGAGTTCATTCTAATTTCTTCTTTTTTCACATTTACAAGTTGATGTGTTTTCATCTTTTGTTGCCTGATAAAATACAAATGAGTGACAAATTAAAAACTAAACCAGCATGAAGTGTCTTTACCAAATCTTTGAAATGCTACTGGAGGGATTAATACATATTCCCTTATTTGGTGAATCAATGATGGTGATAGAGACATGAAATCTTCACACAGATGTTCATCCAGGTTTAGATCTTCTGATTGTGAAGGTCATAGAATATGATTCACATCATTTTCAGACTTATTAAACAGTTAGTGAGCCGATGCATTCTCATCCCAACTTGTCAAATACCACCGCTTTGTCAGTGGACTTTAGCGTCTACATATGACGCACTCGGTACCCTCCTGTGTCTGTTCAGCACAGATTTAAGGTGGAGAGTCACCACTGCAGTATCTGACTAAATATCTCCCCTTCTGTTCCTGAGATATGACACTGAGTAATGGCCAGAAAAGTGTTTTCTCAGAACATTATAATGTCACAGTGAAGTTGACCTTTGACCTTTTGGATATGAAATGTCACTACTTCATTATTACATCATATCAGACATTTGTGTGAAGTGTGGTCATAATTAGCATAAGAATGCTTGAGCTATGGCCAAAAAAATGTTAAGAGAGGTCACACTTGTGTTGGCTTTTGACCTTCGACCACCACAATCTAATCAGTGCATCATTGAGTCCAAGGGGATGTTTGTGCCAAATTTAAAGAAATTCCCTCAAGGTGTTCTTGAGATATCATGTTCACAAGTATGGGACAAACAACTTGAAAACATAATGCCTCCAGCTACGGCTTCCACTGGCACGCAGGCGTAAAAAACATTATTGTCCGGCTCGACATTCACACAGGAAGCAAACAGTGTGGAAGTCCGGGGTTTGTTAAAGTCATCAAAGTCTCCTTCCACCTGCCCTATATAGACTTTCCAGGTCCTTTTATTATGTTGTTACAGCGGTGTTTCAAACTGATGCAAAAACGCACCTACCACAGCAAAAGTTGTGTTTTTTGCGTCTGTGTCTAACAATGGAATCACTGACAAAGTGGTGATACTTCCCAAGATCAGAATGAAAACGGACTGAGTGAGCCCTTGTTGTTTACCCACTTATGAATTGAGGATTTTCCTTAAAAAGGGGCCAGCTGTCTCAGTCTCATTAACAAGTCCTCCAAACTAAATGGTAAAATCTGATGTTCGGTCATGCACTCAAGAGTTACACAGAAGCCTTTTCTGATGTGACGTACCTGGGGCAAGATGTCATCATTTGTTTTTGCCTTCCAAAACCGCCAGTTTAATGATGTGACTACATGATTAAGGACTGGTTTAGGCACAGAAATGACTTTGTTTGGTTAAAGGGAAAGATTGTTAGATCCTAAACCTAATGGAGCACTGTTTGAAGGACCCAGAGGGAAGGAGTACATGTTAAGAATGTAGAGCAGCTTTATTTAAGCTTAATTTCTTTGTAGATTTCTTTACATGTCTCTTTGTGTGTGTGGTTCATGAGCTTTGAATCAAATATCTAAAAAGAGAATTCACTTTCTGGCCACACACAACATGGCTGATGTCAAAGAGAGAACAAAGGGAGCAAAGCAGTATATATAGCCTCTCATCTGATAAAGTGATTGCACCTGAGGAGGGGGCGTGTCCTCTCCAGGCAGGAGCGCTCCTGCTGTGATCACACACTACTTCGTCACAACATCGTGCCTTAAACTTTGAAACTCTTGTTCCTACATCTATCACAGTCTACTTTGCTTCATGCAACAATAGTATATTAAGGTATCAATTATACGCATGAGTCACAAAAAATACGTAGCACTCTCTTGTTACCCTTCACTGCAGCTTCTGTGAGCTTTCAATGAGCCGTGGTCTGTTTGTGTTTCAGGCGTCTTCCACTGCAAGTTTGGGTCAAAATAGCCAGAAAAGCACCCTGGTTTGCAAACTGCAGAATGCTTCCGGATGCAAAAGAACATCCTGGTATTTTTGGCATACTGCAGGACATAATAAATCTTTTCCTGGCATACTAAATAGTATGGTAGTATGGGCACTGGGTTGACCTTTGTTAAGGTTAGGGAAATTCAAAGTTTGGGCTAAAATGACTACTTAGCTAAGGTTTGGGAGCTTTGTCGTCATGGTGAAAATAAGAAACGTGGTTAAGGTTTGGGACTGCTTGTGGTCATGCTTTAAACATGCTTTGGAAACAGGAGAACAGCCTCCTGCTGTGTTTCAGTCCAGGGTTTTGTTGACGCATGGTGTCTCCCATTAATGCCTTTAAGACAAGACTGTTTCTAGTCAGCTACACAGCAACAGAAAGTTGTGTGTAAGACAAAGACAGTGAGTGTGTACTGTTCCACCGTTGTAGGAGATGTGAATGGAAACACATTTGACGGCATCATCCAGATGTGCCGATCAACAGATTGAGGAAAGAGAAACCTGTATTTTGTATTTTCAGTTTCATAGCGATTAAATATTGATTATTTTTATTTTAAAAATAGTATATCAAAGTTACCTGTGTCAAAATACTACCTTCATCCTGAGCAAGACGATATTGTCTGTTTTTGACACTTGCAATATTGTCTGCTCGAAAGAAATAAGAAACAAATCCTCGTTCATTTGTTGTTGTTTTTTGTTTGTTTTTTTGTGGTTGTACCGAAGTCACACTGATACATAACTCCTAAACCTGAATTGAGTTTTGATGTCCACTGTTAAACACCTACTTTATAGTGACTCCAAAAAATGTCCCATTGGACCTAAAGCCCATTTCTCAGACAGCCCGTTATTCGAAAAACAAACACCCATTGCACCAAAGTCCTGTTTCTCCAGGAATACACACTCCCTACAGTTAGACAACCCAGTCACCAGAAAAAATGTTCGCATTGTACATTTCTGTACACCATGGATACATTACATTTGTACATTATTTTGTAGCGGATATGTTGAAACTTTATGTTTCTCAACAACACTGTAGTACTGTAAATGTGTGGTTAGGTTTCAACACAAAAACCACTTGATTATGCTTATGAAAATATTATGTTTTGGCTTCAAACCCAGATGTTTGATGGCACAAAAGCCAATGGAAAAGCAGGGGTGGGTTTGTGAGAACACCTGGAATCAGTGGCTTAAATGCCACTGGCAAATGCTGCAAAGCACGGGGAAAAACACCAGAAATCAGAGGCTCAAATGCTGCTGAGAAAAGGCATGAAGGGTCAGTAAAAACACAAGGGATCGAGAAATGCCATGAAAGGCTAGTAAAAACATCCAGGAACAGTGACTCAGACACCACTGAGAAACGCCACAAAACGTTGATAAAAACACCCAGATTTGGTGGCTGAAACAGTGCAGGGAAACATCGGGAAAACTCTTTTTGGTGGCTCAAACACCGCTGGCAAATGACACTGAGGGTCAGTATAAACATCCGGGATCAGGGGCTTAAAAACTGCTAGGAAACAACGTGAAGGGTTGGTAAAACCACAAAAGATTGGTGGTTCAAATGCTGCTTGGAAATGCCGTGAAAAAAACCCAGGTTCAGTGGCTCAAACAGGGCAGGGAAATGCCTCGGAAGATCAGTAAAAGACCCAGGATCTGTGACTCAAACACCGCTGGGAAACACCACAAAGGGCTGTGAAAAACACCTGGAATCAGTTGCTTAAATGCTGCTGTGAAGCACCACGAAGGGTTGGTGAACATATCCTCATTTGGTGGCTGAAACAGTGCTGGGAAACGCAATGATCAGTAAAAACACCTGCAGTGTTGCTGGGAAACTGAAACTGACTGCAGAGAGTGCGTCTTTTCAGAGAAACAGGACTTGGGAGCAATGGGTGTTTGTTTTTGGGATAACGGGCTGTCTGAGGAATGGGGTTTTTCTCCAGTGGGACTTATTTTTGGACAAACGGGGCTACGGAAATGTGGGCCGTCGAAACAGCGGCATGGCATCATTTTCAGCAACACAGCTCTAAAAACCAGCACTTTGCTGAGCACCAAATGACCGACCCCACACATTGAAAAATGATGATGAACCATTCCAGTCAGTGAATAAGTGATGGAGTGGTTTTCACAGTGGATCAGAACCCGAGACTCCCTTGTAGCTGAGTGTCTTGTTGACCATCTCACTAACACATCCAATCCCTGCTTCTACTGCATCCAAGAGGATTTTCACCCCTGTGATTAAAGTACGGCAACAAAGAAGGAGAGCATTAAGATTTTAAAGCCCCAAATGTGACACTGTCGGCCTCAAGAGATTCTTGCAGCACAGACAGGAGGGGAGAGAAGCAAAGTAAGCAAACAAAGCCACTGGGACGGAGATATTGTGTGTTTATCTTTTGTTATGAAAACACAAATCAGCCTTTTTGTTTTGCTCTTTTTTTTTATCAGATGGCCGTAATGAGCTGCCTTTTGAGTAGGCCAATAATAAGGCCTTATGATCAGAGGACGCTCTTATCATCAACAGGAAACTTCAAAACGAACAACAACAACAACAAACACACCCCAGGAGCCTCTTTTATCTGCCTCCCTCCAGTCCCCTTGTCACGTCAGGATTGTGATTCAGTTTCAAGACGGAGAGTACGGTGTTATCACGCCATTATTCTTAAAATTAGCTCCAAATCTTCTATCTTTTCATCTCCTGAACCCTCCGTTGTGGAAGCCTCTGGTCGCTCCTTTCTTCCACGGATGGAAAAAAAATCACATCTATTAAACTCTTTCATCTGCCCACAGCGTCACATCTGGGCCGGGATCTGACATCAGTGCAGAGGCCTGTGTCAGATGTGGGCCCCAATTAGCTAGCGTGGCTGGTTCACCGCCTCCTACCCCTCCCCATTCTGAGCAGAGACGGACAGAAAGAAAAAAACTGTACTAATTGCGCTTGGCTGCTCTTTATGAAGTTGGAAGTCGTGTCGCTTGGTGTCACGCCCACCTCTTCCACTCTAAAGTTGCACTGAGGCGACAACTACACACTATAAACACCGCCCCGGCTGGATTTGTGGTCGCTGCGATCAAAGTCACAAATGGTGGAATATAGGGCTGGTGCTGCAAGTGTGTGTGAGTGTGTGTGTGAGACAGAGAGGAGGTAATGTATGGGTCCTGTCGCTGTAATTCTTACGATTGTAACCGCTGTACAGTTTGATGAGCGAACATGACGCTAAAGTGCTTCTCTCTGACGCACTGTATGTGTGTGTGTTTCTCTTACCAGAGGTACATGTGCAGTAATTGCTGATCACATGCGCCTTGTTGCAGCCACATCCTGCTTAAAATGTATACGTTCCTCACAGAAAACATCACTGTAAGAGACGCCTGTTCACCAAAGTCGGGTAGCATGTGACCCACCTCAAACCAGAGTTGAGACGGCAGTTGTGAGGATGGGTGGGCTGGTATGTCCATGCAGGTCAACACCTTCCTCTACCAATGGAGCCGTTCCATACCGTCCCCATTTTTGATCACTCTTATGTTGCGGTACCTAGCACACCGATCTGGAACTAAAAGGTGGAGCTAAAACCACTGCAGTCCATTGACTGGTCAACAGAGAATCATCGCTTTATGCAAAAAGCGCAAACTTGACATTTTTAAATATCACATTGCGATGAAAACACTGCAGCATTTTTTTTTTTTTAATTTAAAAATGTCGGCACACAACCCTGTTTCGGGGTCAACCAGCGAGGTGCAGATGTTCCTCTCCATCATCGGCAAAGAGGAAATACAGCAGGAGCTGGACGGAGCTGTTAGAAATGAGAAAGTATTACCGCTCGTTTCTCAGTGAATGGCTTCCACCGGGTGGCCAAGCAGTGTAGGACAAAATGTAACAAACTAAAAAGTGTCTATAGATCAGTGGCGGCTGCTAGTCTTTCACACAGGGGAAGCTCACTTTAAGATTACATCATAAAATTTGTCATATTGTAGCGAGGCAGTAACTTATAAAAGGAACATTTAATTGAAGCCGTTTTTAACCACACACCTCAAAGGTTTTCAGATGGGTTTAAACACCTGAACTGTGCTGAAAATGAGCTATATCACTTATGGAAATAAGGAACTCCAGATGGCGCTCTGTCAGAAGACTCCACTTGCAAATATGTACATGGGACTGAGTTTGAAATGCGACAACAGTGTGTATCTCCAAAGCGCTGTCAGTCACAACAGGGTTTAGCCTTTTAGACAGTTCCTCCAATCATCAGCCTCCCTTGTCGTCTCAGAGCAATCACCCCTGCTATAGATGGATCAAGAACCACGAACAGCCGGAGTTGCGTAGACAGAAACAGCTGCCGGTGAGCTTTACTATGGTCACAGAGAGTGTGAGTATAGTAACATTAGCTAACTACTTAGCTCTGTACGCCGCTTGCAGTCTTTGCTCACTTTCAGCTAATTAACCTGCTGTGTGAAAACATTAAAACTATAAGCCAAGCCTAACAGCCTAACTGGGAAATCTTTTCTGTTTTGGCTCCGTGCCTGTCTGGTCAGCTGACAGTGTACTGCAAACAAAACATGTCACAATTTTGTCATCAAAACAGGAAAATGACAACGAGGGGCACCGAGAGGTTTTTTTTTTTTCATTTGTGTGGGTTGTGGTTTGTATTTACACATTATTTTAAACCAGTTCCACTATTTGTTTTGAGGAAATTGCAAGTCTTGTCTGTACACTGACAGTTTCTCAATGTGTTATCTTCAACATCAGTTTTGAGGACACTGAGTTATAATGCACTGGTGGCCTTATTCGTCCTCTTTGCTTCTTCTCCTGTTCCTTCCCCTTATTGTTCCCTTTGTCCTTTTCTTTTCCTCTTCCTGTTTCTTATTCTTCATTTTCCTGTCAGTTCCTCCTCACTGTCTTACCCCCATTGCTTTTTCTTACTCCCTTTACACCCTCCTCATCCTCCTGCTGCTCCAGCCCCCCATAGATAAGGACAGTTAACCCATTTATATCGAGTGTTGTTTGGTTTGACTTTGTCTTCTCTCTCTGTGTGTTTTTCACATAGTCTATCCTCTTTTTCCTCATCTTACTCCCACCTTTTTTGCTCTTCTCTCCTATCACTTTTACAGTCAGCCTCACTCTTTCTCTCTCTGGCTCTCTCCTTTCCATTTATTATCACCAGCTGAGAAAAACAGAGGAGTCTTTTGGCGCCGAGCCAGAGCAAACACTGATATCCAACCAGCCCCCCTTCACTGCTCTCTCCCTCCACTGGCAGCTGTCCATAACTAAACACACAATGTAACAGTACAGATACACACACTCACACACATACACACTCCCCGGAGCGTCCACTGTAGGTGTTTGCTTGGCTGACATGCTCTTCTATGATTGCAGTGGTCTGTACGGTGCACTACAGCCTGCAGCTGTGGACCTTTCCAAAGCTTAGGCTGCAGCCAAGCAGAAACAGCAACAAACTCTGGACGGGCAGATAATAAACAGACACTTTTAGTCTTCTACACGGCCTCTCCACTCATTTTCCCCGGCAAATTTTTATAGAGGATTGTTTGTTTTTTCAGACCATATGCAGAGAGAGACTGGAATGGCAGGGGCAAGGTCATGTCATGCAACAGAAGCAATAAGTCAGATAAAAAAAAAAAAAAAAAGATATTTATAGCAGATGGAATGAGTTTATCCCAGTGAAGCATCAAAAGCACGAGAAAACTGTTGTGCAGCTGCAGCAGTAGTTGCAGTATCATTAAGTTCCTTCTTTATAAACTCACAGTCACACTTTCTTCCTTCATCGGGGCTGTTCTCATATTCTTGCACATCACTGCTTGACACGATTTCTTCTTTCCTGAGTCTTGTTTTTACTTAGCTCCTATTATTTAGCCTACTTGTACTATTTTTGTGTTTTTGCTCTGTCAGAGTGGTTTATTTTGCCACTATCTGCACATCTTTGCTCAAAACTTTTTGAGTTGTGCAGTCTCAGGACACCTGGGCTCAGTCTCTCCTGTCTGCAAGCTTTTGTCCTGCCGTAGTATTACGATGCAGCACACTCTGAGTTCCTGCCAGGTGTTCTGCAGCCCTTACCTCTGACCTCCGCTGCGCAGGAAGATGTTAATTCCTCCCAGAGGATGCATGACAAACAAAACAAGTATTGTATTTACTATCTTATTCTAAGGAAAAGAATAAGTTGTTCGCACACTGTAAATCCAAGCTCTCAAACATGTCATGATGCAAACATAAACACTGCATCATGACATTAGAGGGAGCTGCATTACTATGTCCTCTAGAAATTATGTTTGGTCTTAGGTTTGGCCAACAAATGCACTTTGGTTGATTTGGGAACGACCACAATTTCAGTTACATTTTATTAATAAAAGAAATATTAACAAAGACTTCTCTCTTAAGGCCCAGACACACCAAACTGCCTCATGCTGCTTGTGTCTCTGCCAAAAAGTTGCCCATGAACACACCACAAAGGCTTCAACCGATGGCCAACTAGCACGTGTGTTCTGTGCCTGCATGAGGGGAAATAACGTTCCACACCAGTAGACAGTGGTCATTTGTAATGGTCATACAAAAACAGAAACCAGAAGACTGTCTTGACACTAGTTAGCCAATTAGCACTTTAACAACACAGTCCAGTGTTGAAAAAATAGCCATATTTACCATGCGTCAGGGACCAATAACACAAACCATCATAAAACATTTCTGCGAAAGAGCTCAATGATTAAAGAAAAATAACAAGTGTTTTTGGTGTCACTCATTCTTGACTTTAGCTATTTGTTTACTTTCCTCACTTCTGTTTTTGTTCTCGTGCGCTGAGCTGAACCGCCAATCAGAGTGAATCATTCACTGTAGGGCTCCACTGTGCTGATGCTAATTAAACATGTTGAATCGGCGGGAAAAAAGTGGTCTAGCGCCAGCAAGAACCAATGGTGTGGGATACACTGCAGCGATGAGGGCCTTGGATGCTAACCAGCGGCCTAACATTGACCAACAGCTGACCTTTGGGTTGGTGAGTCACAGCCTTGAACTGAAAAAAGTCACATTTTGCTGGTACAGTCAGTATTAACGTGTGTGTGTGTGTGTGTGTGTGTGTGTGTGTGCATATATTCTTTTTAAATTCATTTTAAATTCCAACCCTACTGGGGTTAAATGTTTACCCTGTCTACAATCTTTTTTTGTGAAGGAAAAAAAAAATGTTTACGTCAAAAACATGTTTTTTTGTAGACAAAGCCTGTTGCAACACGCTGAATTTGTAGAAAAGGGAACAAAACAGTGTTTTGCAAGATTATTGCAACAAATGTGTTTACTGCAGTTTATTGCACAGATGAAACTGCATGTATCCTCCAATCGAATCTAATACAAATGGATTTTGTACAAAACTTTGTTGCTGTTCATTTTCATTTTTTAAAAAAAAAATCTGTCTCTGTTTAAGCAGCAGTGTTAGAATGAATTACTCACATGACTCATAACTCATCGGACGCAGTAATTATTTCGATCACTTCCCACTCAATTTTTCAAACCTTAACTTCCTAACTTTAAACCAGCCTGACTGCTTCTCGTCTTTGTGCCAAGTGAATGCAATACTAATGCCCTGCACTTCTTTACTGCCTGCACAGACATGAAATTAATATAATTATTTTTCCATATAGTCGCCTTAACATAAGGTCAGGGAGCACACAAGGTTATCTCCCAAATTGTTTTCTAGCTTGAAGCCATCTTAAGTCGTATCCTCACTTTTCCAGATCAAATCCACAGATTCAAACCACCGCTCAGTCACAACAGCTGCACATACGCCTCTGAGGAAAACCTTCAATTGTTTCCACACACACATGCTGACAGCTCGTTAATGACAGGTAATAAAGGTTGTGTAAACACATCTGTTGGCGCTGAGTTACCAGACAGTAAAAGGTTGTAAAACTGCAGGCCATCAGGCCCAGTACAGAGCACCCATTATCAGCCCAGTGTCCTCGCTCTGAGCGCCAACCCTCAGTGGCAATTCAGTTGCTCGTCACCGCAGTTTGTTTTTGTTTGGTTGTTTTGTCTCCATTGTGAAAGACTGTTTGAGGGACACCCTTGAGTTTGGACGTCGTCCCCCTTCTCTGTTTCATCATTGTGTTTTATCACTTTACACTCAAGGTTTGCCATAAAATTCCAGTGACAAATGATTTGGAGACATCAAAATCAAACATAAAAACATCTGTGGAAAGCTCTTAAAAAAGGCAATACAATAAACAGAATGGGGATTTTTTTTTTTTCTCCCAACGCAAGTTGTGCAAAGCAGTGGTTTCATACATTGTAAATAAATGTTGCATCACAAACACAGCAGTGTACGTGTAGACATACACATAGCACAGAGTGGCACAAGCCCATCCCCCCTTCACTTATCAACACATACACACAGATGTAGGAAACAGTAATGAGCTGGTGGGCGGGAGCATCTCCATATTTTAACAGGTCGTCTGAGCATTGTATGAGCACCTCTACTGGGAATAGGTGCCACATGGCTGATAACCAGATCTGCCTCACGCTCTGAACAGATGGCACTGGGCGTATCATTATTACTGCAGAAGTGGTCTCCAAATGAGATGAAACCAAAAGCAGTGATTAAGAACAATCAATAACAGTGATTAAACGAGATTTGACACAAAGGACGGGACGCCAGGACGCTATGACAGAAGGGTTAAACTTGTCCCAAAGCACCTATTACGATCAACAGAGCTTTCTCTCACATCTTTGATGTGAAAACATGGCTGTTGGATAGAAATGGGATTGGAAGGAAGGATGCCAATAACGTGTTAAACTGACTCAAACACGGGTGATGCAAATGAATACACTGATTTTATTCGCTGCTTTTGAAATTTAAATCGAAGGCTGATTGCTGTGAAAGAACCCTGGAAATGTGTGAGATGATAGTCTTCACTTTTGGGGAGCTGTTACGTCATCCATTTTTAGTCTATGCTTTTTTCGTCAGTTCAGCAACATCACTTAGTTAAGATCAGTGGTGTTTGAAGTTGAGGTGCAGATGTTAATTCATGCTTTGATTTCTTCTTGTTTACATTTCTGTAATGATCTTTTTACCTGTTTGAATCATACAAAACTGTCTTCAGACTGTCCAAAATGCAGCTGCTTGGCTCCTAACTGTAAGTAGCAAGTGATCACATATCACACCAAATTTATCCCTACTTCCAATTACATTTTGTATTCATTTTAATGTACTGGTGCTGCCGTGAGTCCTGCATGGCCTATTGCTGCATTTCATTCACCGCAGAGGTCAGAGGTTGGAGTTGGAAATGACGATACACTCGAGTTGACTGCATTCCTGTACAAGTTGGAAAACCAAGATGTTGTCTGCAATTCCAGTTCAAGCCTGGATGGCCATTGCGAGCATTACTAGCTGATACGAATGCATTATAGTGTATTTTGCGCATACATACACCGTAGCAACATGTTCACGGATAGAAGCTGGACAGGACTGTGTGTATGACTGTTTCAATGGGCCACAAATATGACAGAGGGGCCTAATTAATAATATGTTACTACAGCTTTCACTATTGTTGATGCATGAAGCAACCATGACGCATCTTGGATTTTGAGTTTGGGGTTAATGAGGTTCCTCTGACTTTAGAGGGTGTTCAAATGGAAATTTCCGATGGGGAACTTGGAAATTCCGACTTCCCATTGCAGGTCGAACACACCATAACTCCCCATCACTGACCTCCTCCCACCTTATATGCCAAATTGGCTCTAAAAACATCTGCGCTAAAATTACTAGACTCCAACTCACTATGAAACTTGAGGTGACCTGCCTTTCAAGCAGTCCCCCAGTCTTTGGGACACTCTCCTCTTATCACTTATGTGATATTTTGTGACACACCTTCATATGTTTTTAGTCAGCCCTGTGCTGTGTATTGTTGCTATCTGTCCTTTTTATTGTGTAATTTCTTTTTAATGTGCGATTTTACTTACTCACAGTTTAACATTCCCTGTTACATTCGACACAGTGTTTGACCCAGGTACACTGAGGCAACTCAGAGCCCATACTCTGATTTAATAGGTTGACACGCTGAGGAGCAAAAGTGCTCTTCAGCCTGTTCAGTCTTGCCTATGGGACTCTAAATCTTCTGTGTGACGGCAAAAGCTGATATTCTTCAAATAAAATGTGAGAGGGGTCAAACGTTGTCAGCCAGAAGACAACATTCTTTAAGTACAGGCAGTTTGGAAACTCAACTCAAATGTTTGACTCAGTCTTTGAGCAGATCCGTAGCAGTCTAGCCGGTCTATTATCTCTTTAAACTGGAGACAAATGTGCGTCTGTGTCAGAAATGGGTGGGTGTTGTTTTTTGATTGTGCTGATAATCAACAACAGAATGAATAACTCTATAGTGTAGCATAGTAGCAGAATTTCCGCTTGGGGATTAATAAAGTTTATAAACAATTACTTCAGGCAGAAACCAAAGTGGTGATTGCATTAGCTGACGGTTTCCTGCTGCAGCTCCCTCCATCAACCCTGTCTCCTCTTTACGTGCTGAGTTTTTAGTACCGTCTATTCAACTTAATGCTCATATCTTCATGTATGCATTAGTGTGGAGTCAGTTTTAAAGCAGAATTCAGAGTACACCGCTGTGTGAGAGGAGTGAGCAGAGAGGTATTAAGCCTCCAGAAAATGTAGAAGAGAGGGCAGAGGGAAAAGAAGATATGGTGCTCTTAACAAGCACATACAGAGCACACACACACACACACACACACACACACACACACACACACACACACACACACACACACACACATACAATATTGGCACGGAGAGCACAACCTGTCTATCCCAAAGTTCTCGGAGCGATTCCAGGTGCTTTTGGCATCCTGTCCTCTCCTTCTCTGCAGGGACTATGAATTAAAAATTATATAAAATAAAATGTTGGCTGCGTCTCAAGGCCAATGCAGCACATGTGGTATTAATCAAATCCACACCTTGGGGAAGGACATGGAGGGTGATACCGAGAAGAGAAGGAGAAAGAGGCAGAGACTGAGATGAAAAGTGAGAGCGAGAAAGTGCATAAAGAAAAAAAAGGAGAAATTGTCAAACAGAGAGCGACGTACATAAAAACTGGACTGCTTTTGCTTTAATGTGTGGAGGATTTACATTACTATTTTTCTTTTCCTCAACCCATCCACATCCTCCCCTCAGTGTGAATGACTGAGAGATCTGGGACATGAAGCGGAGCCAAAAGGAAAAGTGAGCAGAGCGATGTGTCCTGGCTTGTTTTCATTCAGCCTCTCTGACTTGTTTATGTCAAGTCAGCAAAGTGGTGGTTGGGGGCTGGGTGAGGTTTTATGTTTGTGTGTGTGTGTGTGTGTGTGTGTGTGTGTGTGTGCGATCTCAGTTTGTGTGCATGTGTGTGTGTGTGTGTGTATTAACAACACGATTGTTTGGCAATAAACGTAAAAGTTTACAGGGCACAGGTGAGCAATGAAAGAGTGGTGTCCTCCCTTTCAAGGATAAAGCACTGATTTAAAAAGTGAGAGTGAGAGACATCCACACTAATATCCTTTTATCATAGAATGGTGTTTTAACATGAACATGATCTCCATACACACAAGTGTTTTAGATCTGTTTCAGAAATTATCTGCAACCGTACTAACACGCCTGAAAACGCACACATGTGCACTGGGTATATGCGTGCCAGCGTAAACAGGAAGCAGATTGTCTACCCTGCGTTTGTTTGCTCAGTCACAGAAAATAACACATAGAAAGAACAGCAGTGGCAAAAAGTAAAATTACACATGAGTATAAGGCTGTCAAGGCAGTGGAACACAGTGATTAAGAGACATTGCAAAGCAAATACGGCAACAAACCTGAGCAGGACTGGGAGCATTATCCATTGTCTGATGAGTACCGACACAAGAAGGATAAAATCATGAAAGGCATGTAAAGTTTTAGACATTGGTATAATGTTTTGGCTTGACAGGCCGTGGCAGATTAGACCCAGTTGGAAAGCAAACGTGGGTGCAGGCATCACTGTTTTAGGAGTTTTAATATGCAGGAGTACTGTGGATGCTAGGCGTTAACGTAGCAATAACTGTGCAAACAAAATCGTATCAATTAAGATTTCGCCATAAGCCCCTTTTATATTGCTAATTGAGGCGGAAAAGTTGGGCCAGTATTCGTCCTTGCTGTTCTGTATACAAGATATGATCATGGACTGTATAAAAGGCCAATTCGGTCTTATTCCTAAATTGTTGAAATCTGGTGCTTGGGCAGCGACTTGTGGCGTCAAACACCAACAAAAAGCTATTAATGTCGGCATGATACTCGACAGGTCACCATTATAGTTCACAGGCGCACAGCAGTGTCAGGGGGAAACACGGTGGAAAAGAATGAAAGTTAAGGCAGCCAAAATCTGGGAGACCGGTGTTTGTGTCACGTAAGACTACAAAGCTAGGCCCTGGTCTTTTTTCCTAAACCTGACCATTTGTGTTAGTTGTTGAAGGAAAAATACGTCAATTTGCAGTGTTGTATAGTGTGTTTATTTTGAAAGAGACTGTGTGTAAATTGTAAAATCACACACTGCGGCATTACTCTGCCATTGTTTGGTTCTGTTTAAAAAAGCAAAGCCTGCATAATAAAGGGTCTTCATCGTGGGACTATTGCAGGATTTCTCATTATTATTGATTAGTTTGACAGAATAATCATATATACAGAAAAAACAAAATATGTTTTGGTTTTGGATTGTTGGTCAGACAAAACTTGAAAGTTGTAACAAGTGGTGAACCAGGTGAGAGTGGACTCAAACGCACGACTCTGGAGATAGTTCAGGTAGAATAATATAGTCTTTACTGGTCCAGAGGTAGGTTCGGTGCACTGGAAGGACTATCAGTGGAGGCAAACAAATCCAAAAGCAATGAGGCAGAGACAGAGTCAATCAACAGGCTAAATCCAAAAAAACAAGAAAAGGACACGGGGAAACAAAAGGCTGGACCACCAGACACACGAGGAGCTGAGATGAACTGGCACTGATAGAAAATAAGACACACTAAATACTCTGGTGAGGTGAAGCATAACGAGACACAGGCGAGGCTAATCAGGGCAGGACAGACAATAAGACACAGGTGAAGTCATCACAAGGGAGGGATCTGAAATGAGAGGAGATGAGAGATTCAAAGTAAAACAGGAAACAACATGAATTAATTAAATTAAAAAAAAAAAAAACATGACCTAAGGAACCTTGGGTTTGGTAAATTATACAATTTCTTGTGAGAAAATAGTAAAAATCAAATCACTGAGGAAATAATTGGTGTTAGAAAAGAACACTGTCGACAGCATCAGTTGTTTCAGTGCCTCAAACCACACATGGTTGCATTTAAATTACAAAGGTCTCTAGCCGCTGCAAAAGAAAGGCGGAGATGGTGAGTGTTAAAATCTGCACAGGAAGAAGGTGGATGGATGGATGGGTCACCAAAAATACGGAGGCATCAGATAAGGAAATGGTTCCATGTATTGATTGAATCAGCAGGACATGGTCAAACCATGTATTTGGACATTTCATTTGGACGACCTGTTGTAAAAAGTGTGACAAGGGTCTCTGATCAGACTTGAGCTGAGGACTTATGAATCCTTACATGACCTCTTTGAACTGTTCAGAATTTGTTCAGTCCCAACACTGACATAAAACCTTCACCAAGTGCAACATAAAAAAGTTACATACAGCCTATTTGTCAATGTGATGGAAAACGCATCTTCGTCAGTGTTCTGAGAGCGTGTATATTTTGGCCTTGGCCTCCTCCCTCCCATGGATGAGTTAAAGCCAGATTGTTTGGTCAGTGACTGCTAGTGGCTCGGATCCAATCAGAAACCGCTGGCTCGTCTCCGTTCTTCGCAGCCCGGCATTCCACCCCACTGGACGGTGAACATAATCCTTTACTTTCTCCCTCTCTGGGTTTCTTTGGGACGGTTTTCCATTACAGTAAGCCAGATGGGACTGTGGCATGCCAGGCATTTCACCTGGTTCTAGTCCTGACTCCTGACGTTCCCCCCACAGCGAGGGCCCGGGCATGAACCACCTCCTGCTGAGGCACGCGACGCCCCTCGCATTGTTCCCGGCTTTGGCTGCTCCTGAGGACTTCACCGCAGGCTATTGTTCCTGCCAGTGGGGAAGAGAAAGAGGCATGTTCGCACAAACAAGGACAAACTCACTCAGACTGACACACACACGTGCACACTTTTATGCTTGGAATCATTCAAAGAGCCTGCAAAGAGCATGTTTCTTTATTCTGCTAAGTACAGTAAATCAACACCTTCACTGGCTGTGCCTACAGATCTGTTTCAGCAGGCTGTAGACTCTCTCCATTTCTTGTAGTCTGTTCTTTCTTTCTGCTCTTTCCTCTACTGCCTCCTCTACTCCTCCTTATTCTCTCCAGTCTCTGTTGTCCACTTGTGATTTTTCCGTCAGTACAAGTCTTTCTTCAACATACTGCATTGCATTCCTCTGCAGAAGTTTTGCAGGCAGTTGATAGAGCAGAAAAAGCTCTCTCTAGGTCAATGCCTTTGTGTTGAATCCTGTGCATTAAAGGCACTATGAGTAACAATTTCAGTTGTTCTTTGAGACTAACAAATTTTGCAGTCAAAAGTGTGTCCTAACACATGTGTATTTACCTCCATCAGCATTTCTAAGTATGTCCGTAAGCTCTGAAAGTCTCATTTACATATACATTGTGATCGGTGTCTCATCATGTACGTGCGCCTTCTTGAAATCACAAGTACGTACAGGGACATACTTGAGAAATACGGAATCGCCTTTCGCGTTTTCACTTGTCGGTTTCCGGTTTCCGCCTGCAAGTAGAGTGGCGGAAAGCAGCAGCAAGCAGGCTACACAAGTGCCGGTGCATTTGAAAAAATGCAAAAAGACAAAGTGACCAGGGTCAACATCGGGGTAGCCTTTCCCTGGTGGAGAGAGCTGCTTATGTTCTTGTCCCACCGCGTTTCCCCCTGACACTGCCGAGTTAAACTACCAGCTGCATACTATGCTGAAATTAAAGGACGGCTTTATCGTCAGTGTCTGACACCACAAGTCACTGCCCAAGCACCAGAGACTAAGTTGGTATGGAGCTTTTCAAACCTTTCAAAAATTTGATACATTTTGCAAAACATGGTGTCAGTTTCTTCTAGACACTCCATTACAATACATGCATATTTGACATCTAGTGCTGCCTGCCTCACAAAATTTCTCTTCAATGCATTACCAGTCATGACGTGTAAGTTTACATAAATAATGATAAAATATTCATTTTAATGCACTGATTTAGGATCCCACTTGACTGAAGGTAGGCTATGTAACCTCAGTTAGATGACACATAAATGCCACTAACCAACAATCTGTTGTTCTTTAAAGGGCAAATTGCAGAAATCCCAGTTACCACCACAGCCTTGTGTTGCATTCATGTGGTAAGTGAGTAGGTGAGTTAAATTTATTCATATAGCGCTTTTCGTGGGCAAGGTCACAAAGTGCATCACAAGGGCATTAAACAACAAGAAAGAAATCATAGAATACAACTGGCAAAACTATGAGCACAGAAAAAAAAATCACAATACACAAAATATGAGTAAAATACAGATCTGGTGCAAGTTACCCAAATGCCTGTCTAAACAGGTGTGTCTTTAGCTAGCTTTTAAAAGAAACCACAGAGTCAGCCGATTGTAAAAGAGCAGGCAGAGCATTCCACAATGTAGGTGCTACGGCGGCCAAAGCTAGATCACTTTGAGTCTTGAGACGAATGCGATGTGGTGTTGAAACATCCTGATCTGTTTCCTTTGCTCTTCGTAATCAACATGTTGTTTAAACTCTCTGAGCAAGAAAATACAACACATCCAGCCTCCACGTTGTTTCCACATTACAACTTAAAGCTCATGAAACACCAAAGTTGGAAGAACGACTTTTCGAAGAGCATGTGAATTGACAATTGGCCTCGGCTGGCAGAGGTCCCAACTGGGGTCTGATTTATTTTATTTTGTTTCTCGTTCACTCACAGCAGAAGGCAGCGTGAGCAGTACTCTCCAGTAGGAGCGAGCGGGAGAGTGGAAAAAGTCGGGAATTCTCAAGTTTTCAGACCTTCAATAGGCTGACCCAGCACATACCTGACACTTTCTAAAAAGAGTTCAAAAAGCTTAGTTTGGTCATTTTTGCCCATCACACATTTTAGACCAAACTTACTTTTGAGCAAAGAGGATGTCAAGATACTATGGTGCATGATAACATACAAAAACACAAACAAAAGTTCTTGATGCACATCCACACTTACCTTATGTAGGTACCATTCTCACTACAAGCTTTTGTGGATGCAGTTCAGGGACTAGAAATCATGGTGCATAATATCTGCGGAGTAATTATATTTGGAGAAACATTATATCTATGATGGATTTTTCTGACTACTCAGCTTTCTCTTACTCATCACTTTGCATCACAAATGGTACCCCCTGAATTATTCCCGAGCTTGAATGTGCAGTATTTTTGGTCAATTGGCAGCACAACAAGACACGACAAGAAAATTGGTTGCAGTTTCTCTGTGTGATTAGTGTGCTACAGTGGTATTTAGATAATGGTATGATGGCGCATGCAGCTGGTGTATACTCTAAAAAACATTTGCAGCCTGACTGTGGGACTAACAGTTGGCTCTTTTGGCTCCGTTCCTCTCCTCTGTGGAATTGGCCAAAACAATGGAAAAATCATTTTGGAGGAGGAGAGTCAAATTTCTTTCTTTGACTCAAACCACCACAAATATTTAAGTATTTTGTGGTGCTCTACGCAGCACATTGGATATCAATTCAGCAAAATCAGGACAAAAAAGTTTAAATAAAGGATTGTAACTTTTATTAGTTTGCAGTTTCCTTTGTGTGAAGTATGAAGTCAAAAAGTAATGCACATATCTGCCAAGTAGCTGCATCTTATTTGAAATTGTTTAGCATGAGTACAGATAATGGAGGATAAAACAATGATATAGAGATAATAAGACTGATTCTAAAATCCTTAACTTAGCAGAGATGATGGGATGCAGAGCCATCCAGCAAAGGATTTGTCTTGGCAACTCATCAAGAAATGCTTAACACAGACAAATTACATTATGTCCAAGTGCACATACTGTGTAGATTACATTGCAGCCTGCAGCTGATAATATTGTGCTCATTGTGCGATTTAACACACACAGTGTTGAGAGGATGAAGATATGATGAGAACCGGATCCTGGACTCCAATAAAAAAATTGCTCAGCCAGCATTTTTTCTCATTTTCTCGCACATTATTTTCTCTTTCCCTGCCACAAATACATTGAGATGTCACATATATAAATATGGAATTTCCTGACTACAAAAAAGTCCTTAATAATAATAATAATAATAATTGACCTTGTTGGATTCTGTGCTTCACCACTGGGCCATATTGACAACACATCACACTATATCCAGTTTCCTTAAAGGGATAGATTTGATCTGTTGAAGTGGCGTTAAATGAGTTACTTATCCATAATCAGTGTATTACATATAGATGTCGTTTGGCACAGCCCCAGTTTGGAGAAGCAGGGAGGAGTACTGCCATGAAAGCTAAGCAGTGTACTGCTGAGACTTTTATTCAGGACACTGTTGTTTATGTCCCATGTGAAACCAAAAGTCAGTGTTGTTTTATCTTGGTGTTAAGTAACTTAACAACAAGTAACACATGACATATTTACGTCACATAATGTACTTACTTTAAAGAGGCAACAGACAGCATTTTTTCCTAAATATGTCATTATGAAAATAATGTGGGTTGCACAGGGTAGTGGCCACAGTAAAATCAGACTATCAGCGTTTACATAGGTTATTTAGTGGCTTTGCAATCTTTGCAATAAGCTTCTGCCACTGCTGTCGAAATTTCACAGAAAAAAAACTGCTTTACGGCAGGAAATGTGTCATGTATTGCAAAATTGGTCGGTCAGCCAATCAGGGACTGAAGCGAGTCTTTATGAGGAGTTGGGCATGAGATAATTGAGTCACGAGCACAATGGCAGACGGACGAAGTTTGGAAACAAGTGAAAAACGGCCTAGCAAAAGAAAAGGAGCTCCTCTGTGTGAGGAGGCAAAGAAGAGCAAAAAGGAGAGTAATAAAAGAAGAGGAAAAACAAGAGTAAACCTCAGTCAGGCGTTCAAGAGATGGAGGGAGCTCCGTGACCAAAGAGGCTTCAAAACCGATGTCCAGCTAGCTTTCTTTTTAATGGATCAGTAAGTAACACGGCTAAATGTTAGCTAGACCAGAGAGGACTGTACTGTACTGGCTGCTAGTTCATTCCTAGCTGGCCAGCATCGCAAATCGCCGCAACCAGGGAGCAGCTAGCGAGTGTTGGTCGGCTGACATCCTGGTTGCCATTCTACGGCAGCTAACGCTAGGTGTTGCTGAGCTAAAAAAAATCCGAATCTTATCTGTTGCCTCTTTAAACCAAAACTATGAGGTATTTTCAACAACAATCCAACAATCAACGACTTTCACCTTTGAAGCCAGTGTTTGCTTCCTGTATGACTGTAAAGTTAAACCCTGTTCTTTTTTTCTAAACCCAGCTGCATGCTTTTGTTGCCTAAACCTATACATGTGTGTTTGTTGTTGAAGGGAATAAACTTTAATTTGCGGTGTATTTCTAAAACACACAATGCATGTAACAGGCTAAAATTAAAATGACGTCCCAGAACGTGAACAACCAGTGCAAATAGGTTACCTTTCACGACTTTAAGTCCATGACTAAGCGTGGACGTGTGACAACGTTGCTAAAGGACACCTTGTGTGTCAGTATAAGGCTGATAAGTTAATTTGCATTACAGTGTGACTTTGGTGTTTAAAAGATTAGTTTAGATTCACTTAACTCACACAATACACAAATTAATTGATCGCGACAGCACAAGACCAGCAGCTTCTGTGTTCAGCTGGCTAAAATGATAGCTTGGATGAGAGCATAGAAGGGGAACTGAAGCCTTTCATGGCTTCCCCGTCTGAAAGAGCTGTCTGACTGCAAGATAAAGCAGTGTGAACATTCTCAGTAAAGCATACACTTAGGGCCTGTCCCAGTACCCACACTTCCCCTAGAAATACCCACTTGCACTTGGTTGTGTGCGTTCACGTTTAGGCTAGTGGTGTCCCAAAACAGAATTGAGGTAGTGGAAGTGGTTTCCAACACTTAAAACCAGCCCCAGATTCCAAGGGAGCCCCGACCCACACTTACAACAAAGTGGAAGATAAAATTTCCCAGAACAGTTTGTTACTGTACGGTTGGAATGCAGGCTATACAAACAACAGATGATTAAACTAGCGTAAATTCATCAGCAACTTGGTTGAACACAGCGTCAAAATATTTAAACAAATCGACTTACCCGAAGAAAATCGATCAGAGCTAGAAGACGTCATAGGCGCCTCTTGTTTCCAGCATTTCCTCTCCGTTGATTCATCAGACGGAGAAGCATAAACATAGCACACGCCACAACACGAGCGCTGGAGCCGGCATTTTCAAACCTGAATGACTATCGCTATCTTGCGTCGCTGCTACACGTGACGTATGCCTGCGCAACGGCCACGCCGATTTGCATGAAGTGGTGTCTCATTTCTTAGGGAAAGATCTCTACCCTAATATTTCTCACTTCCCTCATCAAGGGTTATCTCGCAAACGAGGGCACCCAATACCAAGTGGAAGATTTAAGGGATAGAAATGGGATTGGGCCTTAAACTGCTACTGTTTTTTTTTTAGGTGGCTAAAATACATTTTGCTGCTGCCCAACAGCGGTACATTGTTTAGTTTTTGTGTTTGAACTCCAGCCTGCTTCTCCAAACTGGTGGAGTGCTGACCGCCATCTGCTGTAAATAATACACTGACTATGAATAAATACCTCAAACAACTCCACTTCAAAGGATCCAAACTATCCTTTTAAAGCTAGCTGAGACATAGAAAATTAGTTTGTTGTCGTGAGTTGTAAAAATCCTTCTACAGAGGAGCTTGAACTGCAACATGGTGACTGTGTTTGATAAGACTTCAATCTGGACTTTGTGGTTTACATTTGATGTACTCGCCAGCCCCTGCAGCAACCGGACCACACCAATAAAGAGCTATACAGTTCTTTTTTTCTCCTGGACATGTAATTGTTGATCCGCCCCCAGACTGATGAAATGTGCTTACAGGGTACAAGGCACAAAGTGCTCTGATATTGTCGGTTCATGTTGGTGTAAACCAAACCAAAGGAAGTGAGTGTGTAGTACTTCTTTCTCTGTATATTACTCTATAATCTGGATTCCAAATACCACAAATCCCCCTTTAGGAATTACCCAACACCCTGAAAATGTCAGCTTTTAGAAGGGAATAATTGTCCTCTGTAGCCTACATGAATAAAAGGCCCTGCACTGTTTATAAAGAGGAAGTCAAGGGTCACCACCTTCAGTTTGTTAAAGACCTGTTCTATATATCTGCACTAATTTTGCTTGTGAAAACAGATTAAATCTTAATCAGATTTAGTCTAATTGTACCAAAAAAAGAAAAGGCGGTGGACAACAGCTGTATTTAGCTGTGTCCTAACCACTTGGCTGCTGCCCAGTTTAGATTATCACCCTCGTAAAATGCAGCCAGGGCTAATTATGCGGAAAGGGAATCCGTGACTTGTGCAGTTTTGGGCAAAAAAACGCACACTTGCAAAGCCACATGGACAAAATTTATTCACAAAACGTGCAAGCAACAAGACACAAACTCCCCAACACATACACACTCGGATACACACGTATTTACACGTACTCGGGGCCGACACATGGCGAGGACCACCCAAGAAGGAGCAGCCTCTTTGAAAATAATGAAAATTCCGCTGCAGCCTGGTGCTGCACAGCAGGCCGAGGCAGCGCTGCGTCTACACAGGAGAGTCTGTGGAGGCTTGCATCCCACCTGGCTGCAGTGGTTGCTGAGTGCAGGCAGAGAGCCATGATGATAAACAGTTACAGTTTTTCCATCTGCAAGAAACCCTCAGTGGGACCTCTTTGCGTGTGGATGCTGTCAGGGAACAGACAACAGACACCAGCTAGACATGAGGCAGATTTCAGGCTAAAAACTGTATATTATAGATGTTGGATCCTGATCATCTCTCTGATGAGAAAAATATTGAATATCACAAATTCTTTTACCAGTGTGTTTAAATTTATCGATGTTGTGAATTGTCTATGACATCTTCGGTTGTCACGATCGCAAGTGAAGTGAAATTTCCATAGTGTTTACCAACCACTTTTGTCCTTCCTTCACTGACTTCCCGCTGGGAAATGGGCTGAGCCTCCTCATCTAACAGAACTTGAGCAGTGGTTCCCAAAAGGCCCAGCCATGGGGTCAGATATCTCCTTAGTCATTAATTCAAGGTCCTCACAGTTCAATATATTCAATGTCATACTTGCGCTTGGCCATATCGTCGAGCTAGTTTGCTGTCTCCGTGACACACTTTTGGACCGTGACCTCTGACACAAGCCTTTGTGGTGGCTGCTCTTCAATTCTGGAACAACTTATCTATTCATACAAAAATTGCTGAGATGACAGAAAACTTTAAGTTGCTGCTGAAGACCCACCTCTTCTCACTGGCGTTCAGTTAAGTTGAGCTTGATGCCTTGACTTCATATGAAGCTCAGCGTAAGTTCAATCAGGAAGACCTTTCTCAGGCTCACCCTTTCACATTTTTCTCCGTCCCACTCCCACTGCTTCCTCTAATCAGCTGACTATGGGTGTTCACTCCTAGTTATCCAATCACACTTTGCCACGATCTCTCAGCCACTGCAAAATTTTAGATCCTCTCTCTCCTCTGCTGCTGTCAGCCATCATTTCAGGCAGGATCTTCGCACCCTCCCTATTCGTCTATGGATTCATCACCCTCCTTAAATCAAACCATCTCTACGTGGTCTAATTGTCAAAGACTTTCCACATTCTTATTCACTCGCTTACATGTTAATAAATATTCTTTTACCATAAAAAAGTGTCTCTCCTGATTGCACTTCTGTTGTGCTGCAGTTCTTTTACCATTATTATGTTTATTGCTTTCTGGTTGGTTTCAAATGTAGTCTACAAGCAAAGTTTGACATGACTTGCTTTTGTACCAAAGACCAAAGAACAGGTGTACGGGTGGATTTTCAGTTTTGTTGATTTCGTAATCTCAGTAAATCCATTTACTGTGATTACAAAGAAAGTACGCTGTGTCGGTAATTTGTGATGTATACAGAAAAACCTGTTGTTATTTAACACTATAATCATGCCAGTTGCTAAATTGTCTATTGATGTAACACATGATGATTTAATCCCAAACTTCTATTTCCTGTTTTTTCTTTGTGATAAGATCAGTTTAAGTAAACTGCAGACAAACAAAAAAACACAGCCTTTAGAAACCCAACATGGAACATTGCATCAGCTGTTTCATTCATGCTCAGTATATACATCATGTATATGGTTTATTGATGCCTCGTCAACTGACTGACCGGTAACATCCAAGGACATTTACTTAAGGGTACAGGAGGCACTTATAACCTAACACTTCTTAAACTCACCCTGCTGATAACCTCACCAGTGGTGTTTGATTGCATAACTCTCTAATAGCTGAGCCTCCACCTTGTCGGATAAGCTTTTAGTGTTGTTGACTTTGTTAAAATCTGGTGTTCATGTATGATTACGTTAATCTGAATATGTGCTTTTTCTCCGTGCAGAGTCCTTGCTCCTGCTTGGGTTCTTTAAAGGGACAGTTCACCCCAAAATAAAAAATACATATATTTCCTCTTACCTGTGGCGCTATTTATCAGTCAAGATTGTTTTACTGTGAGTTGCAGAGTGTTGGAGATATCGGCCATAGTGATGTCTGCCCTCTGTCAATCATAATGAGCTAGATGGCACTCGGTTTGCATTGCTAAAAGTGCCAAAAAAACCACACAGTTTGAAAACTAAAGAGCAATGTCTCTTTTCAGAAATCATGACCAGGTTACTCAAGATAATTCTTGTTGTGAGCAGCTCCATGTTGGACGACTGAGCCCGGTCTCACTCTGAAATGGTTGAAATCCAGTGCTTTGGCAGTGACTTGCAGCATCAGAAAAAGGCATCCTTCAATGTCAGCACGATACGCAGCCGGTTGTTGTTCTAGTTTAACGGTGCCTGGCAGTGTGAGGGGGAAACGCGGCGGGGCTAGGACAGAAGTTAAGGCGCTGAAAGTTGTGGTGAATGGGTCCAGCAAACATCGACTTTCACCCGAGAGAGGTTGTTTGCATCCTGTAAGATTAACCACGTGTTTTTTGTTGTCTAAACCCAACCATGTGCGTTTGTTGTTGAAGGAAAAAATGTCAATTTGCGGTGTTGTACCGACGTAGTGTGTTTATTTTAAAAGAGACTGTGTGCAAACTGTACTTTTCTTGTGAAAATGGAAGTGTAATTCAAAAGTAGACAATGCATGTATCAGGCAGGACTTCACGGTGTCCAAGGATGTCAGCAACCAACGACGTTGTATATGGACATGGAAAGTCCGTGAGCAAACGTCAATATGTGACAAGGTCAGAGTGAGAATGTGTTGAACTATTTTATTTCCACCGAACTACACCCACATAACACAACAATCCCTGACAGAATTAATACCATGAAACATGTTTTTATATATATATTTGTGAAAGACATTCATTTCAAGTGTTTGGACAGAATGAAATCCCTGGCATTAACTCTAGCACACAACTTGCCAACAAGGCAACAATCAGCCATGACTGACACACACACACACACACACACACACACACAGACCATTATCAAGCCACCTACATGCACACAACCGCCGCTCACCCAGTGGGTACAGGAGGAAGGCAGCAGATGAAGTGAAAACATGGCAGTGGTGAAAATCAGTGCTTTCCTGCTGCTTGAGACAATAAGAAGGAACCACATAGAGTCAGGGAGGCTCTCTGCCTTCCTGTGACCAAAGGTTGTTCAGCCTAAAGAATGTACCAAACCCATTTTTACTATGGAAGTTACAAGGCAAAGGAGGAAGAAGCAGGGGTATTACTTGGACCGCAGGACCCTCCAGCCTCTAGACCTCAACATCCATCACTGAAGTCAAACCCTGCCCTCTCTCTCTCTTCTGCCTGAAACAAGAGGAACATTCACAAATTCCACAACTCGGGCCACCAATCATAAAGTTATAAAATGATCACCCAAAACCCCACCAGTGTAAAACGGGTGATTATTAAGCATCCCTCTGCTGCTCCACAAGCCTTCCCCTGTTCCTGTCAACGCCCCCGTGGTGACGGTGTTGGATGGAGAGTCACAAATCTTCCGAGATGCCAAACTGGTCTTATAAAATATATAATTTAGGTTTTGTTGTACACTCAAGTCTTGTGAAATAGCCAGTGCCTAGTTTGTAAATCAGGAGGTCCCAGAACTCAGAGAGTGCTGATTTACAGGTAAGAGAGTAAAAAGGTTTTAATAACTGACTGATGACCCCTATTGATTCAGTTTCATTTTAACAGCTGAACTTTCATCGAATAAAAGGATAACATAATGTGTTGAAAGCTTTTACTGCAATGTTACTGTTTATTATCTGCCAGCTGTTGGAAACAACTTCTACGTAGAGTTACTTGTCTGAATAGTTGGTGTTGGTCAGTCTTGAGCAGCAAAAAGACACAGTCCACTTCTTGTCTTTACAAACCTCAAAAAGAAAGTGCTGTTCATTCTAGATGTTTGGCAGAGTCTTAAAAGTACACACACTGACATGCAGAGCATATTAATGAGACAACAACCACAATTCTTATTTTACAGTTTGGGTAACTCATGAAACTGAGAAGAGAGTTTGGATTTTTTGAAGTGGGGTTGTAAGAAGCACTTATCCATAGTCAGTCAGTACATTTACATGACATTAGAGAAACCAGTTTATTGTATTATTCCAAATCAAACTGGACTTTTAAAACACATGTAAAAATCCAACTGAAATTGTACTAGATCGAATTTCTCAAACTACCTAACACCCAGATAATGTGTTTGGGAGTCAAGTTAGACGCTTTGATCAGGAAGTCGACAAATTGTGATTTGTGATATTGGGCTTTATAAATAAAATTGAAAAATTGAAAAACAAAGAAGAAGACAGCAACAACATGGTAAAATCTACTTCCATTGTTTCTCAGCAGCTAAAACAGAAGTGGACCATTGAGGTTTGGAACAAACCAAAACTTAGAATTTTCTGTTGGATAAAAATGAGTTTGGTGTAGAGAATTATGTTAAATGTAATTTGTCTAAGAGGAGAAGATCATTGTGTGCCCAGTTCAGGTCAGGTATTCTTCCTCTGCATATTGAAACAGGACGTTGGGTTGGAACAAATGAGGATGACAGATTTTGTTTTTTATGTGATTTCAATGAAATTGAAAATGAAGTTCATTTTGTTTTGTATTGTCCATATTATCATGACTTAAGAGTAAAGTTATTTACAAACTGGAAGTGGAAGAGTTGAGACAGGATACAGATTTGCTGGCATGGTTATTTGAACATAAAGCATTTTTATTTGCAGAATTTATAGAAAAGGCCTGGCTTAAAAGAAGTATGGCATTGTACAGATGATTATGTCTCGTTTTGTTTTCTTTTTTTGTGCTGTGGTTATGTAAAGTTGAATTTTGTTACGTGTACTGGAAGTCACAGATGAAATGTTTTTTTTCTATGTTTCATTGGTGTCATGTAATCCAGTGTGGCATGGGCCACTTGTGGCATGGCATGTAAATAAATAAAAATCAATCAATCAATCCAGAGCTGTGCATGTTTGGACGTACGAAGAGACACAGTTCATGCTCAGCTGAAAGAGCTGAATATATTGAAATACATGGATGGGAGGAAAACATGGAGTGACGATTGTTTGGTCTGTGACAAAAAAAGATCCAATACTGACAAGCTAAAAGGGGACATGTCACACATGCTTTGGTCAGTAAATCAGTCTCCCTCCCATGTATATACTGTGATAAGGACAGTAGTCCAATTAAATGACCTAGACGAGCTATAACCGTAGTTCAACTCAACTGTGCATGTAAACATACTGAGTGTATTACATACAGTAAATGGCATTCAGCACCCCAAAAAAGTCCCACTGAAAAATAATATAATATTATCAGACTAAGTTTATGCTATGTTAAAAATATTTTCGCCACACCACCTTGCCATCAGACAGCCCTTTCCAACAGGGAAACCATCTGCACTCTCTTTAAAGCCATCAGACTCCTTTGACATAAACAGCCATTTTACCTCGCAGAACACAGGAGCTGCTGGTCTCCTGCTGCCTCACAGTTTGGATTTATTAGAGCCACACAATAACAAACAAATGAGAGCATAGATGGTTAAGTGTTTTCAAGATGAGGTAAAATATGTAAGACAAATCATGAGTTATTGTTAAGTTAATAAGACTTTGCTTTACAAAATAAAATACCAGTGTTTAATATATGGCTACAACTGTTTTTTTTCTTCTAATAATTACTGGTTCAAAACCCACAAAATCATCAGAGCCTGAACATCCCTATGAGGCAGTAAGGAAACAGAGGCAATACCTACACCGAGACTAATATTATTACTGGCTGGAGTCAAAAGCTTTAACAGCCCTGTTCATTTTCATGTTTTACTGGAAGGGGAAGGGATCTCGACTCTATTGTTGGAGTTGAAAAATTAGAGGAGGACAATAAGCTTCACTTCCTCCTCCATCAGCAGCAGCAGCAGAGCAAGGCAATAATAAAGTGGGCAAAGGTCAGAGCTGTGATGTTCCTCGAGGACTTGTGAGACCAGACAAATGAACATTTAAGAGAAAATATATATGAGAAAGAACTGATAACAACAGGCAATAAAAAAGGTGCGTGATACAGATGTTATAAGTGTCATAAACAAGTGAAGAATGTTGGTCCCTGTCTGCAGTCTAGGGTTAATAAAACTTCTTCATGTAAACAGAAATTTACACATTTGGCTATTTTGATAAGTTACCAAATTGTGAACTAATTTGTGAGTGTGTGTCAGCAGAAAAAAAAACACATTATGCTATCAGACAGGGTTGAATTTACATTACAGTGTGCGTTTGTGTAACTCTGTGGGGGTTAAGTTTGGGCTGTGAGTTAATGCAAGCCAGAATGAGGGAGCTACGGAGCAGCGAGACTGAGGTTACTCCAGTCCGGAGACTTGGTCTAGTGCCAGCTCTCCTGACCCAGAACATTTTGTACCATAGTGGAGGCATGCAGGCAACAGCCATTGTCCTCACACACTCACACAAACACACACATACTTGTCCCTTTTTGTGAGAACCAAAGATTTATTTTGGATCTGAATCCTGTTTCCTCAACACTGAACCCTTAAATGAACCCAAATCTCAACCCTAAACCTGAGCCTGTAATCCAGTGCCAAAGCCTTAAAAGTAGACTGTGAAGTTAATTCTCCCTGTTCTCCACACTGTCTATTTGTCTTGCAGATGATTCATACTTTAAGTGCTCGGCGTACAAGTAATAAAATCCGCAGCTAGGTGTTCAGATATATTATCTTGCAATACACTCACTTGATCTTTATTGGATAAGTTTAGTCAGGTGTGCTAACATGAAGTCTTGCAGGTACAACAACAATGTCACATGAGGTCACTTATTACAGCCTGTAAGTCAAGTTGCAGTAGCCATGTGGCTGTAACATTTAAAGAGTCATAAAAGAAGATTATTTCCTGAGTGATGCCTTTCCAAGCATTGTTTTTCTTATCAGTGTTCCTGTAGCTTGTGAAAGTTATTGTGTACAGACATGGGAAGCTGTTGACAGCAGTGATTGGCTTCACCTCTGTTATGTTTTTTAGTTTGTTTTTTCTTGTCTATTCTGCTGGTGGTTGCTTAGTTACAGAAACTATTATGTATAAAAAAGTAAGATTTCTTTGCTTTGATTGACAGTGGGGTTAAACTGTTACTGGTTTCCCAGATCGCTCTAAGCGCCAAGAGCTCCTTAAGAACGTAATTAAGCCTCCTGTTAAAGAAAAACGCGTTTCCCAGATTTGCACTTATCTTAAGAAGATCTTTCACCAAGAAGGAGTTGTAAGATCGAGCTGACCCTCTCTTAACAGTCGTCTTAGCGACCAAACGCTCACAGATCCAGCCGCGTCAGGCAAATTAATCATACACTGCTGTGCACATCAGGCACACAAATAAAATGAATCATCATGACTATCATTTATCATAATTTGTCCACACATATCCCACATTTTACACAGTGGGGAGCTTCCTGGAGGTGGTGGGAGCAGCACCGGCCTCAGCAAGGCGTCTGTGGTTTTTTTTGTTTAAATATAATACATTTCCTCATGATCTTACCAAGACTTCTTCTTATTTAGTTGTAGTCTTGTTTTCATGATGAAAATAGGTCATTAGCAAATATTTATCGTTTTCATTTTTCATTAGAATTATTAGAACACACACACGAGCAGCAGGGAACTAGTGTGTTAAGTAGCAGCGCTGTGTGTGACTTATGCGCTGATTAAGTGGTGGGTGATCGATGTGCCTGACATCGATTGGTGTAATTTCAGCACTGTGGTAGTGGCCAGCTCCTGTTTCTTAAAGAACGATCTCAAGAGCGATCCTAAGAAGGGTATTAAGAACGCATCTGGGAAACACTCGTATCTTAGTGACCCTTCTTACCAAAGACGTTCTTAACTGTGCTCGTAAGTCTTAAGATCACTCTTAAGTGGGAAACGCGGCCACTGAAAGTAACACATAAGGCCATCGAGGCAGTGGAAAATATAGATTGGGAGACATTGCCTAGCAAATACAGCGGCACATTAGAGCGGTACAGGGCAACTTGGTGTCACTCCAATGTCGCTGAATACTGGCGCTACTGGCACCTTTAACATTATGAGCAATATAATAAAACAAATCTTCTTCATATCATCCATGTTTTTTCCACAAAACTCATGAACACACAAGGTCACAGGAACAACTTCTCAACTCCAGAAATGGGAGGATGTTAATACAGCATTAGTAACCCACACAAGACTGATGAAATCAAAAAGGGTACGTAGACTTGGCTTTAATGTTTTTGGCTTGACACGCCGTGCCTGTTTCGCCCCACCCTTGGGTGGCCCTATGGGACAAACAAAACTCCACCACAGACCCAAAATAACCACAAAAGACACCTTTAAAAACATTCAAATCCATGGGACTTATTAACAAATAAAACAAGCATCCAGTCTAAAACGCAGTTTTCAAACTAAAATGGGGTCATCAACATTTTCAGAAGTCTCTGTGTTTGGGGGTTGAATATGCCGGAGTAGTGTGGATACAAGGTGTAAATGTATTGATAGTTATGCATTTTAAAATGAAAATTGTAGATGTTGCCCAAGTGTTATGTGAATAAGAAACTGGGGGTCAGACCAACACACACACCAAGGACAGAAAATCAGGAGGCAGTGTCTTCGGTCAAAACAAAATAGGAGAAAAGTCTGGGAGAAATCTGATGACTGAGCTGCTGCATGTTTACGCAGGTTTACAGTAACCAGTTTACTACAGTGTGCCTAAACAAGTTCTCCAGTTACCCACATACCCTGGTTTCTCTGAGTAAACTGGGTACATAAGTGCACAGATTGTCTTCAGGTTGTGACTCCCACAGGTGATTTGTATACATCTGAACCTTCTCAGCTTTCCCAAATCGTGCCAGTGGGTCGTTTTGAGTCTTTGAGGCCTGGTGGACATGTTTTTTTTAAATGTTTATCCTGTCGTGTCTCTGATGTTTGAGCCCATACGTGTGAATGAGACATTACAGATTCCAAAGTGAAAGGAGGTCAGTAAATGCTTTTGATGCTGCAGTAAAACACACATACATCTGATGACAGAATGAGCAGCTTTCAGTGCTGCAGACATGTTTTGTCCCTCATTCGTCCTGTGCTGCTGTTTGTTTGCTTTAAAGTTCCCGTCAGCGTCTCTTCATCACATATTCACACTGCTTTTCCCCATTGGGTTATAAACATGGACCCAAATACAAACACACAGTGCATTCCAAACCCAATCTCTCTCTCTCTCTCTCTCTCTCTCTCTCTCTCTCTCTCTCTCTCTCTCTCTCTCTCTCTCTCTCTCTCTCTCTCACACACACACACACACACACACACACACAGTTTTGAACCAAGCTGACAGTTTTACACACATATCTCCCGTTAATATGTTCTAGGCCTGGATTTACAAACAGCTCAATTTAGCTGTGGTTAGCTTTAACCGTTAGCCACAGCCCCCACCCCAAGAGAATTAATAGGTAGGGGTGGACACAGGCATCCCCTTGTCTCTATCTGGCAGACCCCACATCACACACACACACACACACACACACACACACATAACTGCACACAGGGTACGCTACACTAAGTATAGCCGTGCAGGCTAACCACTCATTGAGCTGGAGGTTTGGCTCCGAGACAGCTCGAGCTGCCAGGCTAGCTTTTCCCCCGCTTTTAGAAGTGTCCGTCACACATAAACACACAATCACACTGGGGCCTGAGCTATTTTGAGAAGCCCAGTAAAATAAGTGCACGAGCTGCCCACGGTGCTGCCTGAATACACACAGGCAAGTATGCAGCATGCACACACAATGTAAATACACGAACCCAGAAGCAGACATCAGGCTGACACAGAATCACACGGCACACACAAACGCTTATTTACACTTGATAAACACCTGGTGGCTGAGAATAACCATCTCAACAGCCCTTTTACCTGAGCTCAACGGTGCTTTTAGGACCTTAAAATACCCGAGTGGTGGCCACAAGAGACTCTCCTGGTCTCCTAAGGGCTTCAGTACTTTATTTTCATAGGCTGAGCAGTCTGGTGTGAGCTTAAGCGCCAATGAGACAACCAGTGTTTAGCAAGTTACTTGAAAAAAAAAAGTAATTAATTACTTAAATAAACACACATCAGTATAGTAATTTGTTTTAGCTACCACAGCTCCTTTAAAGATGCCTTTAAAGCTGGGGAAGGCAGTTTAATTTTGGCGTCACCGGGCAAAAATCCTGTAATAAATTTTGAGCATATCGTAGTTCAGTTGGACTGAGAATGCACCTTCGGTTGCCTAAAGAAAAAGTCACCATTCCAGCAGTGGGAAGATGGACTTATCAAAAAGAGAGTCTCAAGAAGAGTCTGACAATAAATGCAATAAAACATGTGTCAATATCTGCAAAGTGTTTCAGAGATGGAGAGAAAATGCTTCTGATAACCGAAAGCAAAGGCTAATGGCTGCAGCTAATTCAAGTTCATAATTATGTAGCTAGCTAGAACTTCAAATCACAGTAATGTCCTTAACCTCACTCTCCACCACTACAGACAGTCGCAGAGATGGACCCTTAGCCAGCAGCAACAGCTCAAACTGCAGAGATGTACAGTTTGCATGTGGTCTCCTACAAATTTCTTTCAACTACAAACATTCGAACACCAGTCTCCCGGGTGAAAGTTGGTGGTTGTGACTTTCACTGTTGTGCCTGGTGCCGTTAAACAATGATGGCGACCGACTGTGTATCATGCCGACGTGAAAGGACAGCTTTTTTCAGTGGTGTCTGACGCCGGAAGTCTCTGGCCAAGCACAGGCTTTCAATGATTTCGGAGCGAGGCCGGTTTGTGCCTGCTCTCCACCTGGCAAAGCAGTCCACAGTGGCAGAGAGCAAGACACAGGGGCCACAGGGTGTTTTAGCCAACTGTTTCTTGTCTGATTTGTGGTCTAATAAACAGAGACAAAGCTCTATAATCAAATAAGATTAAATAAATCAATGTATAGGAAACACCGAGTATGAGACACATGCATATGCCTGATGTCGTCTGATGGGAGGATGTTATTTCAGATTCTGCTGTTTTTTTATTGATCTTTCCAAAAAAACAACTTTAACAACTCCTAGTCACATTTCTCCTCTCTTGGCAGAAGGTTACCACCTCCCTCCACCTCCTGCCCCTTTGCTAAGCTAACACGCCTCAGCACAGACCAGTTCATCAACTAAATAGAGATAACAAACTGATATCCAGTATTCATCACACTCCCAGTAATGCAGCGAAGATACTAACTCTAAAAGTTACTGTATTTAGATTTATTTTTTTTTGCACAACATTGCTGACAACTGCAGCAGCATTTAGCTTTTAATTGTGTAAATTAATGCATTCATTTTTTCGAGTCATTTAAATGAACAAAAATGACTTACTTGTTTTACACCGCTAACTGACCACACTCTCAACTGAAACGGTGTCATGAATAAGCACTCAGTGTTTTTTCCTTTATTAGCGCTGGTTCCACACACACAGAGGGACCTTTTTCTTTTCAACACAGTAATTCCATAATCCACCTCGTATCACTTAAGGGCTTTTAAGCGCCATTAATAATGTCATGACCCCAGACGACTGAAAACAAATGAGACGCTGTGCTCCACGGCAGCTGTGGATCAGAGGTATACAACTCCACTGAGGACTGTAACTCAGCTAAATTAGTGGACTATCAAATAATTACAATCACAGTCTCCTTTCTACAAAAAAAGCAGTCAGGGTCTACAATTTAAAACCTACTCAGTAAAATGTGACCACCCCAACAAGGACCTCAATTATCTGGCAACGCGCCCCCAGCTCCGGCACGACCCCACTTCCACAGTAATAACCTCCCAGAGCAGACAGGAGACCCTTAAATAGCAGCACTTAGACGACCACGGGTGGGCAGATATCTACCCACGGGGCAGCCACTATTCCATAGTCTGCAGATTCATATACACACACATATAGCCCCCTAGCCGAGCGCAAACCCAGCCAAGTGATTAGGATGGGGCTAATGAGTAGCTTTCAGTAAACCAGTGGCTCCTGTAGGCTCCTGGCTGTACCAAACCACTGCTTCCTGTCCTCTGGGGTCTCCCACCTATCAGAAAATATTACTGCTCAAAGAATACCAAGGTGGAGGTAAATGTTTAACCTGTCTATAAATATCTATAAAGCCGTCCCTCCTCTCTGCAATCTTGTTGACTCTACCCATCACTAAGGCAACCTGCACCTCTCACACAAGGTCAAGGGTCACGAAAGAAAAATCAACACTCTGACACTCTCCAAAAAAAAACCCCTGCTTGTCCTCAGACATGAGGGGATTAGCGCCACACATGACCGGCATTGCAATTAGCAATGTCCAAGGGGTAACAGAAGGGTGTTTTGACTGAGCCACATGGATCAAGAATTATTGGATTACTAAACCTTATTTTGAAAACAGTCAAGTGAGTTTTTGTGAGCAGCTTTTTCCAAAAAAAAAAACCTATCTGACCTTTGTGAAGTGAAAAAACAGATAGTTATCGGATAGTTTGAGCTGTTTTCGGTTAGGTGATGAGTCATATCAGGCTCCAAAACATCAATATCCATGGAGGTTGTTGATCCAGTGTTGCGTTCTCGTGAAGTGTGTTAAACTGAATATGATGACCTAGATAAGAGTTTCCACTGGCACTTTTTCGGCGCTGTATCAGCAATTTTCAAAGCTTCGTCTTGGATGCCTGCTGCTGTGGCACCTGGAAACTCATTTTGGCTGCTTGTATCCACGATCTCATTCTTTCGGTCACTACCTAGAGCTCATGACCACAGGTGAGGGTTGGGATGTAGATGGACATGTGAATCGCACCAAACCACCGATCCATCTCACGCTCCATTCTTCCAAGATACTTGAACTCCCCTGTTGAGGCAGTAACTCTCTCCTAACCCTGTGTATTTAAATGTCTTAAATCCTCATTAAGTGCGTCACACTAAGTATGACGCCTTAGATACAAGTCTCCACTAATACCTTTGAGGCTTGTCTTAAATCTTATTCCACATTCACAAACATTTGAAAGCATGTCATTCAGCTGTTCAGGCAGACTGCTATTTGGTGAAAACGTTGTACCAACAACAGCCATCCTGGGCGAAGTTTCATCTGTATGAAGACTTTTACTGATATGGCAGCAAACATTTCTTAGTGCTTTTTCCATCAGTTCCACAGACTGGTTAAAACCCTGGTTTGCGCTTGAGCAGTGTGATTAAAAATGCAGTAAAAGCAAAACATTAAAATGCAAAATGCTGCGAACTTTTCTAAATTGTCAAACACATAAAATCATGACGGTGATTGCACTCATAGCAATGTGTTTTTGATGCATACAGCTTAGACATTATTGTAACTCACTTGAGGCCACTTTTAGTTAAAATGGTAGATGTAAAAGATAAAACTTTGATGAACAGAATTAACCAAACCAAACCGGGCACATAATTAAAACAATCATGTATTTTTTTTCTCAGATGTGGCAAGAATGCATCACAGTTTTGGAAATTCCATCATATGTGTCATGTGTCGATCAGTGTAGACAAGTTTATTCTTTCTATGAACTTCAGT